>OY804585.1:44676612-45071384 GCA_963680875.1 Bathymodiolus brooksi | reverse complement strand
TATTTGTATCTTGCTGGATTCCTGATAGTAGATATTATCCAGTGTATTTGTATCTTGTTGGATTCCTGATAGTAGATATTATCCAGTGTATTTGTATCTTGTTGGATTCCTGATAGTAGATATTATCCAGTGTATTTGTATCTTGCTGGATTCCTGATAGTAGATATTATCCAGTTTATTTGTATCTTGTTGGATTCCTGATAGTAGATATTATCCAGTGTATTTGTATCTTGCTGGATTCCTGATAGTAGATATTATCCAGTGTATTTGTATCTTGCTGGATTCCTGATAGTAGATATTATCCAGTGTATTTGTATCTTGCTGGATTCCTGATAGTAGATATTATCCAGTGTATTTGTATCTTGCTGGATTCCTGATAGTAGATATTATCCAGTGTATTTGTATCTTGCTGGATTCCTGATAGTAGATATTATCCAGTGTATTTGTATCTTGCTGGATTCCTGATAGTAGATATTATCCAGTGTATTTGTATCTTGCTGGATTTCTGATAGTAGATATTATCCAGTGTATTTGTATCTTGCTGGATTCCTGATAGTAGATATTATCCAGTGTATTTGTATCTTGCTGGATTCCTGATAGTAGATATTATCCAGTGTATTTGTATCTTGCTGGATTCCTGATAGTAGATATTATCCAGTGTATTTGTATCTTGCTGGATTCCTGATAGTAGGTATTATCCAGTGTATTTGTATCTTGCTGGATTCCTGATAGTAGGTATTATCCAGTGTATTTGTATCTTGCTGGATTCCTGATAGTAGATATTATCCAGTGTATTTGTATCTTGCTGGATTCCTGATAGTAGATATTATCCAGTGTATTTGTATCTTGCTGGATTCCTGATAGTAGATATTATCCAGTGTATTTGTATCTTGCTGGATTCCTGATAGTAGATATTATCCAGTGTATTTGTATCTTGCTGGATTCCTGATAGTAGATAGTATCCAGTGTATTTGTATCTTGTTGGATTCCTGATAGTAGATAGTATCCAGTGTATTTGTATCTTGCTGGATTCCTGATAGTAGATATTATCCAGTGTATTTGTATCTTGCTGGATTCCTGATAGTAGATATTATCCAGTGTATTTGTATCTTGTTGGATTCCTGATAGTAGATATTATCCAGTGTATTTGTATCTTGCTGGATTCCTGATAGTAGATATTATCCAGTGTATTTGTATCTTGCTGGATTCCTGATAGTAGATATTATCCAGTGTATTTGTATCTTGTTGGATTCCTGATCGTAGATATTATCCAGTGTATTTGTATCTTGCTGGATTCCTGATAGTAGATATATCCAGTGTATTTGTATCTTGCTGGATTCCTGATAGTAGACATTATCCAGTGTATTTGTATCTTGTTGGATTCCTGATAGTAGATATTATCCAGTGTATTTGTATCTTGCTGGATTCCTGATAGTAGATATTATCCAGTGTATTTGTATCTTGCTGGATTCCTGATAGTAGATATTATCCAGTGTATTTGTATCTTGCTGGATTCCTGATAGTAGATATTATCCAGTGTATTTGTATCTTGCTGGATTCCTGATGGTAGATATTATCCAGTGTATTTGTATCTTGTTGGATTCCTGATGGTAGATATTATCCAGTGTATTTGTATCTTGTTGGATTCCTGATCGTAGATATTATCCAGTGTATTTGTATCTTGCTGGATTCCTAATAGTAGATATTATCCAGTGTATTTGTATCTTGCTGGATTCCTGATAGTAGATATTATCCAGTGTATTTGTATCTTGCTGGATTCCTGATAGTAGATATTATCCAGTGTATTTGTATCTTGTTGGATTCCTGATAGTAGATATTATCCAGTGTATTTGTATCTTGCTGGATTCCTGATGGTAGATATTATCCAGTGTATTTGTATCTTGCTGGATTCCTGATAGTAGATATTATCCAGTGTATTTGTATCTTGCTGGATTCCTGATAGTAGACATTATCCAGTGTATTTGTATCTTGTTGGATTCCTGATAGTAGACATTATCCAGTGTATTTGTATCTTGTTGGATTCCTGATAGTAGATATTATCCAGTGTATTTGTATCTTGCTGGATTCCTGATAGTAGATATTAACCAGTGTATTTGTATCTTGCTGGATTCCTGATGGTAGATATTATCCAGTGTATTTGTATCTTGCTGGATTCCTGATGGTAGATATTATCCAGTGTATTTGTATCTTGCTGGATTCCTGATGGTAGATATTATCCAGTGTATTTGTATCTTGCTGGATTCCTGATGGTAGATATTATCCAGTGTATTTGTATCTTGTTGGATTCCTGATAGTAGATATTATCCAGTGTATTTGTATCTTGCTGGATTCCTGATAGTAGATATTATCCAGTGTATTTGTATCTTGCTGGATTCCTGATAGTAGATATTATCCAGTGTATTTGTATCTTGCTGGATTCCTGATAGTAGATATTATCCAGTGTATTTGTATCTTGTTGGATTCCTGATAGTAGATATTATCCAGTGTATTTGTATCTTGTTGGATTCCTGATAGTAGATATTATCCAGTGTATTTGTATCTTGCTGGATTCCTGATAGTAGATATTATCCAGTGTATTTGTATCTTGCTGGATTCCTGATAGTAGATATTATCCAGTGTATTTGTATCTTGCTGGATTCCTGATAGTAGATATTATCCAGTGTATTTGTATCTTGCTGGATTCCTGATAGTAGATATTATCCAGTGTATTTGTATCTTGTTGGATTCCTGATAGTAGATATTATCCAGTGTATTTGTATCTTGCTGGATTCCTGATAGTAGATATTATCCAGTGTATTTGTATCTTGTTGGATTCCTGATAGTAGATATTATCCAGTGTATTTGTATCTTGTTGGATTCCTGATAGTAGATATTATCCAGTGTATTTGTATCTTGCTGGATTCCTGATAGTAGATATTATCCAGTGTATTTGTATCTTGCTGGATTCCTGATAGTAGATATTATCCAGTGTATTTGTATCTTGCTGGATTCCTGATAGTAGATATTATCCAGTGTATTTGTATCTTGCTGGATTCCTGATAGTAGATATTATCCAGTGTATTTGTATCTTGCTGGATTCCTGATAGTAGATATTATCCAGTGTATTTGTATCTTGCTGGATTCCTGATAGTAGATATTATCCAGTGTATTTGTATCTTGCTGGATTCCTGATAGTAGATAGTATCCAGTGTATTTGTATCTTGCTGTATTCCTGATAGTAGATATATCCAGTGTATTTGTATCTTGCTGGATTCCTGATAGTAGACATTATCCAGTGTATTTGTATCTTGTTGGATTCCTGATAGTAGATATTATCCAGTGTATTTGTATCTTGCTGGATTCCTGATAGTAGATATTATCCAGTGTATTTGTATCTTGCTGGATTCCTGATAGTAGATATTATCCAGTGTATTTGTATCTTGCTGGATTCCTGATAGTAGATATTATCCAGTGTATTTGTATCTTGCTGGATTCCTGATAGTAGATATTATCCAGTGTATTTGTATCTTGCTGGATTCCTGATGGTAGATATTATCCAGTGTATTTGTATCTTGTTGGATTCCTGATCGTAGATATTATCCAGTGTATTTGTATCTTGCTGGATTCCTAATAGTAGATATTATCCAGTGTATTTGTATCTTGCTGGATTCCTGATAGTAGATATTATCCAGTGTATTTGTATCTTGCTGGATTCCTGATAGTAGATATTATCCAGTGTATTTGTATCTTGTTGGATTCCTGATAGTAGATATTATCCAGTGTATTTGTATCTTGCTGGATTCCTGATAGTAGATATTATCCAGTGTATTTGTATCTTGCTGGATTCCTGATAGTAGATATTATCCAGTGTATTTGTATCTTGCTGGATTCCTGATAGTAGACATTATCCAGTGTATTTGTATCTTGTTGGATTCCTGATAGTAGACATTATCCAGTGTATTTGTATCTTGTTGGATTCCTGATAGTAGACATTATCCAGTGTATTTGTATCTTGCTGGATTCCTGATAGTAGATATTATCCAGTGTATTTGTATCTTGCTGGATTCCTGATAGTAGATATTATCCAGTGTATTTGTATCTTGCTGGATTCCTGATGGTAGATATTATCCAGTGTATTTGTATCTTGCTGGATTCCTGATGGTAGATATTATCCAGTGTATTTGTATCTTGCTGGATTCCTGATGGTAGATATTATCCAGTGTATTTGTATCTTGTTGGATTCCTGATAGTAGATATTATCCAGTGTATTTGTATCTTGCTGGATTCCTGATAGTAGATATTATCCAGTGTATTTGTATCTTGCTGGATTCCTGATAGTAGATATTATCCAGTGTATTTGTATCTTGTTGGATTCCTGATAGTAGATATTATCCAGTGTATTTGTATCTTGCTGGATTCCTGATAGTAGATATTATCCAGTGTATTTGTATCTTGCTGGATTCCTGATAGTAGATATTATCCAGTGTATTTGTATCTTGCTGGATTCCTGATAGTAGATATTATCCAGTGTATTTGTATCTTGCTGGATTCCTGATAGTAGATATTATCCAGTGTATTTGTATCTTGTTGGATTCCTGATAGTAGATATTATCCAGTGTATTTGTATCTTGCTGGATTCCTGATAGTAGATATTATCCAGTGTATTTGTATCTTGTTGGATTCCTGATAGTAGATATTATCCAGTGTATTTGTATCTTGCTGGATTCCTGATAGTAGATATTATCCAGTGTATTTGTATCTTGCTGGATTCCTGATAGTAGATATTATCCAGTGTATTTGTATCTTGCTGGATTCCTGATAGTAGGTATTATCCAGTGTATTTGTATCTTGCTGGATTCCTGATAGTAGATATTATCCAGTGTATTTGTATCTTGCTGGATTCCTGATAGTAGATATTATCCAGTGTATTTGTATCTTGCTGGATTCCTGATAGTAGATATTATCCAGTGTATTTGTATCTTGCTGGATTCCTGATAGTAGATATTATCCAGTGTATTTGCATCTTGCTGGATTCCTGATAGTAGATATTATCCAGTGTATTTGTATCTTGTTGGATTCCTGATAGTAGATATTATCCAGTGTATTTGTATCTTGCTGGATTCCTGATAGTAGATATTATCCAGTGTATTTGTATCTTGCTGGATTCCTGATAGTAGATATTATCCAGTGTATTTGTATCTTGTTGGATTCCTGATAGTAGATATTATCCAGTGTATTTGTATCTTGCTGGATTCCTGATAGTAGATATTATCCAGTGTATTTGTATCTTGCTGGATTCCTGATAGTAGATATTATCCAGTGTATTTGTATCTTGCTGGATTCCTGATAGTAGATAGTATCCAGTGTATTTGTATCTTGCTGGATTCCTGATAGTAGATATATCCAGTGTATTTGTATCTTGCTGGATTCCTGATAGTAGACATTATCCAGTGTATTTGTATCTTGTTGGATTCCTGATAGTAGATATTATCCAGTGTATTTGTATCTTGCTGGATTCCTGATAGTAGATATTATCCAGTGTATTTGTATCTTGCTGGATTCCTGATAGTAGATATTATCCAGTGTATTTGTATCTTGCTGGATTCCTGATAGTAGATATTATCCAGTGTATTTGTATCTTGCTGGATTCCTGATAGTAGATATTATCCAGTGTATTTGTATCTTGCTGGATTCCTGATGGTAGATATTATCCAGTGTATTTGTATCTTGTTGGATTCCTGATCGTAGATATTATCCAGTGTATTTGTATCTTGCTGGATTCCTGATAGTAGATATTATCCAGTGTATTTGTATCTTGCTGGATTCCTGATAGTAGATATTATCCAGTGTATTTGTATCTTGCTGGATTCCTGATAGTAGATATTATCCAGTGTATTTGTATCTTGTTGGATTCCTGATAGTAGATATTATCCAGTGTATTTGTATCTTGCTGGATTCCTGATAGTAGATATTATCCAGTGTATTTGTATCTTGCTGGATTCCTGATAGTAGATATTATCCAGTGTATTTGTATCTTGCTGGATTCCTGATAGTAGACATTATCCAGTGTATTTGTATCTTGTTGGATTCCTGATAGTAGACATTATCCAGTGTATTTGTATCTTGTTGGATTCCTGATAGTAGATATTATCTAGTGTATTTGTATCTTGCTGGATTCCTGATAGTAGATATTATCCAGTGTATTTGTATCTTGCTGGATTCCTGATAGTAGATATTATCCAGTGTATTTGTATCTTGCTGGATTCCTGATGGTAGATATTATCCAGTGTATTTGTATCTTGCTGGATTCCTGATGGTAGATATTATCCAGTGTATTTGTATCTTGCTGGATTCCTGATGGTAGATATTATCCAGTGTATTTGTATCTTGTTGGATTCCTGATAGTAGATATTATCCAGTGTATTTGTATCTTGCTGGATTCCTGATAGTAGATATTATCCAGTGTATTTGTATCTTGCTGGATTCCTGATAGTAGATATTATCCAGTGTATTTGTATCTTGCTGGATTCCTGATAGTAGATATTATCCAGTGTATTTGTATCTTGCTGGATTCCTGATAGTAGATATTATCCAGTGTATTTGTATCTTGTTGGATTCCTGATAGTAGATATTATCCAGTGTATTTGTATCTTGCTGGATTCCTGATAGTAGATATTATCCAGTGTATTTGTATCTTGCTGGATTCCTGATAGTAGATATTATCCAGTGTATTTGTATCTTGCTGGATTCCTGATAGTAGATATTATCCAGTGTATTTGTATCTTGCTGGATTCCTGATAGTAGATATTATCCAGTGTATTTGTATCTTGTTGGATTCCTGATAGTAGATATTATCCAGTGTATTTGTATCTTGCTGGATTCCTGATAGTAGATATTATCCAGTGTATTTGTATCTTGTTGGATTCCTGATAGTAGATATTATCCAGTGTATTTGTATCTTGCTGGATTCCTGATAGTAGATATTATCCAGTGTATTTGTATCTTGCTGGATTCCTGATAGTAGATATTATCCAGTGTATTTGTATCTTGCTGGATTTCTGATAGTAGATATTATCCAGTGTATTTGTATCTTGCTGGATTCCTGATAGTAGATATTATCCAGTGTATTTGTATCTTGCTGGATTCCTGATAGTAGATATTATCCAGTGTATTTGTATCTTGCTGGATTCCTGATAGTAGATATTATCCAGTGTATTTGTATCTTGCTGGATTCCTGATAGTAGATATTATCCAGTGTATTTGTATCTTGTTGGATTCCTGATAGTAGATATTATCCAGTGTATTTGTATCTTGTTGGATTCCTGATAGTAGATATTATCCAGTGTATTTGTATCTTGCTGGATTCCTGATAGTAGATATTATCCAGTGTATTTGTATCTTACTGGATTCCTGATAGTAGATATTATCCAGTGTATTTGTATCTTACTTAATTCCTGATAGTAGATATTATCCAGTGTATTTGTATCTTGCTGGATTCCTGATAGTAGATATTATCCAGTGTATTTGTATCTTGTTGGATTCCTGATAGTAGATATTATCCAGTGTATTTGTATCTTGTTGGATTCCTGATAGTAGATATTATCCAGTGTATTTGTATCTTGCTGGATTCCTGATAGTAGATATTATCCAGTGTATTTGTATCTTGCTGGATTCCTGATAGTAGATATTATCCAGTGTATTTGTATCTTGCTGGATTCCTGATAGTAGATATTATCCAGTGTATTTGTATCTTGCTGGATTCCTGATAGTAGATATTATCCAGTGCATTTGTATCTTGCTGGATTCCTGATAGTAGATATTATCCAGTGTATTTGTATCTTGCTGGATTCCTGATAGTAGATATTATCCAGTGTATTTGTATCTTGCTGGATTCCTGATAGTAGATATTATCCAGTGTATTTGTATCTTGCTGGATTCCTGATAGTAGATATTATCCAGTGTATGTGTATCTTGTTGGATTCCTGATAGTAGATATTATCCAGTGTATTTGTATCTTGCTGGATTCCTGATAGTAGATATTATCCAGTGTATTTGTATCTTGCTGGATTCCTGATAGTAGATATTATCCAGTGTATTTGTATCTTGCTGGATTCCTGATAGTAGATATTATCCAGTGTATTTGTACCTTGCTGGATTCCTGATAGTAGATATTATCCAGTGTATTTGTATCTTACTGGATTCCTGATAGTAGATATTATCCAGTGTATTTGTATCTTGTTGGATTCCTGATAGTAGATATTATCCAGTGTATTTGTATCTTGTTGGATTCCTGATAGTAGATATTATCCAGTGTATTTGTATCTTGCTGGATTCCTGATAGTAGATATTATCCAGTGTATTTGTATCTTGTTGGATTCCTGATAGTAGATATTATCCAGTGTATTTGTATCTTGCTGGATTCCTGATAGTAGATATTATCCAGTGTATTTGTATCTTGTTGGATTCCTGATAGTAGATATTATCCAGTGTATTTGTATCTTGCTGGATTCCTGATAGTAGATATTATCCAGTGTATTTGTATCATCTTGTTGGATTCCTGATAGTAGATATTATCCAGTGTATTTGTATCTTGCTGGATTCCTGATAGTAGATATTATCCAGTGTATTTGTATCTTGCTGGATTCCTGATAGTAGATATTATCCAGTGTATTTGTATCTTGCTGGATTCCTGATAGTAGATATTATCCAGTGTATTTGTATCTTGCTGGATTCCTGATAGTAGATATTATCCAGTGTATTTGTATCTTGCTGGATTCCTGATAGTAGATATTATCCAGTGTATTTGTATCTTGCTGGATTCCTGATAGTAGATATTATCCAGTGTATTTGTATCTTGCTGGATTCCTGATAGTAGATATTATCCAGTGTATTTGTATCTTGCTGGATTCCTGATAGTAGATATTATCCAGTGTATTTGTATCTTGCTGGATTCCTGATAGTAGATATTATCCAGTGTATTTGTATCTTGCTGGATTTCTGATAGTAGATATTATCCAGTGTATTTGTATCTTGCTGGATTCCTGATAGTAGATATTATCCAGTGTATTTGTATCTTGCTGGATTCCTGATAGTAGATATTATCCAGTGTATTTGTATCTTGCTGGATTCCTGATAGTAGATATTATCCAGTGTATTTGTATCTTGCTGGATTCCTGATAGTAGATATTATCCAGTGTATTTGTATCTTGCTGGATTCCTGATAGTAGATATTATCCAGTGTATTTGTATCTTGCTGGATTCCTGATAGTAGATATTATCCAGTGTATTTGTATCTTGCTGGATTCCTGATAGTAGATATTATCCAGTGTATTTGTATCTTGCTGGATTCCTGATAGTAGATATTATCCAGTGTATTTGTATCTTGCTGGATTCCTGATAGTAGATATTATCCAGTGTATTTGTATCTTGCTGGATTCCTGATAGTAGATATTATCCAGTGTATTTGTATCTTGTTGGATTCCTGATAGTAGATATTATCCAGTGTATTTGTATCTTGCTGGATTCCTGATAGTAGATATTATCCAGTGTATTTGTATCTTGCTGGATTCCTGATAGTAGATATTATCCAGTGTATTTGTATCTTGTTGGATTCCTGATAGTAGATATTATCCAGTGTATTTGTATCTTGCTGGATTCCTGATAGTAGATATTATCCAGTGTATTTGTATCTTGCTGGATTCCTGATAGTAGATATTATCCAGTGTATTTGTATCTTGCTGGATTCCTGATAGTAGATAGTATCCAGTGTATTTGTATCTTGCTGGATTCCTGATAGTAGATATATCCAGTGTATTTGTATCTTGCTGGATTCCTGATAGTAGACATTATCCAGTGTATTTGTATCTTGCTGGATTCCTGATAGTAGATATTATCCAGTGTATTTGTATCTTGCTGGATTCCTGATAGTAGATATTATCCAGTGTATTTGTATCTTGCTGGATTCCTGATAGTAGATATTATCCAGTGTATTTGTATCTTGCTGGATTCCTGATAGTAGATATTATCCAGTGTATTTGTATCTTGCTGGATTCCTGATGGTAGATATTATCCAGTGTATTTGTATCTTGCTGGATTCCTGATGGTAGATATTATCCAGTGTATTTGTATCTTGTTGGATTCCTGATAGTAGATATTATCCAGTGTATTTGTATCTTGCTGGATTCCTGATAGTAGATATTATCCAGTGTATTTGTATCTTGCTGGATTCCTGATAGTAGATATTATCCAGTGTATTTGTATCTTGCTGGATTCCTGATAGTAGATATTATCCAGTGTATTTGTATCTTGTTGGATTCCTGATAGTAGATATTATCCAGTGTATTTGTATCTTGCTGGATTCCTGATAGTAGATATTATCCAGTGTATTTGTATCTTACTGGATTCCTGATAGTAGATATTATCCAGTGTATTTGTATCTTGCTGGATTCCTGATAGTAGATATTATCCAGTGTATTTGTATCTTGCTGGATTCCTGATAGTAGATATTATCCAGTGTATTTGTATCTTGCTGGATTCCTGATAGTAGATATTATCCAGTGTATTTGTATCTTGCTGGATTCCTGATAGTAGATATTATCCAGTGTATTTGTATCTTGCTGGATTCCTGATAGTAGATATTATCCAGTGTATTTGTATCTTGCTGGATTCCTGATAGTAGATATTATCCAGTGTATTTGTATCTTGCTGGATTCCTGATAGTAGATATTATCCAGTGTATTTGTATCTTGCTGGATTTCTGATAGTAGATATTATCCAGTGTATTTGTATCTTGCTGGATTCCTGATAGTAGATATTATCCAGTGTATTTGTATCTTGCTGGATTCCTGATAGTAGATATTATCCAGTGTATTTGTATCTTGCTGGATTCCTGATAGTAGATATTATCCAGTGTATTTGTATCTTGCTGGATTTCTGATAGTAGATATTATCCAGTGTATTTGTATATTGTTGGATTCCTGATAGTAGATATTATCCAGTGTATTTGTATCTTGCTGGATTCCTGATAGTAGATATTATCCAGTGTATTTGTATCTTGCTGGATTCCTGATAGTAGATATTATCCAGTGTATTTGTATCTTGCTGGATTCCTGATAGTAGATATTATCCAGTGTATTTGTATCTTGTTGGATTCCTGATAGTAGATATTATCCAGTGTATTTGTATCTTGCTGGATTCCTGATAGTAGATATTATCCAGTGTATTTGTATCTTGCTGGATTCCTGATAGTAGATATTATCCAGTGTATTTGTATCTTGTTGGATTCCTGATAGTAGATATTATCCAGTGTATTTGTATCTTGCTGGATTCCTGATAGTAGATATTATCCAGTGTATTTGTATCTTGCTGGATTCCTGATAGTAGATATTATCCAGTGTATTTGTATCTTGCTGGATTCCTGATAGTAGATATTATCCAGTGTATTTGTATCTTGCTGGATTCCTGATAGTAGACATTATCCAGTGTATTTGTATCTTGTTGGATTCCTGATAGTAGACATTATCCAGTGTATTTGTATCTTGTTGGATTCCTGATAGTAGACATTATCCAGTGTATTTGTATCTTGCTGGATTCCTGATAGTAGATATTATCCAGTGTATTTGTATCTTGCTGGATTTCTGATAGTAGATATTATCCAGTGTATTTGTATCTTGCTGGATTCCTGATAGTAGATATTATCCAGTGTATTTGTATCTTACTGGATTCCTGATAGTAGATATTATCCAGTGTATTTGTATCTTACTGGATTCCTGATAGTAGATATTATCCAGTGTATTTGTATCTTGCTGGATTCCTGATAGTAGATATTATCCAGTGTATTTGTATCTTACTGGATTCCTGATAGTAGATATTATCCAGTGTATTTGTATCTTGCTGGATTCCTGATAGTAGATATTATCCAGTGTATTTGTATCTTGCTGGATTCCTGATAGTAGATATTATCCAGTGTATTTGTATCTTGCTGGATTCCTGATAGTAGATATTATCCAGTGTATTTGTATCTTGCTGGATTCCTGATAGTAGATATTATCCAGTGTATTTGTATCTTGCTGGATTCCTGATAGTAGATATTATCCAGTGTATTTGTATCTTGCTGGATTCCTGATAGTAGATATTATCCAGTGTATTTGTATCTTGCTGGATTCCTGATAGTAGATATTATCCAGTGTATTTGTATCTTGCTGGATTCCTGATAGTAGATATTATCCAGTGTATTTGTATCTTGTTGGATTCCTGATAGTAGATATTATCCAGTGTATTTGTATCTTGCTGGATTCCTGATAGTAGATATTATCCAGTGTATTTGTATCTTGCTGGATTCCTGATAGTAGATATTATCCAGTGTATTTGTATCTTGCTGGATTCCTGATAGTAGATATTATCCAGTGTATTTGTATCTTACTGGATTCCTGATAGTAGATATTATCCAGTGTATTTGTATCTTACTGGATTCCTGATAGTAGATATTATCCAGTGTATTTGTATCTTGCTGGATTCCTGATAGTAGATATTATCCAGTGTATTTGTATCTTGCTGGATTCCTGATAGTAGATATTATCCAGTGTATTTGTATCTTGCTGGATTCCTGATAGTAGATATTATCCAGTGTATTTGTATCTTGCTGGATTCCTGATAGTAGATATTATCCAGTGTAATGATCAAAGGGAAAATGTACAAATCATCGATAAAATACAAACAATCGTTGATATTGATCGCTGACTAGGCAACCTATTTACAATTTTGTGCTTCCAATCAGATTTTTCTCACTCTTATTAGGAAATCTACTCCACCAATAAAACTGACCGCCATGATATAGCTGAAATATTGTTGAAAGTGGCATTAAACACCATAATCATAACCATATTAGGAAAGCCCTTCTCTTTAAAAAAAAATATGGCTTGATAATGATCTCTTATGAGATGTAAATTCAGTTACATTTTGCATAATATGAATATAACCCTCTACAACGTGTGCTCCTAAAGAGAGGAGACCTTATAAGATGGTGAACTACTGTATTCACAACCAGTCCCCCTCATATAAGGCCACACCGTCTGCAATTAAAAAGTGACCTTGTATGAGGGGTGGCCTCTCTTGACGGGGACAATTTACTAGTTTTCTACTATATTAGTGTATCTTAAATCTTCTCCGATAAGAGCAGGACTAATGTATATTATTAATACATACAATCTACATAATTAGGATGTTCTCTAAGAATACTTTTGTAGAGCCTCTCAGCGTCATCATACTCATGGGTAGCCTCGAACAGAACTGCTAGGTTATAGGTCGTTGTCACGGAGATAGCACTGAAGTATGTTTCATCATGCTGAGCTTCACTTCGAGATCTCTCCAGGGATGACTCATAAAATCTCTATTGAATAAAATATGTCAAATCCTGATTATAACTTGTAAATATTAACTTGTATTGAGTTATCTCCCTTTGATTAGCATTTAAAAAGTAACCAATAAAGATGGTTGGTTTCTAACTACAAAATATACATGGAAGCGAATCTGTTCAGGTAATTTTTATTGTTTGTTTATATCTGTATTGTCGTTGGAAATCCAATTATCAGAGAGGGAGGGGGTTGTGATATCATTAACTGGTTTTAACCCCACCAAATGTCTGTCCCAAGCCATGGTTTAGATTTCCAACGCCAAATGTCATGGTCTATTTTGTGTTCAATTGTTTGAGGTGAGAGGTGGTTCATTTTATTGGCAGAATTGTAGACCATCACTGTTTAAACTGTCTTTTCATAATATTAATTTAAACAAATTTTGTACATTTGTGATCAAAATTATAGTTTTCTTGGTTAATGCACCACAATTTCTATAAACGTGAAATAAATATTTGTGGTTTTTCTTACTTACTAAGCAAAACAAATAAGTCCAGGAATTATTTTCGATTATAAAATAAATATATATAACATCTGTAAAATTAAAAAAAAAAGTTCCCACAATAATATAACTGAAATATTGTTGAAAGTGACGTTAAAAACCATGACCCTCACCCAATAAAACAGATGTGCATGATTATAATCGTGATTGTAAAAGATATAAATATATTTAACGTAAGGACAAACAAGCAAAATGATCAAACATATTTTTAACCTTTGCTTCTTGCAGATTTCCCAATCTGAAGTGAAGTGCTGCAACATTATTGAGGATTTCTGGTGGAACGTCTGCTTCCATTTTCTCCTTCAGGATGGTCGTAGCTTTACCATAGGCAGATAGAGCTCCCTGAAATCACCAAAAAAAAAAAATATTTTCAATGAAGGCCTGTTATTAACTAACTGTGTAACCCTCTATAAATAAAGAATTTATCATTAATAGATGTGGAGAAATTTCTCTTGATTATCATGTTGTGGTGTGTATATATGTGCTGAGTATATAACCTGTTTCATCTGTTTCACCATTGAAAAAATACCCAGTATCCAGGATCTTGATGATGACAAAAAAATCAAATGAATTTGCAGACATTAAGTTTGAGAAATTATTGTGACACTCATGTCTACTCCATTAGGCATAGATAGCCTAATAGCTGGATTTGCCGTTATATATAGACATTTTAAATATTTTTTGTTCTGCTCTTCAAGCAATCTAATTAAAATCAGAACTTCTTACTGGGCCCCTCCTTTTTTCTGTGTCACTGTGTGGAGGATCTAATAACATTGCAATAGAGTTCACATCAGACGTCAAATAAAAATATAATATTCCTACCCATTTTTAATATTTTCATACCCAGGTATATATGGAATGTATAAATTTTTTTATCGTAAAATGAACCAATGATTTGAAAATTTGAAATATTCCAAAACATGACATGTTTTTTACAATCTTATAAATAAAATGAAAAACATACAATACCACACTGTCGAAACAGTTCGAAAATCCAATAGTAAAATTGTAGAAAGAGGAAAATGAGGTATCTAACACATGACTGCTCACATCCTGGCTTGGCACAGCCATTTCAATAATAAGTGGTGGGTTAAATTAGTTTTCTGGGTCACAAACTCTATATTTTAATACCTGTACATCTGTCTGTTCTAGAATTTGAGCCAATTCTATCCATGCTTCTACATCATCAGGGAACTGTTCTGATACTTTCTTCAAGTGTTGCTAAAATATTGATTATTTTTTAATATCCTATTAATAAATAATATATTGAAATTTTAATGCACGTTAAAAGTACAAGTTGAAATAACGCTGATTTGAGGACTAGAAGGTAATGAATACTTCATGCCACTTTCAACAATTTAAGCTTCATTACATAGATTCCATTGAAATACCGAAATTTTTCAGAAAAAGAAATACTGTTATTTCACTTAGTGAAATAAATTGTAATTTCACTGTGTTAATGTCGTCAGAATAGAAAACATCATTGAGTGTCCAACAATAAAAAACATGTTCCTTTTTGAAACGTCTTTTCAGAGCAAACAAAAGTGTAAACTCTATGTAGTAAATAGCATAACTGCTCTTACAATTTGAATAAAAAAAATAAATCACTTGTAACAAAAAAAATATGGCAATTCACTCGTGCATTACTACATTGTACGGTTACCCATGATTTATTATCGAATCTAGAAATGCAGAGGGTAGTTATATAAATCCAATATATAAAACATAACAGATCTTAAAAGTGTTTTAACTATATTAGAACAAGTCTTACGTTAAAATCAACTTCTCCCATTATTACGGCGTTTTAACCCCGCTGAACTAGTTGTGGAAAAAATCTGTAATCCTCTAGAGGATTAAAATGTCTCGTGCCTTTCCCCGCAGAATTGTGTATAGGTCCGACAAAGGGTTTTGAAATAAAGTTCGTGTTAAATAATGGGAGAAACCAATTCTCCTTCAGTTGCCCATGTGGGTTACAATATTTCTCCACTCTCGAGAGTTAAATTTAAAATTTTAACAGCTTGTGGTTAAAATCTTTAATTTAACTCTCAAGAGTGGAGAAATATAGTAACCCATGGGCACCTGAAGGAGAATCTATATATAACCCATTTTACAGTAACATGAACAGTGATGGAGGCCTTCATTCAATTACAATACAAGACAAGGGGTTTATTTAATCTTACCTTAGCTATATCTCTCTTTGTGGTATCAAATGAGTTACTATATAATGAACCCAGAATTTTCATTGTCTCATAATTTCCAGGTTGAGCTTTCAGTACTTTTTCAAAACACTGGGAAGCCTACAAAAAAAAAAAAAAAAAAAATTGTTTATCTTAAAGGTGAAATGCAAAGGTCATAACTTTTTTTCAGATTTACACATTTTTAGATAGTGATTTTAGTACCTTGATAGAAAATCGTAATAATTTTCAATTTTCTCAAGCCGTTTGTGCAAAATCGTCAGGTAAACTTACCTGTTTAAAACCGCGGGAAATATCAATCCTGCTTATTCCACTTTAAAAATCTCCTGTCGTGACGTCGTTCGTGTCATTTCTTCTTTTTTATGGGGACAAAGATAATCATACCATATCCCTTCTTTGTTTGCAAAACGGTTGGGTGGGTGGACATTGGTAAATTTACTGTTAATAAAGCTAACGTTAAATGGTTAAGCATACTAATTAAAATATTTCGCTTGTAAAAATATACTAAAATGAAAGAATAAATACCGTGATTCTAGAATATCCCCCCGTGGGTTCATCGTGCATATGGGACTGTCTTCTTAACAAATGTGAAATATCAAACAGTTATTGCCATGCCATGAGGCGTTTTTGTATAAAACCGTGTGAACAATTTTCAAATTATTTTCAATTCTGACTTAAAATGTTTGTCTGTCCTTTCAAATGTAGACAGTAAATATTATCAATGGATACCAAAAAAGAGGTAGCCGTTCAGATTTCAAAGCGGAGATGTACTCTTGGTTCATACAAAGGAGAGGTGGCACGATCGCACCCCCTTTTTTCTGTCAGAAAACAATATTTATTTACTTTGAAAACAATATTAGCCCCTCCCAACGCACCTCTCAATGTCGAAATTGGGTTACATCGCCCCTATAGCTGCAAAAATATCTTGCTGTCTAACACGTTGTTCGTTTGTTTTTTTATGCTAAATAGACCACCAAATTTGTAGGTATATTTGTGTAAAAAATTAACATTGAATTTATTTATGCAGAAATTCTGAATAAAACCTCCTTGCCTCTGATGTTTACGAGCAACATTCTTTATATATTTTTTTCATTTATTATCAAGTCGTCTATTTATGCTGTATTTCGTTTTGTTTCGTAGCGAGACAGGATATTTTATTTTTGTTCATGACCTGGCCAGAATATTTATTTGAAAAAAAAAATTCCAGATCCCTCTCAGAATGAAATGGCCATCTCCTAAGAGATACATAGGTGGATCCAGAGGGGGGCAGGCCCCCCTTTTTGTGCTAGATTGTAGACTGGTAACTAGAGGCTCCCAGGAGCCTGTAATTGCTCACCTGGTTTTCAATTTGACATCTAAAGTTGATAGAAAATGGGGGTGTTACACATAATTTTGAAAGTGGGCCACCCAAAGATCATTTCAACTCAAATTTCTGAGCAAAAGATTTTGATGTGATTTTTATCTCATAATATCAGTGCCTGAAATGGAATGCAACTAATATCTTATTTGGGCGACTAAAAACTGCTCCAAATTAGGTAGTCACTGGCCCAACAAAAAACGTTTGGGCGATTGCCTAAAAGACCGTTAAAAATTGTTGTTTTACCGAAACCGGACATGTAACTTCAACGGTAGATAACTCTTCTGTTCTAGTCGAAAACGGTCTGTTACGAGTACAGCGGTTGGTCCAAATACATTTTTGCAGCCAATGAATACACAGCTAATGTAATTTACTGTTCTCCCCAATTATGTATTTTTATCGAGCCAATCAATACACATTTCCTACATGTTTTCATGTAATACACAAGTACTCACTAAATATTAGAAAAGAAACGTGTTTTTTTGTTTCTTTATGATTTAATTATCAAAATTGTTAAAAATCACGGACGAAGTGGAAAGTTGTGAACAATAAAGAGAATTCTGTCAGCTGCAAAATGTACATGTACGAATTTCATTTTACAGAAATCGGAAACCTTTTTGTGTCAATCCTTAGATAATCATTGAACAACTTTTCCCCAACAATTGAGAGAAAATCGTTGACATTAATGTCAAACTACGGAAACGATCTGGCCTGTCACTTCTTTTAAACTATTCATAGTTCATGTACACGGCTACATTTTAATGACAATTGGGAGTGGTTTTCTTTTTTGGAACCAGAACTTTTGTTTACAAATTAAAAAATAACAGGAAAAGTTAACAGTTGTTTATATAACAGAAAATGACAGCACCGTTTGTTATTTCAACAAAGTGAGATACTTGTTTGGAATGAATAACCAACTGACATTACCCCGAACTGAGAAGTTATTTTACTTTAAAATCACTTCTTCATAGTGAATTTAAACAAGTGATGTCACTCTTCACTCTGGGGAGTGCAAGAGTGGTCCTTGTATTGGCATTAGTCTACTCTTTTCCGGATGTCTTTAATTAATGTGATCATGGCATTGATCTCCCCTTACACAAACCAGCCATTTATTGTCCCCATCCGATGGACTAGCATCATTTCTTAAGACCACCCTAGCCAATGGCGTCAAGGTTGTCAAAAAGTAAATTCAGATTACCTTTTTTTTTAACAAATAAATGCATTGGGGTGTTTTCGCAATTTCAGCTGCACACCTGTACCTACCAAGATTACCTTGAAGAGCCCCCCCCCCCCCCAACCCTCGTGAGACTAGTGAAAGAATGAATTTTAATGTTATTGATAAAAAACAATTAATCTGAAAACTGTCTATATATTGATATCTGATGTCTTTTTTTCATAAAAAAAATGTCACAAAATGTTTGGGCCACCATTATGCCATTTGAACCAGTGACTCTAATTTTTTACTGGCCCAAAATTTTTTTTTCGGGCCAACCTATTTCAGGCACTGTAATATTCCTAAACGGAATAAACTGGCTGAAAAATTCTCACAGAAAAACCCAGAATATATGTTAAACTACTCATTGCCATGTAGCTGCAGTCTAAATTTGAGTTCATTTTGATTTGTAATAAAGCAGAAATTGACAACTACAAACATTTCTATTTTTAGCAACAGCAGCCATTCTGATGGGAGGGCGGGGCTGTCGGACACAATATTGAAAGGGGACCATCCAAGGACCATCCCAGCCAAATTTGCTTTAATTTGGTTCAGCGTTTCAGAGGAGAAGATTTAAATGTGATCTTTTATCAAAATATGTCTAATTTGTATAATCGGTATAAATCGGTTGAAAGAAAAATTTCACAGAAAAACCCAGAATATATGTTAATCTACTCATTGTCATGTAGCTGCAGTTAAAATTTGAGCTCATTTTGATTTATAATAAAGCAGCAATGGACAATTGAAGAAATTTCTATTATTAGTAACAGCAGCCATCTTGAATGGAGGGTGGAGCTGTCGGACACAATTTTGAAATGGGACTACCCAAGGACTATTCCAGCCAAATTTGGTTTTATTTGGTTCAGCGGTTTCAGAGAAGAAGATTTAAATGTAATCTTTTATCAAAATATGCCTAATTTGCATGATCTGTATAAATCGGCTGAACGAAAGATTTGAGCTCATTTTGACTTATACTAAAGCAGCAATGGACAATTGAAGAAATTTTTATTTTTAGTAACAGCAGCCATCTTGAATGGAGGGCGGGGTTGTCGGACACAATTTTGAAAGGGACCCACCCAAGGACCATCCCTGCCAGGTTTGGTGTAATTTGGTTTGCCGGTTTCAGAGGAGAAGATTTAAATGTGATCTTTTATCAAAATATGCCTAATTTGCATAATCGGTATAAATCGGCTGAAAGAAATATTTCACAGAAAAACCCGGAATATATGTTAAACTACTCTTGGCCATGTAGCTGCAGTTAAAATTTGAGCTCATTTTGACTTCTAAAGCAGCAATGGACAATTAAAATTACATCCCCCCTTTTTTCTATTTTTAGCTTGGTGGCCATCTTGGTTGGAAGTCGGGATCACCGGACACAATTTTGGAAGGGGGCCATCCAAGGACCATTCCAGCAAAGTTTGGTCTAAATTGGCTCAGTGGTTTCTAAGGAGAAGATTAAAATGTGAAAAGCTAACGACAGACGACGGCCACAGACGAAACCTGATGGCCAAAGCTCACATGGCCTTTGGCCAGGTGAGCTAAAAATGTATTTTAACAGAATATTTCCAGTTTCGTTCTTGTCAGTTTTCTTTTTACCATGTCTTGTAATTTTCGCTTTGAATTACGTCTCGGTATCTTTTGATATTTCTAAAAAAAATGGTTTCTGAAATAAAACTTATGGAAATGTCTGGATCCTCCCCTGAGATACATGTACATTGTCATACAGTGTGGTCTGTCATCATTTGTTGAATACTGTACAACGATCTGTGTTGTAGATTGTGTGAAATTTTCTGTTTTGGTGAATCAGTGTGTCAAGTCTTCATGTAATTTAGGGGGAACTACATATCCTCAAAAAAAAACCCAAAGTCGGGCACTCACCATATAATGTATATTTTTTCGTTTTATGAGACTTGGTTTTGCTGTCTCACGATATTTATTAGGTACTTTGGGGGACTCACATTATATTCTATAACGAATGTTGTTGTCTTATGATATGAACCAGGTATATATGGTAGTGGGTCCCTAAAGTACACCAAGGCAATATAGGAATCATTTACCTTAGGGGACTCGCATTATTTTTTTATGGTTAATGGTAGTGGGTCCCCTAAAATCGTAGATATATATTATGAAAAGGATTTAACTTTCATTGAATTCTGTCACAGTTTCTCTCGGAAAGGTGTAAAATGACATTTTATGGGGCAAGCCCCTTAAATTATACTTTGTAAATTATGACTAACGTAAACAAGATGAACTGTGAGCTAATGCTCACCTATGATACCCCCGCTCTTCGGCAAACAGGAAGAAGGAATCTGACGGGTCAAAAAACACTTCCCACGATATGGGGTACCTATATGAAGCTTGTGACCAAATATCAGATTTCTTCCATCAATAGTTGCTGAGAAAAATGCGACGAAAAATGAGCATATATGTTCAATGTGTATAAAAATCAACTAAGTCGGCAAACAGGAAGTAGGAATCTGATGGGTCCAAAAACGCTTCCCACGATATGGGGTACCTATATGAAGCTTGTGACCAAATATCAGATCTCTGCCATCAGTAGTTGCTGAGAAAAATGTGACGAAAAATGTGCATATATGTTCAATGTGTATAGAAACCAACTAAGTCGGCAAACAGGAAGTAGGAATCTGACGGGTCCAAAAACGCTACCCACAATATGGTATACCTATATGATGCTTGTGACCAAATATCAGATTTCTGTCATCAACAGTTACTGAGAAAAATGCGATGAAAAATATCTTGGACGGACGGAAGGACAGACGGACAGAGGTAAAACAGCATACCCCCCTCCCCTTCGGGGAGCGGGGGTATAATGAAGGCTATAATGACGTAGTGTGTAACGGACATGAATTCCACATCTCGCTGTTCTCCATTCAACGATTACTGACAAGTCATAAGTAATACATTTCAAATGCAGTAAAGGGAGGAAAATGTGAAGGTAACTAGTTCATGTACAAATAACCAGAGTTACCAGTATTAGGGAGGTCAGACATTTTTCAATTTTATTTACACAATGGCAAATTCTGTAATTCTGTCTTAGTGACAATGCACTAGAACACTATTATTTAAAGTGAATTATTTAAAAGGTGACATGTTGAAATAAATAAATAATGCACATGTTTGGAGGAAATTCTTCATATGTTATAATTTTTTTATATTTAAACTGGACAGAAGTGACCAAAATTGAATGGAAACTTTGGAAATGGCACCGCTAATTTGAAACTATTTATTCCCTAAAACACATGTTGCTGACCAGTTAGACTGAAAGTAAAACTCTTCTGTAGTGGATAGTAGGCTAGGTTTTAATAATCTCATACAGTTTGATGAGAAAATTCAAAATTTTTATTTATACGTTCAATTTTATGGGTAAAATTTATCCAATTTTGGTGCCGTTTTCAATTTTCCCATTGAAATGCATAGTAAAAAATAATTTTAAAAATGTGTTTGGAAACACATGTTGCTGATGAAACAAAGACTACAACTATGCAATTTCTTTTAGAACAATGTCTAAACTACATTTATCAAGTACAGTTTCATTAGATTTCATTATTATTTTCAAATAATTTCAGATATTCTATTTCTTGGTAAAGACAGATAAAATTCAAAATGGCCACCATTATAAAATATAAGTGGTCATTTTCCGAACTTCAAATTGTCATAACTTTTGAACCGCTTAACAGATTTTAAAAAACTAAACACCACTGTAAATATCTTCAGGAGATCTGATCATTGGTGTGTACTTTAAGATATTTTAACACATTTTCAAAAAAGGTCTGACCCTCCTACTTGTATTAATCATTCATATTTTTCCCTATACAATATTTTTTGAGAGAAGCCTATTTATAAATTCCCTGGCGAATATTGTCTAAATGGAAGCATGTATTTTTTTTAAATATTTTTTATTTCAAATTAAATGCTTTTGTTTTTGTTTTTTTAATTTATATGTTTTTAATATATTTTTTTCTATGTTGAATCGATGCCTGTGAAATAACTTTGGTCACTTTCATCATCAGAATATCGAGAAGCTATGTTATCCTCGTAGGCGCAGCAGACTGATAAGAACCAAATGACGTCACAGTCTTCGCTTACCAAGAGGAGATAATCATGTTAAACTTCGACAATAAACCATAAATTTACCTGTGTCTACAGATAAACGGTGACACACTTGGCGTCGAAAATTTGTTTTTTCGGCATTATTTATGTATCTTTATTGAGTAAAGCAATAAAATCAAATACTCAAAACCTTTGCATTTCACCTTTAAAGATAAATAATGTGAGCCATTAATTGTTGATTTGTTTTCAAAACAGAAAATTTGTACAGGATATGAAAGTAATATTTACCTATTTTAAGACTGTGTTATCAGTTTACAATTCTAAAAATTATATCAATGAAACACAAATTCTACGAGAATGCATTGAATAGTGCCTGTCTGAAAAGTGTGGTTTTGAATAGGGGTGCAACATTCCACCAGTGCACAGATGCATAACAAATTTTCCTTTTGAGATCCACGAATCGATCCTACATGTAGTTCCACTGGAAGGATTTTGATTTGATCCTGGTTTGTTTTTTTAAAGTGTCCCAAAACGTGAACTCTCCACAAGTGAGGTAGTAAAAGTATGATAAATACACATCATCCAAATTTCCTGTGTGGTAATACTTTGGCTATCATTTTCATTATAACAAACTAGTCAAACAAATTTTATCAAAAATGTATTTCTATATTAAAATTATTACTATTATTTTTCAAAACAAAATAAAACACTGATATTAAAGTTTAATTACATTAAATATCAATGTTTAACATCAACTAATGAATGACTGTGTACAAGTCTTCATTAATGAGAAATACAGTTTTCTTTAGTCATAAGTATAGTGATATGCATAGATTATTATTTCGTTACGAAATACTTACCAAATTACTTTACTATAAGGATTTATTCCCGGTATTAGGTTCTCCAACTCGCAAGCGTCTAAATGATCTAAAATAAAAAAAACTCCCGCGGAGTCTGATCATTCGCGCATGCTCCCCAGTTTATTTTCCGGCGTGAAATTGAAAAGGCGGTTCTCTTCGCTCCACTTCGATTTTGTGGAAAAATTATTTTTTGTGTAATTTTGAATTTTCAAAATGGTTTTCTGGATAATTTAGACATTATTCAAACTTATCATGTCCGAAAACACTACTTCTCACGTGG
This sequence comes from Bathymodiolus brooksi, assembly GCA_963680875.1. Lineage (NCBI taxonomy): Eukaryota > Metazoa > Mollusca > Bivalvia > Mytilida > Modiolidae > Bathymodiolus > Bathymodiolus brooksi. The sequence continues at coordinate 45,047,497 of OY804585.1, read as the reverse complement.
CGGAAAGTGAAAATATCGAGTCTGAATCTCGAGAGTCAGAAAGTGGGTCAGCGTGCCCTAAGTCTAAAATAGTGAGAACAGCTTCGTCAGTGAAAGATTCTCAGAAGAAGAAACGTTCTTCATCTACTAAATCCAGACAATTGGAGAACAAACTAGAAAGTTTGGAGAAAAATTTCCAAGGTTTAGAACATAATATGGTGAGAAATTTGATTTTTTACTTGAATTTTTACAGAAAGATAAAAATCAGAATACTGGTGGTCAAGCCACACAGAGAACTGATGATAATGAACAGGATAACAGCCAGTCAGTGGCGTGTAGACCTAGTTCTAAATCTAGTAGAAATAAGGATAACGACCATTCAGTGGAGTGTAGACCTATTATTTCTCTAGAACCTAATTTAGACGAAAGTCTGGGATCACCTAGATTGGTTAGACATAGTATGAGAGATCCAGATGAGGTGTCTTTACAATTAGATCATAATGAAGAAAGAGACCTTCTTGGCTTATGTTCAGACAATGATTCAGATTATGATGAACATGCATCTAATATTACCAGTACAAATTCACGTCATTTACGTACGGTTAATGAAAAGAGTGGAAAAAAATCTGATAAATTTGGTCATTATTTACCTAGTCAAACATGTGACACTGAAAATATAGACAATAACAATAATACAAGTAATACGGTTGATAAATCTTCAACTAAAACACTTAATGTTTAATCAAAAATTTTTGGTGACAACATAACAGATGATAATTCTGAGAGGACAGGTTTACTAGTAGATGAATCTCAAGCTAATATTTTAGAAAATTCTTGGAGATCTAAACATCCAGAAAGGTTAACTGCTTTTAAAGATGAATATAGATCATGTTTTCCTGTTAATGAACAATCTATGTCATTACTACAAGTACCTAGTTTAGATGACTTATTAGAACCGATGCTTAACAAAACGCACGGTGCTAAAGCGGTTAGAAATTGGGATAAACAGAAACAGTTGTTTACTCAACCTTTGAAAAGTATTGAAAGACTGGCTTTCCAGGCCAAATAGCAGCCAGGATGGGAATTATTTCGGTTCTTTATACACAACAAACTTTAGGCACACTTTATAAAAACTTAGAGAATGAAAAAGCTAGTGATGATAGTTGTCAAATAGTCAAAGATTTATTTGACATGTCACAGAAATCATTAGATCAACTTGGTAGAACAGGTGCGTTTCATCATATGATACGTAGAAAATGTGCTTCATCTGATTCAGGATTGAATAATCTTAAGGATATTCAAGCAAAGACTTTATACTTACCTTTAACCGAAGATGGAGTTTTCGGAAAAGGTTTAGAGAAACAATTAGAGAAACGTAAAGAGCAAAAGGAACAATTGAATGATTTGCTACCTGAATTTACTACTAACAGTAACATATATAAAAACAAACGTAAATTAGACTATGATAGTCGAGAAAATTGGTCTAGCAAAAATACAAAGTTTAGCATCAATAGTAATGTGAATCAGAGTAATAATTATAGAAACAATTATAAGCAAGGTATTTCTAAGAATATTCCTAGAAATAATACTCCTAAGAAGCAAGATGGAAAATATTCTTGGTCCAAAGACAATGACAAGAAGGACAAGACTGGCAAGAGTATTGGTCAAAGAAATTGGGGTTCTTTTCGTATCCCAAGGAAACAGAACAGTTGACTCACCGATTAAGGTAAGAAATTATCAACTCAAGCCAGAGATACCAGTTGGGGGATGTCTCAAATTTTTTCCAAAGAACTGGGAAAAAAATTACAGACGATCAGTGGATAATTTCAATAATGAAAGAAGGTTACAAATTAGAGTTTCTGAAAAAAACCTCTTGGCTCAGGTATAAAAGAAACTTCAGTATCTTCCAAAAATATAGATATTTTACAAGAAGAAATAGATATTTTAATTCAAAAAGATGTAATAGAACCTGTTCCCCAACAGGAAGTTCACTCAGGTTTTTACAGTACATTTTTTCTGGTTCCGAAGAAGAACGGAAAAATGAGACCTGTAATAAATTTGAGACCCCAAGTATCTCAAGAAAACTCATTTCAAAATGGACACTTTAAACAAAGTGATAAATCTAGTGAAACCAAAAGATTGGGCAATATCAATCGACTTAAGAGATGCGTACCTACATGTACCATTATTTCCAAAACACCGTCAATATCTCAGATTTTGCATTCAAGGCAGGTGTTATCAATGGAAAACTCTATGTTTTGGCCCAACATCAGCTCCTCGAGTCTTTACAAAAATAGTATCAGTAGTAGCTGCAATTTTAAGAGCTCAGAGTATCAGGGTAGCAATCTACCTAGATGATTGGTTAGTAGTGAATCAGAACAAACAACATTTAATTCTGGATCGGGGAAAAATGTCTCAATCTTCTAGTTTCACTAGGTTTCATAATAAACAATCAAAAATCATGTCTAGTTCCAAGTCAGAAAATAACATATTTAAGGGGAATATTTCACCTGGATTTGGGCATAGTGACACCAACAATAGAGAGAATAGAAAAATTGAATCTAGCATTAGAAAAGTTATACTCGGGACACAATCAAGCAAAAGATTTTCTTCATCTATTGGGGATAATGGCCTCATGCATAGATTTAATACCAAATGTTCGTCTATATATGAGACCAATTTAACTTCACCTGTTTCTCAAAAATTAGATGTGAACATTCCATTTACTCAACATCTAAAATCTCATCTCAGTTGGTGAAAAAATGGAGCAAACACACTGAAAGGCCGACATTTTCAACAAACAAAAACCAATATAACCATAACGACAGATGCTTCGAAATAGGGTTACAGAGGTTTTATGGGGAACCAAGTATTTCAGGGTACTTGGTCATCCAACCAGAGCAAGTTACACATAAATTGGTTGGAATTAAAAGCTGTTTATTTGACAGTGAATCATTTTCTGAGTCAAATCAAGAATCAGGCTGTGTTGATCAGATCCGACAACACTACAGTAGTACAATACATCAACAAACAGGGTGGTACCAAATCACCTCAATTATGTTATCTGACATGGGATTTATGGAATCTGGTAATACAGAACAATATTCATCTACAGGCAGCTCACCTAGCTGGCAAGATGAATATCTTAGCAGATCAATTGAGCAGAACAAAAATTCTGACAACAGAATGGTCTTTAAACAGGGAAATAGTACAGACACTATTTGGTCTCTGGGGTCATCCTTTGATAGATCTATTTGCCTCGATTCACAATCGTCAGACACAAATATTTTGTTCGTGGATGCCTCACACAGAAGCTCTAGCAGTAGATGCTCTAACAATTTCATGGGAGAAGATGTATGCTTATGCGTATCCCCCAATATGCCTGATTCCCAAGATACTGCAATATATGAGGCAGTTCCATTGTCAGATTATATTAATTGCACCACAATGGCCAAGGAGAAATTGGTATGCAGATCTCCTACAATTTCTGATAGCTTATCCCATCAGACTTCCAAATTTACCAAATCTGTTAAATCAACCAAAAACAAAAATTTATCATCCAAATCCACAGGTATTCAATCTGACTGCTTGGCTTCTATCAACAGAAGTTTCCAAGCAAAAGGCTTTTCTAAACAAGCTAGATCACTACTCTCAGCATCATGGAGAAAAGGGATTACGGTGGTAAATTCAAAAAATACTGTAGCTGGTGTTGTACAAGGAAAATTAATCCCAATTCAGCAACTTTAAATCAAGTTGCAGATTTTTTGTCAGATCTGTTTAATGAAGGTTTACAATACAGAACAATTGCAGGTTATCGTTCTATGTTATCTGCAGTTCTTCCTCATTATGAAAATGTCACAATAGGTCAACATCCTCATATTATAAGACTTCTTAAAGGGGTATTCAATTCAAGACCACCAAAAGTGAAATTGATACCCGAGTGGGATCTTGATATGGTTTTAAAAATGTTACAGAAAACACCTTTTGAACCTTTATTTTTTGCTGATTTGAAAGAAATTACTTTCAAAACTGTATTTCTTATTGCCATTACTACTTTCAGGAGATGCAGCGATCTGCAGGCACTAAGACTGGGAGAGAATTCAATGCGAATACAGAAAAAAGGAATTACATTCATCAGATTTGGATTATCTAAACAGGATCGACAAAATCACTTAGGAAGTAAGATATTTGTTCCAGCTTTTCCTGAAAACAAATTTTTAGACCCTAAAAGATGTCTAAAATGTTATTTGAAGAAAACAAAATCTTTTCGTAAAACAGGAGAAAATCAATTATTTCTCTCACTTAATGATCCACACAAACCCGTATCTACTCATACTATTTCAAAATGGATCGTCAAAACAATTAAATTGGCACATACAGACAAAGCAGTGAAAGTTAAAGCTCATTCAACTAGATCTGTTGGACCCTCGTGGGCAATATTCAATGGAGCATCATTGAAATCAGTCTTAGAATCTGCAGATTGGAGTACGGAATCTACGTTTAGCAGATTCTATTTTAAAGATTTTAATACTAAGGTACTACAGAAATAAATGTTTATTTTTTCCGACGAGTTGCAGTTGGAAGTTTTTTGTACAGAACTGATTATTTTTAATGCGGTGGAAGCATTTTAGTTTTTCTATAATGTATGTACATTATGTATAGACAGAATATACACATACTTTGATATATATTCTGAATAGATGTGTTCAACATAATTAAAAAATTTGATATTATTTATATCAACAATGAGATAGATGTGTTATGACTGATATATAGAGTCGAAAAATTTACAGCACACCTCCAGATGAGATATATTGCTTTGAAATCATCCTTATAGTAAAGTAATTTGGTAAGTATTTCGTAACGAAATAATAATTGATAAATTTGTAAACAAGTTACAATTTTATGAGTAAGAAATACTTACCAAATCTAATTACCCTCCTCCTCCCCAACTGTAAATGTTTAGACGGAATTGAATGCTTTTCAATTTCCCGCCTAATAAACTGGGGAGCATGCGCGAATGATCAGACTCCGCAGGAGTTTTTTTTATTCTAGATCATTTAGACCCTTGCGAGTTGGAGAACCTAATACCGGGAATAAATCCTTATAGTAAAGTAATTTGGTAAGTATTTCTTACTCATAAAATTGTAACTTGTTTACAAATTTATCAATTTTTTTGTATAAAATGGAGCCACTTACATTTTCATTATCTCCCCTGTATATGTACATCTGACCTAGACCAAAGAATGGTAGAACAAAGCTAGGTGGTGAGAACTGTGTTGACTGGTAGTAGTACTGGAAAGCCTGGTCAAAATCATTCTGAAATATCAACAGTTTATAATGCAAAAATATAAATCCAGCATATGTATTGTTTTAATTTGATTTCATACATGTACATAACATATTTATTTCAAACTTTTCTGAGCTATTAAAAATCTGTTGAGATACACATAAAGAGAATATTAGAATAATTAAGGGAAAAAATCTTCAAAAAAGGATGAAACGGTCTACATACAAAAACAGAAAGCAACTTTTTTGTCACCTTGGGGTCCCTTGTTTCTGTTGTGGATTTGGATTGAAAAAAACCAAATGTAGACTTTGTAGAGGAATAAGCATCTAATTTTATTTTAATTGTTCTAAAGGATTTATCATATTGTAATAAGATGACCGCTTATAATACCCTCAATAAACTACATAGATTCAACATGTGTAAAGGGACAACTTAAAGAAACTTTCATATTGTAAACAAATAACTCAACCAAGATGCAGAGATAACATCATTTATAGACATTCATTATTGTCGTGAATTTCAAGAATATCATCATTATTTCATTCAAGAAGATTGTGACTGGACATTTTAGTGACATTAGAATACTTATATCGTGGGTTATATGTAATTTACTTCATACAAATTGATATTTATGTGTGGTCCCAAAGCATAATTACCAAGTCCGTATACGTAATTTAAACCCTCCCGATCCTTCTAAGTAATCTATATCATGACAGGTCTACCTTTTACTCAATTATTGCGATATAACTTCTATATAATTTCAGATTAGAGAGAAATCTATCCTTTTCGTCGTACCAAAACATGTTTTCACTACGTAGTCCGCCATTTTGTTGGTCATATGACCATAAAAAGTTTTTGTCAGTTTGTGTCCTAAAAGTAATGTCCTAAGAGAAATAAGGCAAATTTTGTTAAAAGGAAACTAGATAAGATTTCTTGCCATATTTAATAAGTATTGGCAGAAGTTTTATATATATTAAGATAGGAACTTTATCTTAACCATATTACCCAAAATGTTATAATTATTACGTGCGTCGTCTGCAATACTTGCGGCACCGCCTAATGATGGGAAATGTTCTAGTTCAGAGAAATTTACGTTTGTTTTGTTAAATAAATTAAAGTATAAGGTGGAACTTACCCCCTTTTAATTATATTTTTATATCACAGGCATTTTTTTTAGCCTTCATCTTTGTATATTATAATGATAAAGTTTCGGCGACAGGAATCCTGTTGGTATTCCTACATTTTTCTGAGAGGTTCCAGGATCCTGCAACGCTCTCATTGGCTGACAGGATTTCTGAAAGTAATTCTCAAATCCCATTGGTTCTCAGGGGAACCGAAAACCTATAAAAGGGCAAGCATTCAGTTACATGGAAATAACTTGCTAGTCTAAGCAACCAGCTAGATCAAGCCACATAGCTACTAGAAGCATACTAGATCCAATTGATAGACCTTCGTTAATAAAAACCAGTATCAGAGTTTTACAGTAAAGAGCTGAGAATAACAGGTTAATATAAGATAAAGATTAACATTATTATAAACTTAGTGGCAGTTATTCCCCACCACACTGAGCGACCCAAAGTATACCAAGCCCAGGTATTACTTTTCCTCTATTGGCCCTTAATAATGAAGTCTGATGTTTATTGAGTATTGTGTATTTGATATACTATATATATGTTTATTGAGTATTGTGTATTTAATATAATATATATATGTTTATTGAGTATTGTGTATTTGATATACTATATATATGTTTATTGAGTATTGTGTATTTATTATACTATATATATGTTTATTGAGTATTGTGTATTTAATATACTATATATATGTTTATTGAGTATTGTGTATTTAATATACTATATATATGTTTATTGAGTATTGTGTATTTAATATACTATATATATGTTTATTGAGTATTGTGTATTTAATATACTATATATATGTTTATTGAGTATTGTGTATTTAATATACTATATATATGTTTATTGAGTATTGTGTATTTAATATACTATATATATGTTTATTGAGTATTGTGTATTTGATATACTATATATATGTTTATTGAGTATTGTGTATTTAATATACTATATATATATGTTTATTGAGTATTGTGTATTTGATATACTATATATATGTTTATTGAGTATTGTGTATTTGATATACTATATATATGTTTATTGAGTATTGTGTATTTAATATACTATATATATATGTTTATTGAGTATTGTGTATTTGATATACTATATATATGTTTATTGAGTATTGTGTATTTGATATACTATATATATGTTTATTGAGTATTGTGTATTTGATATACTATATATATGTTTATTGAGTATTGTGTATTTGATATACTATATATATGTTTATTGAGTATTGTGTATTTGATATACTATATATATGTTTATTGAGTATTGTGTATTTGATATACTATATATATGTTTATTGAGTATTGTGTATTTAATATACTATATATATATGTTTATTGAGTATTGTGTATTTGATATACTATATATATGTTTATTGAGTATTGTGTATTTGATATACTATATATATGTTTATTGAGTATTGTGTATTTGATATACTATATATATGTTTATTGAGTATTGTGTATTTGATATACTATATATATGTTTATTGAGTATTGTGTATTTGATATACTATATATATGTTTATTGAGTATTGTGTATTTGATATACTATATATATGTTTATTGAGTATTGTGTATTTGATATACTATATATATGTTTATTGAGTATTGTGTATTTGATATACTATATATATGTTTATTGAGTATTGTGTATTTGATATACTATATATATGTTTATTGAGTATTGTGTATTTGATATACTATATATATGTTTATTGAGTATTGTGTATTTGATATACTATATATATGTTTATTGAGTATTGTGTATTTGATATACTATATATATGTTTATTGAGTATTGTGTATTTGATATACTATATATATGTTTATTGAGTATTGTGTATTTGATATACTATATATATGTTTATTGAGTATTGTGTATTTGATATACTATATATATGTTTATTGAGTATTGTGTATTTAATATACTATATATATGTTTATTTGTACACTGAGACAAGACAAAGAAAGAATAGAACAACACAAATAAATATTTGTTCTAAACTGATTTGAGTTTTATGCTTGAGTATATATAGACCCAAAACTTTAGTATATCACAATCCTGACCAGGGCAACATTACCGTCAACAAACCCTCCCAACACACTCGGCCTACGGGAGCAGTTTGCTACAATATATTATAACTAAAATATACTCTAATATATAACTTTTTCCCTAATTATTAAAGGAATCACAGAGGCTCAGACATGTATTCATATTCAAACTTGATCACATATTTGAAAATGAGTTTGTCATCATATACTTTATTTACTCAAGCAAATAAATTACTTATTAATTTTATGTATCATAGAAGATGTAATGTCATCATAGTTTATATATATAATTAGACAGCAACTTGTTTCAGTGAGCTAGCATAATAAAAATCCAACCCAGCGGGTTGTTCTAGTACAAAGCGAACATCATAAAAAATGCAACTTATTAACGCCTTGATATAGCAGAAAGATAGCTCATTTGACATTAAATAACAATCACTCACTGATAATTCCCTAGATCATTTAAAAAGACATGGAAACCTGAAAATATGCTCTTTGTGAGCAGTTGCCCTTTATACACAGGTTCAAATTTTATGCATTACTGATTAAATGGAGAAAATGAGACTGCACTTTATAAACAGTGATTTGTTATGTGCTGTTGTCCTTTAATGCAGGTTTGTCTGTATTAATATTACCTGAACATGGAATGACCTGGCCAGCTGATAACAGCTCTCTGCTCTCATTCCTTCATTTTCTGTATTGTGAAAGGCATGCAAAGCAAGATGTTGTACTTTCTGATAATCCTATGAAATAGAGAAGCATTATGTTAAAGGTATACAGTAGATTAATCAATGCCTTCAAATAACACAATAATTTTATTTTGTTGCTGAAAGTAAGAGATTTAAATTCCAAAACTATTTTGTTTTCATGTTGATTGATTTTTTTGTATTTTTGTAATTAACTGAAATAACTTTCTTCGTTGCTTTCAAAACAGATACATTTTCTCATTTCTTAAAATAATTCAAAATGTGATACAAGGGCGTAAGAATACATCTTAGTAGAATGGCAAAATCAATGTGTAAACTATTAAAATTTTGCTGTTTCGTCAAAAAAATGCAAGCAAACAGCAATATGCAAAGTAAAATACAATTATGATTGTCTAACACCACTGAAAATAATATTTTAGTTACAACATTATAGTCAGTTTTAACTGCGTAAGGAAACCGGAGAACCTGGAAGCAACACCAACCTTCCACATGTTTATGACAATTTATCACATGAAATGAGACTCAAATTCACATACTTTTGTGGTGATAGGCACTGATAGTATAGACAGATGTAAGTCTAATTACCAATATGACGAAAGACACAGAGGTCCTACATTGCATGGTATACACTGGGACCATGGAAAACAGTGTCAGATTTCAGAGGTCACAGGTTTGGGAATGCACAAGGTTTTTTAACAAAGAGTGTCAAATATTTTGGGACCAACATCTTTGTCGTATGTCACAGGATGTCGAAATACTCTGGTGTAGGATTGCACGAATTCTACTGTATTTTCATCCATTTTATCACAATTTCTTATTCAATACATGTATATATAGCATGTTATTTGCTGAGCATACTGAAATGTTTACTTTAAATTCCTTTGATACTTACCTTTTTGTAAAAGAAGTGATTAGCGAGATGGTTCAGGACCATGGGATTGGCAGAGTCTATAGTATATGCTTTAGATAGTAATTGTACACCATTCTTGATAGAATCCTGTGTTTTAGCATTTAACTCTAGAATTGCTCGTCCAACCAGGGCTCCCACACACTGTTGGTCTAACTGAAGGGCTCGTTCAAAAGCCAATCTGTAATTACATGAAATACATACAAGGACAATGATAGATCTAATCAAACATGTAGTACAGTGAAACCTGACTAAACTAAATCCTGAATAAACTGCAATACAATAGTACACATGTACATAGAAAAATTATAAAAATAGAACATGGCATATACAGTCAAACTTGTCTATAGCGACCATTGAAGGGAGTTCTGAAAAAGGTCGCATAAGACAGGGAGTCGTTGAATAGAGGTTATGATATTTGCTCCCAAAATCTCGAGAGGAAAAACCTAGTTCGGGTATATAATCCGCATCAACTTTTAACCCGTTCGTGTGGAGGACAAATGCATGAATAGAGCTTAAATTCTGGCAAGAAAAAGGTATAATGAAATAAGAAATATGTTCAATTATCGTTAAAATATTTCCGTCCTTTGTGGGTGAAATTAAACAAGATGTTGCACGCTACGTCGTGCTAAGAATACTCCCACTCGTTCATTTGTAAGTCGCACGGTAAACAGGAAGTAGATGTGCGATAAACCTGGAAAGGGGAGACATGGTACAAGTCACCATGCCAAAGCCAAATATCAAATATAAAATCATTTCTTCCAGTAGAAGCTGAGATAACTGTTACGAAAGTTTTCATTACGGCAAACATGAAAAATTCTAAGTCGCACTGTAAACAGGAAGTAGATGTGCGGTAAACCTGGAAAGGGGAGACATGGTACAAGTCAACATGCCAAAGCCATATATCAAATATAAAATCATTTCTTCCAGTAGAAGCTGAGGTATCTGTTACGAAAGTGTGAATGGACAGACAAATGGACAGACAAATGGACGGACATGATCAAGTTTTTTTCTTTCTTTCAACAGCTATTGTTATCTTAATCGTTATCGTAATTAGAATTAATCAATATGATTAGAAGAATGAAATTTCTGGACAAAACGTTTTCAAATTTCAATCACTAATCACCTAATCAGCATGTGTTTACCTTGATCTATTACCGCACGTTAAACGAATGTTGACAGAAATATATGCTGGGAACCAGTACTTCATACAATAATTTTCAAAATCACGATTATTTATTTATACCAGAGGCTCTCAAGAGCCTGTATCGTTCACCTGGTTATAAAAAAAACCAATTGGTCCTATGTAAAAACTATGTCCTGCAGTGGTAGTCATCTTGGAATTACGATCAACATAAAAAACACAAAGTTTGTAAAGGACCTTCCAATGATTGATGCATAGTTTAGGTTCAATCAGTGCAATAGCTTCAGAGAAGAAGATATTTCTGTATTTTCCCCGATATGGTCTTGTGTTAATACTATGACCTGTGGTGGCAGCCATCTTGGATTTCCGATCGGCATAAAAAACAGAGGACCTTCCAATGATCATTCCTGGGCAGTTTGGTTTCAGAGAAGAAGCGTTTTGAAACATTTTTCCCATAGGGTCCAATGTTAAACAAGTCCTGCCGTAGCTGCCATTTTGAATTTCATATCATAACAAAAAACGTAAAGTTTGTAGAGGACCATCCAATGAACATTCATGTACAGTTTGGCTTTAATCATATTTGTAGTTTCTGAGAAGAAGGCATTTGAACATTTTCCCATAGGGTCCAATGCTAATCTATGTCCTGCGGTGGTGGCCATCTTGGATATCCGATCGGCATAAACAACACACACCTTGTAGAGGACCTTCCAATGATAATTCCTGGAAAGTTTGGTTTCAATTATCCAAGTGGTTTCAGAGAAGAAGCGTTTTGAAACATTTTTCCCATAGGGTCCAATGTTAAACTAAGTCCTGCAGTAGCCACCATTTTGAATTTCATATCGGAACAAAAAACGTAAAGTTTGTAGAGGACCATCCAATGAACATTCATGTACAGTTTGGCTTTAATAATATTTGTAGTTTCTGAGAAGAAGGCATTTGAACATTTTCCCATAGGGTCCAATGTTAATCTATGTATTGTGGTGGTGGCCATCTTGGATTTCCGATCGACATAAAAAACATAAAATTTGTAGAGGACCTTCCAATGATCATTCCTGGGCAGTTTGGTTTCAATTGTCCAAGTGGTTTCAGAGAAGAAGCGTTTTGAAACATTTTTCCCATAGGGTCCAATGTTAAACTAAGTCCTGCCGTAGCCACCATTTTGAATTTCATATCGGAACAAAAAACGTAAAGTTTGTAGAGGACCATCCAATGAACATTCATGTACAGTTTGGCTTTAATAATATTTGTAGTTTCTGAGAAGAAGGCATTTGAACATTTTCCCATAGGGTCCAATGTTAATCTATGTATTACGGTGGCGGCCATCTTGGATTTCCGATCGACATAAAAAACATAAAATTTGTAGAGAACCTTCCAATGATCATTCCTGGGCAGATTGGTTTCAACTGTCCTAGTGGTTTCAGAGAAGAAGCGTTTTGAAACATTTTTCCCATAGGGTCCAATGTTAAACTAAGTCCTGCCGTAGCCGCCATTTTGAATTTCATATCGGAACAAAAAACGTAGAGTTTGTAGAGGACCATCCAATGAACATTCATGTACAGTTTGGCTTTAATAATATTTGTAGTTTCTGAGAAGAAGGCATTTGAACATTTTCCCATAGGGTCCAATGTTAATCTATGTATTGAGGTGGTGGCCATCTTGGATTTCCGATCGACATAAAAAACATAAAATTTGTAGAGGACTTTCCAATGATCATTCCTGGGCAGTTTGGTTTCAACTGTCCCAGTGGTTTCAGAGAAGAAGCGTTTTGAAACATTTTTCCCATAGGGTCCAATGTTAAACTAAGTCCTGCCATAGCCACCATTTTGAATTTCATACCGGAACAAAAAACGTAAAGTTTGTAGAGGACCATCTAATGAACATTCATGTACAGTTTGGCTTTAATCATATTTGTAGTTTCTGAGAAGAAGGCATTTGAATATTTTCCCATAGCGGCCAATGTTAAACTAAGTCCTGCCGTAGCCGCCATTTTGAATTTCATACCGGAACAAAAAACGTACAGTTTGTAGAGGACCATCCAATGAACATTCATGTACAGTTTGGCTTTAATAATATTTGTAGTTTCTGAGAAGAAGGCATTTGAACATTTTCCCATAGGGTCCAATGTTAATCTATGTATTGTGGTGGCAGCCATCTTGGATTTCCAATCGACATAAAAAACATAAACTTTGTAGAGGACCTTCCAATGATCATTCCTGGGCAGTTTGGTTTCAATTGTCCAAGTGGTTTCAGAGAAGAAGCGTTTTGAAACATTTTTCCCATAGGGTCCAATGTTAAACAAAGTCCTGCGTAGCCGCCATTTTGAATTTCATACCGGAACAAAAAACGTACAGTTTGTAGAGGACCATCTAATGAACATTCATGTACAGTTTGGCTTTAATAATATTTGTAGTTTCTGAGAAGAAGGCATTTGAATATTTTCCCATAGGGTCCAATGTTAATCTATGTCCTGCGGTGGTGGCCATCTTGAATTTTCGATCAGCATAAAAATAACATAAACTTTGTAGAGGACCTTCCAATGACTATTCCTGGGCAGTTTGGTTTCTATTGTCCAAGTGGTTTCAGAGAAGAAGCGTTTTGAAACATTTTTCCCATAGGGTCCAATGTTAAACTAAGTCCTGCCGTAGTCGCCATTTTGAATTTCATATCGAAACAAAAAATGTAAAGTTTGTAGAGGACTATCCAATGAACATTCATGTACAGTTTAGCTTTAATAATATTTGTAGTTTCTGAGAAGAAGGCATTTGAACATTTTCCCATAGGGTCCAATGTTAATCTATGTATTGCGGTGGCGGCCATCTTGGATATCCAATCGACATAAAAAACATAAACTTTGTAGAGGACCTTCCAATGATCATTCCTGGGCAGTTTGGTTTCAATTGTCCTAGTGGTTTCAGAGAAGAAGCGTTTTGAAACATTTTTCCCATAGGGTCCAATGTTAAACTAAGTCCTGCCATAGCCGCCATTTTGAATTTCATACCGGAACAAAAAACGTAAAGTTTGTAGAGGACCATCTAATGAACATTCATGTACAGTTTGGCTTTAATCATATTTGTAGTTTCTGAGAAGAAGGCATTTGAACATTTTCCCATAGGGTCCAATGTTAATCTATGTATTACGGTGGCGGCCATCTTGGATTTCCGATCGGCATAAAAATAATATAAACTTTGTAGAGGAACTTCCAATGATCATTCCTGGGCAGTTTGGTTTCAACTGTCCTAGTGGTTTCAGAGAAGAAGCGTTTTGAAACATTTTCCCCATAGGGTCCAATGTTAAACTAAGTCCTGCCGTAGCCGCCATTTTGAATTTCATATCGGAACAAAAAACGTAAAGTTTGTAGAGGACCATCTAATGAACATTCATGTACAGTTTGGCTTTAATCATATTTGTAGTTTCTGAGAAGAAGGCATTTGAACATTTTCCCATAGGGTCCAATGTTAATCTATGTATTGAGGTGGTGGCCATCTTGGATTTCCGATCGACATAAAAAACATAATCTTTGTAGAGGACCTTCCAATGACTATTCCTGGGCAGTTTGGTTTCAATTGTCCTAGTGGTTTCAGAGAAGAAGCGTTTTGAAACATTTTTCCCATAGGGTCCAATGTTAAACTAAGTCCTGCCATAGCCGCCATTTTGAATTTCATACCGGAACAAAAAACGTAAAGTTTGTAGAGGACCATCTAATGAACATTCATGTACAGTTTGGCTTTAATCATATTTGTAATTTCTGAGAAGAAGGCATTTGAACATTTTCCCATAGGGTCCAATGTTAATCTATGTATTACGGTGGCGGCCATCTTGGATTTCCGATCGGCATAAAAATAATATAAACTTTGTAGAGGAACTTCCAATGATCATTCCTGGGCAGTTTGGTTTCAACTGTCCTAGTGGTTTCAGAGAAGAAGCGTTTTGAAACATTTTCCCCATAGGGTCCAATGTTAAACTAAGTCCTGCCGTAGCCGCCATTTTGAATTTCATATCGGAACAAAAAACGTAAAGTTTGTAGAGGACCATCTAATGAACATTCATGTACAGTTTGGCTTTAATCATATTTGTAGTTTCTGAGAAGAAGGCATTTGAATATTTTCCCATAGTTCTGCCGTAGCCGCCATTTTGAATTTCATATTGGAACAAAAAACGTAAAGTTTGTAGAGGACCATCCAATGAACATTCATGTACAGTTTGGCTTTAATAATATTTGTAGTTTCTGAGAAGAAGGCATTTGAACATTTTCCCATAGGGTCCAATGTTAATCTATGTATTACGGTGGCGGCCATCTTGGATTTCCGATCGACATAAAAAACATAAACTTTGTAGAGGACCTTCCAATGATCATTCCTGGCAGTTTGGTTTCAACTGTCCTAGTGGTTTCAGAGAAGAAGCGTTTTGAAACATTTTCCCCATAGGGTCCAATGTTAAACTAAGTCCTGCCGTAGCCGCCATTTTGAATTTCATATCGGAACAAAAAACGTAAATTTTGTAGAGGACCATCCAATGAACATTCACGTACAGTTTGGCTTTAATAATATTTGTAGTTTCTGAGAAGAAGGCATTTGAACATTTTCCCATAGGGTCCAATGTTAATCTATGTATTGCGGTGGCGGCCATCTTGGATTTCCGATCGACATAAAAAACATAAATTTGTAGAGGACCTTCCAATGATCATTCCTGGGGAGTTTGGTTTCAATTGTCCAAGTGGTTTCAGAGAAGAAGCGTTTTGAAACATTTTTCCCATAGGGTCCAATGTTAAACTAAGTCCTGCCGTAGCCACCATTTTGAATTTCATACCGGAACAAAAAACGTAAAGTTTGTAGAGGACCATCTAATGAACATTCATGTACAGTTTGGCTTTAATAATATTTGTAGTTTCTGAGAAGAAGGCATTTGAATATTTTCCCATAGGGTCCAATGTTAATCTATGTCCTGCGGTGGCGGTCATCTTGGATTTCCGATTGGCATAAAAAACAGAAACTTTGTAGAGGACCTTCCAATGATCATTCCTGGGCAGTTTGGTTTCAACTGTCCTAGTGGTTTCAGAGAAGAAGCGTTTTGAAACATTTTCCCCATAGGGTCCAATGTTAAACTAAGTCCTGCCATAGCCGCCATTTTGAATTTCATACCGGAACAAAAAACGTAAAGTTTGTAGAGGACCATCTAATGAACATTCATGTACAGTTTGCCTTTAATCATATTTGTAGTTTCTGAGAAGAAGGCATTTGAATATTTTCCCATAGGGTCCAATGTTAATCTATGTCCTGTGGTGGTGGCCATCTTGAATTTTCGATCGGCATAAAAATAATATAAACTTTGTAGAGGACCTTCCAATGACTATTCCTGGGCAGTTTGGTTTCTATTGTGCAAGTGGTTTCAGAGAAGAAGCGTTTTGAAACATTTTTCCCATAGGGTCCAATGTTAAACTAAGTCCTGCCGTAGCCGCCATTTTGAATTTCATATCGGAACAAAAAGCGTAAAGTTTGTAGAGGACCATCCAATGAACATTCATGTACAGTTTGGCTTTAATAATATTTGTAGTTTCTGAGAAGAAGGCATTTGAACATTTTCCCATAGGGTCCAATGTTAATCTATGTATTACGGTGGCGGCCATCTTGGATTTCCGATCGACATAAAAAACATAAACTTTGTAGAGGACCTTCCAATGATCATTCCTGGCAGTTTGGTTTCAACTGTCCTAGTGGTTTCAGAGAAGAAGCGTTTTGAAACATTTTCCCCATAGGGTCCAATGTTAAACTAAGTCCTGCCGTAGCCGCCATTTTGAATTTCATATCGGAACAAAAAACGTAAAGTTTGTAGAGGACCATCCAATGAACATTCACGTACAGTTTGGCTTTAATAATATTTGTAGTTTCTGAGAAGAAGGCATTTGAACATTTTCCCATAGGGTCCAATGTTAATCTATGTATTGCGGTGGCGGCCATCTTGGATTTCCGATCGACATAAAAAACATAAAATTTGTAGAGGACCTTCCAATGATCATTCCTGGGGAGTTTGGTTTCAATTGTCCAAGTGGTTTCAGAGAAGAAGCGTTTTGAAACATTTTTCCCATAGGGTCCAATGTTAAACTAAGTCCTGCCGTAGCCACCATTTTGAATTTCATACCGGAACAAAAAACGTAAAGTTTGTAGAGGACCATCTAATGAACATTCATGTACAGTTTGGCTTTAATAATATTTGTAGTTTCTGAGAAGAAGGCATTTGAATATTTTCCCATAGGGTCCAATGTTAATCTATGTCCTGCGGTGGCGGTCATCTTGGATTTCCGATTGGCATAAAAAACAGAAACTTTGTAGAGGACCTTCCAATGATCATTCCTGGGCAGTTTGGTTTCAACTGTCCTAGTGGTTTCAGAGAAGAAGCGTTTTGAAACATTTTCCCCATAGGGTCCAATGTTAAACTAAGTCCTGCCATAGCCGCCATTTTGAATTTCATACCGGAACAAAAAACGTAAAGTTTGTAGAGGACCATCTAATGAACATTCATGTACAGTTTGCCTTTAATCATATTTGTAGTTTCTGAGAAGAAGGCATTTGAATATTTTCCCATAGGGTCCAATGTTAATCTATGTCCTGTGGTGGTGGCCATCTTGAATTTTCGATCGGCATAAAAATAATATAAACTTTGTAGAGGACCTTCCAATGACTATTCCTGGGCAGTTTGGTTTCTATTGTGCAAGTGGTTTCAGAGAAGAAGCGTTTTGAAACATTTTTCCCATAGGGTCCAATGTTAAACTAAGTCCTGCCGTAGCCGCCATTTTGAATTTCATATCGGAACAAAAAGCGTAAAGTTTGTAGAGGACCATCCAATGAACATTCATGTACAGTTTGGCTTTAATAATATTTGTAGTTTCTGAGAAGAAGGCATTTGAACATTTTCCCATAGGGTCCAATGTTAATCTATGTATTACGGTGGCGGCCATCTTGGATTTCCGATCGGCATAATGAACATAAAATTTGTAGAGAACCTTCCAATGATCATTCCTGGGCAGTTTGGTTTCAACTGTCCTAGTGGTTTCAGAGAAGAAGAGTTTTGAAACATTTTCCCTTAGGGTCCAATGTTAAACTAAGTCCTGCCGTAGCCGCCATTTTGAATTTCATATCGGAACAAAAAACGTAAAGTTTGTAGAGGACCATCCAATGAACATTCATGTACAGTTTGGCTTTAATCATATTTGTAGTTTCTGAGAAGAAGGCATTTGAACATTTTCCCATAGGGTCCAATGTTAATCTATGTATTGCGGTGGCGGCCATCTTGGATATCCAATCGACATAAAAAACATAATCTTTGTAGAGGACCTTCCAATGATCATTCCTGGGCAGTTTGGTTTCAATTGTCCTAGTGGTTTCAGAGAAGAAGCGTTTTGAAACATTTTTCCCATAGGGTCCAATGTTAAACTAAGTCCTGCCGTAGCCGCCATTTTGAATTTCATACCGGAACAAAAAACGTAAAGTTTGTAGAGGACCATCTAATGAACATTCATGTACAGTTTGGCTTTAATCATATTTGTAGTTTCTGAGAAGAAGGCATTTGAACATTTTCCCATAGGGTCCAATGTTAATCTATGTATTACGGTGGCGGCCATCTTGGATTTCCGATCGGCATAAAAATAATATAAACTTTGTAGAGGACCTTCCAATGATCATTCCTGGGCAGTTTGGTTTCAACTGTCCTAGTGGTTTCAGAGAAGAAGCGTTTTGAAACATTTTCCCCATAGGGTCCAATGTTAAACTAAGTCCTGCCGTAGCCGCCATTTTGAATTTCATATCGGAACAAAAAACGTAAAGTTTGTAGAGGACCATCTAATGAACATTCATGTACAGTTTGGCTTTAATCATATTTGTAGTTTCTGAGAAGAAGGCATTTGAACATTTTCCCATAGGGTCCAATGTTAATCTATGTATTGAGGTGGTGGCCATCTTGGATTTCCGATCAACATAAAAAACATAAAATTTGTAGAGGACCTTCCAATGATCATTCCTGGGCAGTTTGGTTTCAACTGTCCTAGTGGTTTCAGAGAAGAAGCGTTTTGAAACATTTTTCCCATAGGGTCCAATGTTAAACTAAGTCCTGCTGTAGCCGCCATTTTGAATTTCATACCGGAACAAAAAACGTAAAGTTTGTAGAGGACCATCTAATGAACATTCATGTACAGTTTGGCTTTAATCATATTTGTAGTTTCTGAGAAGAAGGCATTTGAATATTTTCCCATAGTTCTGCCGTAGCCGCCATTTTGAATTTCATATTGGAACAAAAAACGTAAAGTTTGTAGAGGACCATCCAATGAACATTCATGTACAGTTTGGCTTTAATAATATTTGTAGTTTCTGAGAAGAAGGCATTTGAACATTTTCCCATAGGGTCCAATGTTAATCTATGTATTGCGGTGGCGGCCATCTTGGATTTCCGATCGACATAAAAAACATAAACTTTGTAGAGGACCTTCCAATGATCATTCCTGGCAGTTTGGTTTCAAATGTCCTAGTGGTTTCAGAGAAGAAGCGTTTTGAAACATTTTCCCCATAGGGTCCAATGTTAAACTAAGTCCTGCCATAGCCGCCATTTTGAATTTCATATCGGAACAAAAAACGTAAAGTTTGTAGAGGACCATCCAATGAACATTCACGTACAGTTTGGCTTTAATCATATTTGTAGTTTCTGAGAAGAAGGCATTTGAACATTTTCCCATAGGGTCCAATGTTAATCTATGTATTGCGGTGGCGGCCATCTTGGATTTCCGATCGACATAAAAAACATAAACTTTGTAGAGGACCTTCCAATGATCATTCCTGGGGAGTTTGGTTTCAATTGTCCAAGTGGTTTCAGAGAAGAAGCGTTTTGAAACATTTTTCCCATAGGGTCCAATGTTAAACAAGTCCTGCCGTAGCCACCATTTTGAATTTCATACCGGAACAAAAAACGTAAAGTTTGTAGAGGACCATCTAATGAACATTCATGTACAGTTTGGCTTTAATAATATTTGTAGTTTCTGAGAAGAAGGCATTTGAACATTTTCCCATAGGGTCCAATGTTAATCTATGTATTACGGTGGCGGCCATCTTGGATTTCCGATCGGCATAAAAATAATATAAACTTTGTAGAGGAACTTCCAATGATCATTCCTGGGCAGATTGGTTTCAACTGTCCTAGTGGTTTCAGATAAGAAGCGTTTTGAAACATTTTCCCCATAGGGTCCAATGTTAAACTAAGTCCTGCCGTAGCCGCCATTTTGAATTTCATATCGGAACAAAAAACGTAAAGTTTGTAGAGGACCATCTAATGAACATTCATGTACAGTTTGGCTTTAATCATATTTGTAGTTTCTAAGAAGGCATTTGAACATTTTCCCATAGGGTCCAATGTTAATCTATGTATTGAGGTGGTGGCCATCTTGGATTTCCGATCGACATAAAAAACATAAAATTTGTAGAGGACCTTCCAATGATCATTCCTGGGCAGTTTGGTTTCAACTGTCCTAGTGGTTTCAGAGAAGAAGCGTTTTGAAACATTTTTCCCATAGGGTCCAATGTTAAACTAAGTCCTGCTGTAGCCGCCATTTTGAATTTCATATCGGAACAAAAAACGTAAAGTTTGTAGAGGACCATCTAATGAACATTCATGTACAGTTTGGCTTTAATCATATTTGTAGTTTCTGGGAAGAAGGCATTTGAATATTTTCACATAGTTCTGCCGTAGCCGCCATTTTGAATTTCATATTGGAACAAAAAACGTAAAGTTTGTAGAGGACCATCCAATGAACATTCATGTACAGTTTGGCTTTAATAATATTTGTAGTTTCTGAGAAGAAGGCATTTGAACATTTTCCCATAGGGTCCAATGTTAATCTATGTATTACGGTGGCGGCCATCTTGGATTTCCGATCGACATAAAAAACATAAACTTTGTAGAGGACCTTCCAATGATCATTCCTGGCAGTTTGGTTTCAACTGTCCTAGTGGTTTCAGAGAAGAAGCGTTTTGAAACATTTTCCCCATAGGGTCCAATGTTAAACTAAGTCCTGCCGTAGCCGCCATTTTGAATTTCATATCGGAACAAAAAACGTAAAGTTTGTAGAGGACCATCCAATGAACATTCACGTACAGTTTGGCTTTAATAATATTTGTAGTTTCTGAGAAGAAGGCATTTGAACATTTTCCCATAGGGTCCAATGTTAATCTATGTATTGCGGTGGCGGCCATCTTGGATTTCCGATCGACATAAAAAACATAAACTTTGTAGAGGACCTTCCAATGATCATTCCTGGGGAGTTTGGTTTCAATTGTCCAAGTGGTTTCAGAGAAGAAGCGTTTTGAAACATTTTTCCCATAGGGTCCAATGTTAAACTAAGTCCTGCCGTAGCCACCATTTTGAATTTCATACCGGAACAAAAAACGTAAAGTTTGTAGAGGACCATCTAATGAACATTCATGTACAGTTTGGCTTTAATAATATTTGTAGTTTCTGAGAAGAAGGCATTTGAATATTTTCCCATAGGGTCCAATGTTAATCTATGTCCTGCGGTGGCGGTCATCTTGGATTTCCGATTGGCATAAAAAACAGAAACTTTGTAGAGGACCTTCCAATGATCATTCCTGGGCAGTTTGGTTTCAACTGTCCTAGTGGTTTCAGAGAAGAAGCGTTTTGAAACATTTTCCCCATAGGGTCCAATGTTAAACTAAGTCCTGCCATAGCCGCCATTTTGAATTTCATACCGGAACAAAAAACGTAAAGTTTGTAGAGGACCATCCAATGAACATTCATGTACAGTTTGCCTTTAATCATATTTGTAGTTTCTGAGAAGAAGGCATTTGAATATTTTCCCATAGGGTCCAATGTTAATCTATGTCCTGTGGTGGTGGCCATCTTGAATTTTCGATCGGCATAAAAATAATATAAACTTTGTAGAGGACCTTCCAATGACTATTCCTGGGCAGTTTGGTTTCTATTGTGCAAGTGGTTTCAGAGAAGAAGCGTTTTGAAACATTTTTCCCATAGGGTCCAATGTTAAACTAAGTCCTGCCGTAACCGCCATTTTGAATTTAATATCGGAACAAAAAGCGTAAAGTTTGTAGAGGACCATCCAATGAACATTCATGTACAGTTTGGCTTTAATAATATTTGTAGTTTCTGAGAAGAAGGCATTTGAACATTTTCCCATAGGGTCCAATGTTAATCTATGTATTACGGTGGCGGCCATCTTGGATTTCCGATCGGCATAATGAACATAAAATTTGTAGAGAACCTTCCAATGATCATTCCTGGGCAGTTTGGTTTCAACTGTCCTAGTGGTTTCAGAGAAGAAGCGTTTTGAAACATTTTCCCATAGGGTCCAATGTTAAACTAAGTCCTGCCGTAGCCGCCATTTTGAATTTCATATCGGAACAAAAAACGTAAAGTTTGTAGAGGACCATCCAATGAACATTCATGTACAGTTTGGCTTTAATCATATTTGTAGTTTCTGAGAAGAAGGCATTTGAACATTTTCCCATAGGGTCCAATGTTAATCTATGTATTGCGGTGGCGGCCATCTTGGATATCCAATCGACATAAAAAACATAATCTTTGTAGAGGACCTTCCAATGATCATTCCTGTACAGTTTGGTTTCAATTGTCCTAGTGGTTTCAGAGAAGAAGCGTTTTGAAACATTTTTCCCATAGGGTCCAATGTTAAACAAGTCCTGCCGTAGCCACCATTTTGAATTTCATACCGGAACAAAAAACGTAAAGTTTGTAGAGGACCATCTAATGAACATTCATGTACAGTTTGGCTTTAATAATATTTGTAGTTTCTGAGAAGAAGGCATTTGAACATTTTCCCATAGGGTCCAATGTTAATCTATGTATTACGGTGGCGGCCATCTTGGATTTCCGATCGGCATAAAAATAATATAAACTTTGTAGAGGAACTTCCAATGATCATTCCTGGGCAGATTGGTTTCAACTGTCCTAGTGGTTTCAGATAAGAAGCGTTTTGAAACATTTTCCCCATAGGGTCCAATGTTAAACTAAGTCCTGCCGTAGCCGCCATTTTGAATTTCATATCGGAACAAAAAACGTAAAGTTTGTAGAGGACCATCTAATGAACATTCATGTACAGTTTGGCTTTAATCATATTTGTAGTTTCTAAGAAGGCATTTGAACATTTTCCCATAGGGTCCAATGTTAATCTATGTATTGAGGTGGTGGCCATCTTGGATTTCCGATCGACATAAAAAACATAAAATTTGTAGAGGACCTTCCAATGATCATTCCTGGGCAGTTTGGTTTCAACTGTCCTAGTGGTTTCAGAGAAGAAGCGTTTTGAAACATTTTTCCCATAGGGTCCAATGTTAAACTAAGTCCTGCTGTAGCCGCCATTTTGAATTTCATATCGGAACAAAAAACGTAAAGTTTGTAGAGGACCATCTAATGAACATTCATGTACAGTTTGGCTTTAATCATATTTGTAGTTTCTGGGAAGAAGGCATTTGAATATTTTCCCATAGTTCTGCCGTAGCCGCCATTTTGAATTTCATATTGGAACAAAAAACGTAAAGTTTGTAGAGGACCATCCAATGAACATTCATGTACAGTTTGGCTTTAATAATATTTGTAGTTTCTGAGAAGAAGGCATTTGAACATTTTCCCATAGGGTCCAATGTTAATCTATGTATTACGGTGGCGGCCATCTTGGATTTCCGATCGACATAAAAAACATAAACTTTGTAGAGGACCTTCCAATGATCATTCCTGGCAGTTTGGTTTCAACTGTCCTAGTGGTTTCAGAGAAGAAGCGTTTTGAAACATTTTCCCCATAGGGTCCAATGTTAAACTAAGTCCTGCCGTAGCCGCCATTTTGAATTTCATATCGGAACAAAAAACGTAAAGTTTGTAGAGGACCATCCAATGAACATTCACGTACAGTTTGGCTTTAATCATATTTGTAGTTTCTGAGAAGAAGGCATTTGAACATTTTCCCATAGGGTCCAATGTTAATCTATGTATTGCGGTGGCGGCCATCTTGGATTTCCGATCGACATAAAAAAACATAAACTTTGTAGAGGACCTTCCAATGATCATTCCTGGGGAGTTTGGTTTCAATTGTCCAAGTGGTTTCAGAGAAGAAGCGTTTTGAAACATTTTTCCCATAGGGTCCAATGTTAAACTAAGTCCTGCCGTAGCCACCATTTTGAATTTCATACCGGAACAAAAAACGTAAAGTTTGTAGAGGACCATCTAATGAACATTCATGTACAGTTTGGCTTTAATAATATTTGTAGTTTCTGAGAAGAAGGCATTTGAATATTTTCCCATAGGGTCCAATGTTAATCTATGTCCTGCGGTGGCGGTCATCTTGGATTTCCGATTGGCATAAAAAACAGAAACTTTGTAGAGGACCTTCCAATGATCATTCCTGGGCAGTTTGGTTTCAACTGTCCTAGTGGTTTCAGAGAAGAAGCGTTTTGAAACATTTTCCCCATAGGGTCCAATGTTAAACTAAGTCCTGCCATAGCCGCCATTTTGAATTTCATACCGGAACAAAAAACGTAAAGTTTGTAGAGGACCATCCAATGAACATTCATGTACAGTTTGCCTTTAATCATATTTGTAGTTTCTGAGAAGAAGGCATTTGAATATTTTCCCATAGGGTCCAATGTTAATCTATGTCCTGTGGTGGTGGCCATCTTGAATTTTCGATCGGCATAAAAATAATATAAACTTTGTAGAGGACCTTCCAATGACTATTCCTGGGCAGTTTGGTTTCTATTGTGCAAGTGGTTTCAGAGAAGAAGCGTTTTGAAACATTTTTCCCATAGGGTCCAATGTTAAACTAAGTCCTGCCGTAACCGCCATTTTGAATTTAATATCGGAACAAAAAGCGTAAAGTTTGTAGAGGACCATCCAATGAACATTCATGTACAGTTTGGCTTTAATAATATTTGTAGTTTCTGAGAAGAAGGCATTTGAACATTTTCCCATAGGGTCCAATGTTAATCTATGTATTACGGTGGCGGCCATCTTGGATTTCCGATCGGCATAATGAACATAAAATTTGTAGAGAACCTTCCAATGATCATTCCTGGGCAGTTTGGTTTCAACTGTCCTAGTGGTTTCAGAGAAGAAGCGTTTTGAAACATTTTCCCATAGGGTCCAATGTTAAACTAAGTCCTGCCGTAGCCGCCATTTTGAATTTCATATCGGAACAAAAAACGTAAAGTTTGTAGAGGACCATCCAATGAACATTCATGTACAGTTTGGCTTTAATCATATTTGTAGTTTCTGAGAAGAAGGCATTTGAACATTTTCCCATAGGGTCCAATGTTAATCTATGTATTGCGGTGGCGGCCATCTTGGATATCCAATCGACATAAAAAACATAATCTTTGTAGAGGACCTTCCAATGATCATTCCTGTACAGTTTGGTTTCAATTGTCCTAGTGGTTTCAGAGAAGAAGCGTTTTGAAACATTTTTCCCATAGGGTCCAATGTTAAACTAAGTCCTGCCGTAGCCGCCATTTTGAATTTCATACCGGAACAAAAAACGTAAAGTTTGTAGAGGACCATCTAATGAACATTCATGTACAGTTTGGCTTTAATCATATTTGTAGTTTCTGAGAAGAAGGCATTTGAACATTTTCCCATAGGGTCCAATGTTAATCTATGTATTACGGTGGTGGCCATCTTGGATTTCCGATCGGCATAAAAATAATATAAACTTTGTAGAGGACCTTCCAATGATCATTCCTGGGCAGTTTGGTTTCAACTGTCCTAGTGGTTTCAGAGAAGAAGCGTTTTGAAACATTTTCCCCATAGGGTCCAATGTTAAACTAAGTCCTGCCGTAGCCACCATTTTGAATTTCATACCGGAACAAAAAACGTAAAGTTTGTAGAGGACCATCTAATGAACATTCATGTACAGTTTGGCTTTAATAATATTTGTAGTTTCTGAGAAGAAGGCATTTGAATATTTTCCCATAGGGTCCAATGTTAATCTATGTCCTGCGGTGGCGGTCATCTTGGATTTCCGATTGGCATAAAAAAGAAACATTTTCCCCATAGGGTCCAATGTTAAACTAAGTCCTGCCATAGCCGCCATTTTGAATTTCATACCGGAACAAAAAACGTAAAGTTTGTAGAGGACCATCTAATGAACATTCATGTACAGTTTGCCTTTATTCATATTTGTAGTTTCTGAGAAGAAGGCATTTGAATATTTTCCCATAGGGTCCAATGTTAATCTATGTCCTGTGGTGGTGGCCATCTTGAATTTTCGATCGGCATAAAAATAATATAAACTTTGTAGAGGACCTTCCAATGACTATTCCTGGGCAGTTTGGTTTCTATTGTGCAAGTGGTTTCAGAGAAGAAGCGTTTTGAAACATTTTTCCCATAGGGTCCAATGTTAAACTAAGTCCTGCCGTAGCCGCCATTTTGAATTTAATATCGGAACAAAAAGCGTAAAGTTTGTAGAGGACCATCCAATGAACATTCATGTACAGTTTGGCTTTAATAATATTTGTAGTTTCTGAGAAGAAGGCATTTGAACATTTTCCCATAGGGTCCAATGTTAATCTATGTATTACGGTGGCGGCCATCTTGGATTTCCGATCGGCATAATGAACATAAAATTTGTAGAGAACCTTCCAATGATCATTCCTGGGCAGTTTGGTTTCAACTGTCCTAGTGGTTTCAGAGAAGAAGCGTTTTGAAACATTTTCCCATAGGGTCCAATGTTAAACTAAGTCCTGCCGTAGCCGCCATTTTGAATTTCATATCGGAACAAAAAACGTAAAGTTTGTAGAGGACCATCCAATGAACATTCATGTACAGTTTGGCTTTAATCATATTTGTAGTTTCTGAGAAGAAGGCATTTGAACATTTTCCCATAGGGTCCAATGTTAATCTATGTATTGCGGTGGCGGCCATCTTGGATATCCAATCGACATAAAAAACATAATCTTTGTAGAGGACCTTCCAATGATCATTCCTGGGCAGTTTGGTTTCAATTGTCCTAGTGGTTTCAGAGAAGAAGCGTTTTGAAACATTTTTCCCATAGGGTCCAATGTTAAACTAAGTCCTGCCGTAGCCGCCATTTTGAATTTCATACCGGAACAAAAAACGTAAAGTTTGTAGAGGACCATCTAATGAACATTCATGTACAGTTTGGCTTTAATCATATTTGTAGTTTCTGAGAAGAAGGCATTTGAACATTTTCCCATAGGGTCCAATGTTAATCTATGTATTACGGTGGCGGCCATCTTGGATTTCCGATCGGCATAAAAATAATATAAACTTTGTAGAGGACCTTCCAATGATCATTCCTGGGCAGTTTGGTTTCAACTGTCCTAGTGGTTTCAGAGAAGAAGCGTTTTGAAACATTTTCCCCATAGGGTCCAATGTTAAACTAAGTCCTGCCGTAGCCGCCATTTTGAATTTCATATCGGAACAAAAAACGTAAAGTTTGTAGAGGACCATCTAATGAACATTCATGTACAGTTTGGCTTTAATCATATTTGTAGTTTCTGAGAAGAAGGCATTTGAACATTTTCCCATAGGGTCCAATGTTAATCTATGTATTGAGGTGGTGGCCATCTTGGATTTCCGATCGACATAAAAAACATAAAATTTGTAGAGGACCTTCCAATGATCATTCCTGGGCAGTTTGGTTTCAACTGTCCTAGTGGTTTCAGAGAAGAAGCGTTTTGAAACATTTTTCCCATAGGGTCCAATGTTAAACTAAGTCCTGCTGTAGCCGCCATTTTGAATTTCATACCGGAACAAAAAACGTAAAGTTTGTAGAGGACCATCTAATGAACATTCATGTACAGTTTGGCTTTAATCATATTTGTAGTTTCTGAGAAGAAGGCATTTGAATATTTTCCCATAGTTCTGCCGTAGCCGCCATTTTGAATTTCATATTGGAACAAAAAACGTAAAGTTTGTAGAGGACCATCCAATGAACATTCATGTACAGTTTGGCTTTAATAATATTTGTAGTTTCTGAGAAGAAGGCATTTGAACATTTTCCCATAGGGTCCAATGTTAATCTATGTATTACGGTGGCGGCCATCTTGGATTTCCGATCGACATAAAAAACATAAACTTTGTAGAGGACCTTCCAATGATCATTCCTGGGCAGTTTGGTTTCAACTGTCCTAGTGGTTTCAGAGAAGAAGCGTTTTGAAACATTTTCCCCATAGGGTCCAATGTTAAACTAAGTCCTGCCGTAGCCGCCATTTTGAATTTCTTATCGGAACAAAAAACGTAAAGTTTGTAGAGGACCATCCAATGAACATTCACGTACAGTTTGGCTTTAATCATATTTGTAGTTTCTGAGAAGAAGGCATTTGAACATTTTCCCATAGGGTCCAATGTTAATCTATGTATTGCGGTGACGGCCATCTTGGATTTCCGATCGACATAAAAAACAAAAAATTTGTAGAGGACCTTCCAATGATCATTCCTGGGGAGTTTGGTTTCAATTGTCCAAGTGGTTTCAGAGAAGAAGCGTTTTGAAACATTTTTCCCATAGGGTCCAATGTTAAACTAAGTCCTGCCGTAGCCGCCATTTTGAATTTCATACCGGAACAAAAAACGTAAAGTTTGTAGAGGACCATCTAATGAACATTCATGTACAGTTTGGCTTTAATAATATTTGTAGTTTCTGAGAAGAAGGCATTTGAATATTTTCCCCATAGGGTCCAATGTTAATCTATGTCCTGCGGTGGCG
Organism: Bathymodiolus brooksi; assembly: GCA_963680875.1. Taxonomy (NCBI): domain Eukaryota; kingdom Metazoa; phylum Mollusca; class Bivalvia; order Mytilida; family Modiolidae; genus Bathymodiolus; species Bathymodiolus brooksi. Next base: position 45,018,531 of record OY804585.1, on the reverse strand, counting down.
GTCATCTTGGATTTCCGATCGGCATAAAAAACAGAAACTTTGCAGAGGACCTTCCAATGATCATTCCTGGGCAGTTTGGTTTCAATTGTCCTAGTGGTTTCAGAGAAGAAGCGTTTTGAAACATTTTTCCCATAGGGTCCAATGTTAAACTAAGTCCTGCTGTAGCCGCCAATTTGAATTTCATACCGGAACAAAAAACATAAAGTTTGTAGAGGACCATCTAATGAACATTCATGTACAGTTTGGCTTTAATCATATTTGTAGTTTCTGAGAAGAAGGCATTTGAATATTTTCCCATAGGGGCCAATGTTAAACTAAGTCCTGCCGTAGCCGCCATTTTGAATTTCATATTGGAACAAAAAACGTAAAGTTTGTAGAGGACCATCCAATGAACATTCATGTACAGTTTGGCTTTAATAATATTTGTAGTTTCTGAGAAGAAGGCATTTGAACATTTTCCCATAGGGTCCAATGTTAATCTATGTATTGTGGTGGCGGCCATCTTGGATTTCCGATCGACATAAAAAATAATATAAACTTTGTAGGGGACCTTCCAATGATCATTCCTGGCAGTTTGGTTTCAACTGTCCTAGTGGTTTCAGAGAAGAAGCGTTTTGAAACATTTTCCCCATAGGGTCCAATGTTAAACTAAGTCCTGCCGTAGCCGCCATTTTGAATTTCATATCGGAACAAAAAACGTAAAGTTTGTAGAGGACCATCCAATGAACATTCACGTACAGTTTGGCTTTAATCATATTTGTAGTTTCTGAGAAGAAGGCATTTGAACATTTTCCCATAGGGTCCAATGTTAATCTATGTATTGCGGTGGCGGCCATCTTGGATTTCCGATCGACATAAAAAACATAAAATTTGTAGAGGACCTTCCAATGATCATTCCTGGGGAGTTTGGTTTCAATTGTCCAAGTGGTTTCAGAGAAGAAGCGTTTTGAAACATTTTTCCCATAGGTCCAATGTTAAACTAAGTCCTGCCGTAGCCGCCATTTTGAATTTCATACCGGAACAAAAAACGTAAAGTTTGTAGAGGACCATCTAATGAACATTCATGTACAGTTTGGCTTTAATAATATTTGTAGTTTCTGAGAAGAAGGCATTTGAATATTTTCCCATAGGGTCCAATGTTAATCTATGTCCTGCGGTGGTGGCCATCTTGAATTTTCGATCAGCATAAAAATAACATAAACTTTGTAGAGGACCTTCCAATGACTATTCCTGGGCAGTTTGGTTTCTATTGTGCAAGTGGTTTCAGAGAAGAAACGTTTTGAAACATTTTTCCCATAGGGTCCAATGTTAAACTAAGTCCTGCCGTAGCCGCCATTTTGAATTTCATATCGAAACAAAAAACGTAAAGTTTGTAGAGGACCATCCAATGAACATTCATGTACAGTTTGGCTTTAATAATATTTGTAGTTTCTGAGAAGAAGGCATTTGAACATTTTCCCATAGGGTCCAATGTTAATCTATGTATTGCGGTGGCGGCCATCTTGGATATCCAATCGACATAAAAAACATAATCTTTGTAGAGGACCTTCCAATGATCATTCCTGGGCAGTTTGGTTTCAATTGTCCTAGTGGTTTCAGAGAAGAAGCGTTTTGAAACATTTTTCCCATAGGGTCCAATGTTAAACTAAGTCCTGCCATAGCCGCCATTTTGAATTTCATACCGGAACAAAAAACGTAAAGTTTGTAGAGGACCATCTAATGAACATTCATGTACAGTTTGGCTTTAATCATATTTGTAGTTTCTGAGAAGAAGGCATTTGAACATTTTCCCATAGGGTCCAATGTTAATCTATGTATTACGGTGGCGGCCATCTTGGATTTCCGATCGGCATAAAAATAATATAAACTTTGTAGAGGACCTTCCAATGATCATTCCTGGGCAGTTTGGTTTCAACTGTCCTAGTGGTTTCAGAGAAGAAGCGTTTTGAAACATTTTCCCCATAGGGTCCAATGTTAAACTAAGTCCTGCCGTAGCCACCATTTTGAATTTCATACCGGAACAAAAAACGTAAAGTTTGTAGAGGACCATCTAATGAACATTCATGTACAGTTTGGCTTTAATAATATTTGTAGTTTCTGAGAAGAAGGCATTTGAATATTTTCACATAGGGTCCAATGTTAATCTATGTATTACGGTGGCGGCCATCTTGGATTTCCGATCGGCATAAAAATAATATAAACTTTGTAGAGGACCTTCCAATGATCATTCCTGGGCAGTTTGGTTTCAACTGTCCTAGTGGTTTCAGAGAAGAAGCGTTTTGAAACATTTTCCCCATAGGGTCCAATGTTAAACTAAGTCCTGCCGTAGCCGCCATTTTGAATTTCATACCGGAACAAAAAACGTAAAGTTTGTAGAGGACCATCTAATGAACATTCATGTACAGTTTGGCTTTAATAATATTTGTAGTTTCTGAGAAGAAGGCATTTGAATATTTTCCCATAGGGTCCAATGTTAATCTATGTCCTGCGGTGGTGGCCATCTTGAATTTTCGATCAGCATAAAAATAACATAAACTTTGTAGAGGACCTTCCAATGACTATTCCTGGGCAGTTTGGTTTCTATTGTGCAAGTGGTTTCAGAGAAGAAGCGTTTTGAAACATTTTTCCCATAGGGTCCAATGTTAAACTAAGTCCTGCCGTAGCCGCCATTTTGAATTTCATATCGAAACAAAAAACGTAAAGTTTGTAGAGGACCATCCAATGAACATTCATGTACAGTTTGGCTTTAATAATATTTGTAGTTTCTGAGAAGAAGGCATTTGAACATTTTCCCATAGGGTCCAATGTTAATCTATGTATTGCGGTGGCGGCCATCTTGGATATCCAATCGACATAAAAAACATAATCTTTGTAGAGGACCTTCCAATGATCATTCCTGGGCAGTTTGGTTTCAATTGTCCTAGTGGTTTCAGAGAAGAAGCGTTTTGAAACATTTTTCCCATAGGGTCCAATGTTAAACTAAGTCCTGCCATAGCCGCCATTTTGAATTTCATACCGGAACAAAAAACGTAAAGTTTGTAGAGGACCATCTAATGAACATTCATGTACAGTTTGGCTTTAATCATATTTGTAGTTTCTGAGAAGAAGGCATTTGAACATTTTCCCATAGGGTCCAATGTTAATCTATGTATTACGGTGGCGGCCATCTTGGATTTCCGATCGGCATAAAAATAATATAAACTTTGTAGAGGACCTTCCAATGATCATTCCTGGGCAGTTTGGTTTCAACTGTCCTAGTGGTTTCAGAGAAGAAGCGTTTTGAAACATTTTCCCCATAGGGTCCAATGTTAAACTAAGTCCTGCCGTAGCCACCATTTTGAATTTCATACCGGAACAAAAAACGTAAAGTTTGTAGAGGACCATCTAATGAACATTCATGTACAGTTTGGCTTTAATAATATTTGTAGTTTCTGAGAAGAAGGCATTTGAATATTTTCACATAGGGTCCAATGTTAATCTATGTATTACGGTGGCGGCCATCTTGGATTTCCGATCGGCATAAAAATAATATAAACTTTGTAGAGGACCTTCCAATGATCATTCCTGGGCAGTTTGGTTTCAACTGTCCTAGTGGTTTCAGAGAAGAAGCGTTTTGAAACATTTTCCCCATAGGGTCCAATGTTAAACTAAGTCCTGCCGTAGCCGCCATTTTGAATTTCATACCGGAAAAAAAAACATAAAGTTTGTAGAGGACCATCTAATGAACATTCATGTACAGTTTGGCTTTAATAATATTTGTAGTTTCTGAGAAGAAGGCATTTGAACATTTTCCCATAGGGTCCAATGTTAATCTATGTATTACGGTGGCGGCCATCTTGGATTTCCGATCGGCATAAAAAACATAAAATTTGTAGAGAACCTTCCAATGATCATTCCTGGGCAGTTTGGTTTCAACTGTCCTAGTGGTTTCAGAGAAGAAGCGTTTTGAAACATTTTCCCCATAGGGTCCAATGTTAAACTAAGTCCTGCCGTAGCCGCCATTTTGAATTTCATATCGGAACAAAAAACGTAAAGTTTGTAGAGGACCATCCAATGAACATTCATGTACAGTTTGGCTTTAATCATATTTGTAGTTTCTGAGAAGAAGGCATTTGAACATTTTCCCATAGGGTCCAATGTTAATGTATGTATTGCGGTCGCGGCCATCTTGGATTTCCGATCGACTTAAAAAACATAAACTTTGTAGAGGACCTTCCAATGATCATTCCTGGGGAGTTTGGTTTCAATTGTCCAAGTGGTTTCAGAGAAGAAGCGTTTTGAAACATTTTTCCCATAGGGTCCAATGTTAAACAAGTCCTGCCGTAGCCGCCATTTTGAATTTCATACAGGAACAAAAAACATAAAGTTTGTAGAGGACCATCTAATGAACATTCATGTACAGTTTGGCTTTAATCATATTTGTAGTTTCTGAGAAGAAGGCATTTGAATATTTTCCCATAGGGTCCAATGTTAATCTATGTCCTGCGGTGGTGGCCATCTTGAATTTTCGATCGGCATAAAAATAATATAAACTCTGTAGAGGACCTTCCAATGACTATTCCTGGGCAGTTTGGTTTCTATTGTGCAAGTGGTTTCAGAGAAGAAGCGTTTTGAAACATTTTTCCCATAGGGTCCAATGTTAAACTAAGTCCTGCCGTAGCCGCCATTTTGAATTTCATATCGGAACAAAAAACGTAAAGTTTGTAGAGGACCATCCAATGAACATTCATGTACATTGGCTTTAATCATATTTGTAGTTTCTGAGAAGAAGGCATTTGAACATTTTCCCATAGGGTCCAATGTTAATCTATGTATTGCGGTGGTGGCCATCTTGGATTTCCGATCGACATAAAAAACATAAAATTTGTAGAGGACCTTCCAATGATCATTCCTGGGCAGTTTGGTTTCAACTGTCCTAGTGGTTTCAGAGAAGAAGCGTTTTGAAACATTTTTCCCATAGGGTCCAATGTTAAACTAAGTCCTGCTGTAGCCGCCATTTTGAATTTCATACCGGAACAAAAAACATAAAGTTTGTAGAGGACCATCTAATGAACATTCATGTACAGTTTGGCTTTAATCATATTTGTAGTTTCTGAGAAGAAGGCATTTGAATATTTTCCCATAGGGTCCAATGTTAATCTATGTCCTGCGGTGGTGGCCATCTTGAATTTTCGATCAGCATAAAAATAACATAAACTTTGTAGAGGACCTTCCAATGACTATTCCTGGGCAGTTTGGTTTCTATTGTGCAAGTGGTTTCAGAGAAGAAGCGTTTTGAAACATTTTTCCCATAGGGTCCAATGTTAAACTAAGTCCTGCCGTAGCCGCCATTTTGAATTTCATATCGAAACAAAAAACGTAAAGTTTGTAGAGGACCATCCAATGAACATTCATGTACAGTTTGGCTTTAATAATATTTGTAGTTTCTGAGAAGAAGGCATTTGAACATTTTCCCATAGGGTCCAATGTTAATCTATGTATTGCGGTGGCGGCCATCTTGGATATCCAATCGACATAAAAAACATAATCTTTGTAGAGGACCTTCCAATGATCATTCCTGGGCAGTTTGGTTTCAATTGTCCTAGTGGTTTCAGAGAAGAAGCGTTTTGAAACATTTTTCCCATAGGGTCCAATGTTAAACTAAGTCCTGCCATAGCCGCCATTTTGAATTTCATACCGGAACAAAAAACGTAAAGTTTGTAGAGGACCATCTAATGAACATTCATGTACAGTTTGGCTTTAATCATATTTGTAGTTTCTGAGAAGAAGGCATTTGAACATTTTCCCATAGGGTCCAATGTTAATCTATGTATTACGGTGGCGGCCATCTTGGATTTCCGATCGGCATAAAAATAATATAAACTTTGTAGAGGACCTTCCAATGATCATTCCTGGGCAGTTTGGTTTCAACTGTCCTAGTGGTTTCAGAGAAGAAGCGTTTTGAAACATTTTCCCCATAGGGTCCAATGTTAAACTAAGTCCTGCCGTAGCCACCATTTTGAATTTCATACCGGAACAAAAAACGTAAAGTTTGTAGAGGACCATCTAATGAACATTCATGTACAGTTTGGCTTTAATAATATTTGTAGTTTCTGAGAAGAAGGCATTTGAATATTTTCACATAGGGTCCAATGTTAATCTATGTATTACGGTGGCGGCCATCTTGGATTTCCGATCGGCATAAAAATAATATAAACTTTGTAGAGGACCTTCCAATGATCATTCCTGGGCAGTTTGGTTTCAACTGTCCTAGTGGTTTCAGAGAAGAAGCGTTTTGAAACATTTTCCCCATAGGGTCCAATGTTAAACTAAGTCCTGCCGTAGCCGCCATTTTGAATTTCATACCGGAAAAAAAAACATAAAGTTTGTAGAGGACCATCTAATGAACATTCATGTACAGTTTGGCTTTAATAATATTTGTAGTTTCTGAGAAGAAGGCATTTGAACATTTTCCCATAGGGTCCAATGTTAATCTATGTATTACGGTGGCGGCCATCTTGGATTTCCGATCGGCATAAAAAACATAAAATTTGTAGAGAACCTTCCAATGATCATTCCTGGGCAGTTTGGTTTCAACTGTCCTAGTGGTTTCAGAGAAGAAGCGTTTTGAAACATTTTCCCCATAGGGTCCAATGTTAAACTAAGTCCTGCCGTAGCCGCCATTTTGAATTTCATATCGGAACAAAAAACGTAAAGTTTGTAGAGGACCATCCAATGAACATTCATGTACAGTTTGGCTTTAATCATATTTGTAGTTTCTGAGAAGAAGGCATTTGAACATTTTCCCATAGGGTCCAATGTTAATGTATGTATTGCGGTCGCGGCCATCTTGGATTTCCGATCGACTTAAAAAACATAAACTTTGTAGAGGACCTTCCAATGATCATTCCTGGGGAGTTTGGTTTCAATTGTCCAAGTGGTTTCAGAGAAGAAGCGTTTTGAAACATTTTTCCCATAGGGTCCAATGTTAAACAAGTCCTGCCGTAGCCGCCATTTTGAATTTCATACAGGAACAAAAAACATAAAGTTTGTAGAGGACCATCTAATGAACATTCATGTACAGTTTGGCTTTAATCATATTTGTAGTTTCTGAGAAGAAGGCATTTGAATATTTTCCCATAGGGTCCAATGTTAATCTATGTCCTGCGGTGGTGGCCATCTTGAATTTTCGATCGGCATAAAAATAATATAAACTCTGTAGAGGACCTTCCAATGACTATTCCTGGGCAGTTTGGTTTCTATTGTGCAAGTGGTTTCAGAGAAGAAGCGTTTTGAAACATTTTTCCCATAGGGTCCAATGTTAAACTAAGTCCTGCCGTAGCCGCCATTTTGAATTTCATATCGGAACAAAAAACGTAAAGTTTGTAGAGGACCATCCAATGAACATTCATGTACATTGGCTTTAATCATATTTGTAGTTTCTGAGAAGAAGGCATTTGAACATTTTCCCATAGGGTCCAATGTTAATCTATGTATTGCGGTGGTGGCCATCTTGGATTTCCGATCGACATAAAAAACATAAAATTTGTAGAGGACCTTCCAATGATCATTCCTGGGCAGTTTGGTTTCAACTGTCCTAGTGGTTTCAGAGAAGAAGCGTTTTGAAACATTTTTCCCATAGGGTCCAATGTTAAACTAAGTCCTGCTGTAGCCGCCATTTTGAATTTCATACCGGAACAAAAAACATAAAGTTTGTAGAGGACCATCTAATGATCATTCATGTACAGTTTGGCTTTAATCATATTTGTAGTTTCTGAGAAGAAGGCATTTGAATATTTTCCCATAGGGGCCAATGTTAAACTAAGTCCTGCCGTAGCCGCCATTTTGAATTTCATATTGAAACAAAAAACGTAAAGTTTGTAGAGGACCATCTAATGAACATTCATGTACAGTTTGGCTTTAATAATATTTGTAGTTTCTGAGAAGAAGGCATTTGAATATTTTCCCATAGGGTCCAATGTTAATCTATGTCCTGCGGTGGCGGTCATCTTGGATTTCCGATCGGCATAAAAAAACAGAAACTTTGTAGAGGACCTTCCAATGATCATTCCTGGGCAGTTTGGTTTCAACTGTCAAAGTGGTTTCAGAGAAGAAGCGTTTTGAAACATTTTTCCCATAGGGTCCAATGTTAAACTAAGTCCTGCCTTAGCCGCCATTTTGAATTTCATATCGGAACAAAAAACGTAAAGTTTGTAGAGGACCATCTAATGAACATTCATGTACAGTTTGGCTTTAATCATATTTGTAGTTTCTGAGAAGAAGGCATTTGAATATTTTCCCATAGGGTCCAATGTTAATCTATGTCCTGCGGTGGTGGCCATCTTGAATTTTCGATCGGCATAAAAATAATATAAACTTTGTAGAGGACCTTCCAATGACTATTCCTGGGCAGTTTGGTTTCTATTGTGCAAGTGGTTTCAGAGAAGAAGCGTTTTGAAACATTTTTCCCATAGGGTCCAATGTTAAACTAAGTCCTGCCGTAGCCGCCATTTTGAATTTCATATCGGAACAAAAAGCGTAAAGTTTGTAGAGGACCATCCAATGAACATTCATGTACAGTTTGGCTTTAATAATATTTGTAGTTTCTGAGAAGAAGGCATTTGAACATTTTCCCATAGGGTCCAATGTTAATCTATGTATTACGGTGGCGGCCATCTTGGATTTCCAATCGGCATAAAAAACATAAATTTTGTAGAGGACCTTCCAATGATCATTCCTGGCAGTTTGGTTTCAACTGTCCTAGTGGTTTCAGAGAAGAAGCGTTTTGAAACATTTTCCCCATAGGGTCCAATGTTAAACTAAGTCCTGCCGTAGCCGCCATTTTGAATTTCATATCGGAACAAAAAACGTAAAGTTTGTAGAGGACCATCCAATGAACATTCATGTACAGTTTGGCTTTAATCATATTTGTAGTTTCTGAGAAGAAGGCATTTGAACATTTTCCCATAGGGTCCAATGTTAATCTATATATTGCGGTGGCGGCCATCTTGGATTTCCGATCGACATAAAAAACATAAATTTGTAGAGGACCTTCCAATGATCATTCCTGGGCAGTTTGGTTTCAACTGTCCTAGTGGTTTCAGAGAAGAAGCGTTTTGAAACATTTTTCCCATAGGGTCCAATGTTAAACTAAGTCCTGCTGTAGCCGCCATTTTGAATTTCATACCGGAACAAAAAACATAAAGTTTGTAGAGGACCATCTAATGAACATTCATGTACAGTTTGGCTTTAATCATATTTGTAGTTTCTGAGAAGAAGGTATTTTAATATTTTCCCATATTTTAATATTTAAGGTATTTTAATATTTTCCCATATTTTAATATTTTCCCATATTTCTCAGGACAATGTTAAACTAAGTCCTGCCGTAGCCGCCATTTTGAATTTCATATTGGAACAAAAAACGTAGAGTTTGTAGAGGACCATCCAATGAACATTCATGTACAGTTTGGCTTTAATAATATTTGTAGTTTCTGAGAAGAAGGCATTTGAACATTTTCCCATAGGGTCCAATGTTAATCTATGTATTGCGGTGGCGGCCATCTTGGATTTCCGATCGACATAAAAAACATAAATTTTGTAGAGGACCTTCCAATGATCATTCCTGGCAGTTTGGTTTCAACTGTCCTAGTGGTTTCAGAGAAGAAGCGTTTTGAAACATTTTCCCCATAGGGTCCAATGTTAAACTAAGTCCTGCCGTAGCCGCCATTTTGAATTTCATATCGGAACAAAAAACGTAAAGTTTGTAGAGGACCATCCAATGAACATTCATGTACAGTTTGGCTTTAATCATATTTGTAGTTTCTGAGAAGAAGGCATTTGAACATTTTCCCATAGGGTCCAATGTTAATCTATGTATTGCGGTCGCGGCCATCTTGGATTTCCGATCGACTTAAAAAACATAAACTTTGTAGAGGACCTTCCAATGATCATTCCTGGGGAGTTTGGTTTCAATTGTCCAAGTGGTTTCAGAGAAGAAGCGTTTTGAAACATTTTTCCCATAGGGTCCAATGTTAAACAAGTCCTGCCGTAGCCGCCATTTTAAATTTCATATCGGAACAAAAAACGTAAAGTTTGTAGAGGACCATCTAATGAACATTCATGTACAGTTTGGCTTTAATAATATTTGTAGTTTCTGAGAAGAAGGCATTTGAATATTTTCCCATAGGGTCCAATGTTAATCTATGTCCTGCGGTGGCGGTCATCTTGGATTTCCTATCGGCATAAAAAACAGAAACTTTGTAGAGGACCTTCCAATGATCATTCCTGGGCAGTTTGGTTTCAATTGTCCAAGTGGTTTCAGAGAAGAAGCGTTTTGAAACATTTTTCCCATAGGGTCCAATGTTAAACTAAGTCCTGCCGTAGCCGTCATTTTGAATTTCATACCGGAACAAAAAACGTAAAGTTTGTAGAGGACCATCTAATGAACATTCATGTACAGTTTGGCTTTAATCATATTTGTAGTTTCTGAGAAGAAGGCATTTGAACATTTTCCCATAGGGTCCAATGTTAATCTATGTATTACGGTGGCGGCCATCTTGGATTTCCGATCGGCATAAAAATAATATAAACTTTGTAGAGGAACTTCCAATGATCATTCCTGGGCAGTTTGGTTTCAACTGTCCTAGTGGTTTCAGAGAAGAAGCGTTTTGAAACATTTTCCCCATAGGGTCCAATGTTAAACTAAGTCCTGCCGTAGCCGCCATTTTGAATTTCATATCGGAACAAAAAACCTTGAGATTGTAGAAGACCGTCCAATGAACAGTTTCTGAGAAGAAGGCATTTGAACATTTTCCCATAGGGTCCAATGTTAATCTATGTCCTGCGATGGCGGCCATCTTGGATTTCCGATCGGCATAAAAAACAGAAACTTGGTAAAGGACATTCCAATGATCATTCATTTACAGTTTGGGTTCAGTCAGTTCATTAGTTTCAGAGAAGAAGATCTTTGAAATTTCAGCCAATCAGAGCATATTATTGGCCCTGGCAGCCATATTGAATATCCGACTGGAACGAAAAACAGTAACTTTGTAGAGGACCATCCATGGAACATTCCTGCTAGGTTTGGTTCCAATCGGCCCAGTGGTTTCGGAGAAGAAGCTTGAAATGTGAAAAGTTTACAGACGACGGACGACGGACGACGGACGCCAAGTGATGGCAATAGTTCACCTGGACCTTTGGTCCAGGTGAACTAAAAGCTGAAAGATTAAAACGATATTTTCTATAATAAGCAATTTTAAATATTTAATTATAAATAAGAAATAAACCCAAGTAAACCAAAACAACAATAATAAATCATCACGTGAACAACTTACCTGTAAAAAAAAATGGTGGTCTTACACAATAACGCTAATCGTGACTTCATTTAATATGAAAAATCTATTATTATGAACTAGTAACAGGTATGGACTTTGGGAGTGAGATGTTGTCAGTAGATCATGCAAATATCAGCTAGAGGGATATTGGCAACAATCGCTGCATCAGCTGGGCAAAACGGAAATTTTTTCAAAGTCAGGACTGTGTATTTTTATTTATTATCTAACTTCCGTTTTGATAATAATCTTCTAATAGTTGTAATATGAAGGATTTTTACCCAAAGAACACGGTCGTTAGTTGCGTTAGACAGTGGGTCGTTATATAAAGGTCGAATGCACGGGAAAACGCTGGGGAGGAATAAATAAGGTCGGCTAACAAAGGAAGTCGTTATATAGAGGGGGTCGCTAAGACAAGTTTGACTGTATGTCTTCTGTGCTAATAATAAACTAGAGGCTCAGGTGAGCCTGTATCGCTCACCTGACATAAATAAGCCCTCTTAAGAATGTTTGCATGCCGAATACATCTAAGTTTTACTATTCAAATCCCATAGGGTTCTACAATGTATGTTAAAACTATGTCTGCTCATGGCAGCCAGCTTGGATGGAGGTCGTGGTCACCGGACACAATTTTGAAAGTATACTACCTAAAGACCATCCATGCCATGTTTGCTTTAAATGGCTGACTGGTTTCAGAGGAGAAGACTTTTAAACAATTTTCCCATAGGTCCTATATTAAAATTATGTCTGCTGACGGTGGCCATTTTGGACTGAGATCGGGGTCACTGAACACATTATTGGCAGTTGACCACCTAAGGACAAGCGATGACATGTTTGCTATATTGGCTGACTGGTTTCAGAGGAGAAGATTTTAAAACATTTTTTCCCCATAAGGTCCTATAATAAAACTATGTCTGCTGAAGGCAGCCATCTTGGATGGAGGTCAGGGTCACCAGACACAATTTTGAAAATTGACCACTTAAGAACCATCCATGCCAAGTTTGCTTTAAATTGGCTTACTGGTTTCAGAGGAGAAGATTTTTAAACATATTTCCCATAGGGTCCTATGTTAAAACTATGTCCGCTGATGGTGGCCATCTTGGATGGAGGTCTGGGTCACTGGATATAATTTTGAAAGTTGACCATTTAAGGACCATTCATGCCATGTTTGCTTTAAATTGGCTTACTGGTTTCAGAGGAAAACAAATTTAAACATTTTCCCCATAGAGTCCAATGTCAAAACTATGTCTGCTGACAGTGGCCATCTTGGATGGAGGTCAGGGTCACAGGACAAATTTTTAAAGTTGACCACCTAAGGACCATTCATGCCATGTTTGTTTTAAATTGACTTACTGGTTTCAGAGGAGAAGACTTTTAAACATCTTTTCCATAGGGTCCTAAGTCGAGTCATGGTGGCCATCTTGAATTTCCGATCCGCAAACGATTCACAAGTTTAGTACAGGACCACCCAATGAACATTCCAGCAAAGTCACAATTCAATTGGCTTGGTGGTTTCTGACAAGAAGATTTTTAAAATATCAGCCAATCAGAACACGTTATTGGCCCTGGCAGCCATGTTGAATTTCCGATCAACACCAAAAACACAAATCTGGTAGAGGACCATCCAATGAAAGATTTCTGGCAGTTTGGTTGAACTCTGTTTAGTGGTTTCAGAGAAGAAGAGTTAAATGTGAAAAGCTAACGGACGGATGACGAACGCTTACCCATGACAAAAGCTCACATGGCCTATGTCCAGGTGAGCTAAAAATGTTTAAAATAAAATGTTTTATTTAAATGGAGTAGAAAAATATCCAATGAAAAACTTCACTGTAAACCTTATATTCAAATGGCAAACGTGAATTTTTTAAGTGTTTTTTTTTTTTTTTTTTTAGAAAAATCCCATTTCTGAATTTGATTAATTATGTAAATCATTCAGCAACATACCTTGCTCTTTCAATTTTCTGCAGTTTGACAAAGCAATGCCCCATTCCAAGTCTTACTGAGGCAGGACAACTGGGATTTGTCCTAAGGGCCTTTTTATAATAGGCAAGGGCTCCCCGATAGTCCTTTTTATTAAAGGCAATACATGCCTTTCCCAGAAGAGATGGAATATTGTTGTTGGCCTGAAACAAAAGGACAATGTTAAATAGATGGATTGAAAAACAAGAAAATTTATTATACAGGTATTGGTATTTCAAATCTACATATTCAAAAATGTTTGTTAATGTAATATAAATTAAAAACAAAATGGTAGAATGTGTCCATAGGAAACAGATGTCCTCACTTCCAGCTAAAATTAACAGGGGCATAACTCCATAACAGAAAAAGCAGTAAATAGGCCTTTTTTATGCTCTCTGACCTTTTGCATAAATTTCAAATGACTTGCTCATGTGGAACTAAATTTATTGAGCAGAAACCAAATGTGGGATGTCCAGATGTACATACTGACATGAGTAAGACTTAATACTGACACGAGTAAGACTTAATACTGACACGAGTAAGACTTAATACTGACATGAGTAAGACTTAATACTGACACGAGTAAGACTTAATACTGACACGAGTAAGACTTAATACTGACACAAGTAAGACTTAATACTGACACGAGTAAGACTTAATACTGACACGAGTAAGACTTAATACTGACATGAGTAAGACTTAATACTGACATGAGTAAGACTTAATACTGACATGAGTAAGACTTAATAATACCTTTGATATAGTGTAGACACACATATATTTTGTAATAAACACTAGAGGCTCAGGTGAGCCTGTATCGCTCACCTGACATAAATAAGTCCTCTTAAGAATGTCTGCATGCCGAATACATCTAAGTTACTATTCAAATCCCATACTGCCATAGAGTTCTATGTTAAAACTATGTCTGCTCATGGCAGCCATCTTGGATGGAGGTCGTGGTCACCGGACACAATTTTGAAAGTATACTACCCAAGGACCATCCATGCCATGTTTGCTTTAAATTGGCTTACTGGTTTCAGAGGAGAAGATTTTTAAACATATTTCCCATAGGGTCCTATGTTAAAACTATGTCCGCTGATGGTGGCCATCTTGGATGGGGGTTTGGGTCACTGGATATAATTTTGAAAGTTGACCATTTAAGGACCATTCATGCCATGTTTGCTTTAAATTCGCTTACTGGTTTCAGAGGAATTTTTTTTTAAACATTTTCCCCATAGGGTCCTATGTTAAAACTATGTCCGCTGACGGTGGCCATCTTCGATAGAGGTCGGGGTGACAGGACATAATTTTGAAAGTTGACCACCTAAGGACCATTCAAGCCATGTTTGCTTTATATTGACTTACTGGTTTCAGAGGAGAAGACTTTTAAACATTTTTTCCATAAGGTCCTATGTTAAAATTGGCCATCTTGAATTTCCGATCAGCAAACGATTCATAAGTTTAGTACAGGACCACCCAATGATCATTCCTGCAAAGTCACAATTCAATTGGCTTAGTGATTTCTAACAAGAAGATTTTTAAAATTTCGACCAATCAGAACACATTATGGGTGCTGGCAGCAATGTTGGATTTCCGATCAGCGCCAAAAACAAACGTCTTGTATATGACCATCCAATGAACATTTCTGCCAAGTTTGGTTCAAATCTGTTTTGTGGTTTCAGAAAAAAAGATGAAAATGTGAAATTCCCATAGGGTCCAATGTTAAACTAAGTCGAGTCATGGCGGCCATCTTGAATTTCCGATCGGCAAACGATTCACAACTTTAGTACAGGACCACCCAATGATCATTCCTGCAAAGTCACAATTCAATTGGCTTAATGGTTTCTAACAAGAAGATTTTTAAAATTTCAGCCAATCAGAACACATTATTGGCCCTGGCAGCCCTGTTCAGTGGTTTCAGAGAAGAAGATTTAAATGTGAAAAGCTAACAGACGGACGACGGATGCTTACCCATGATAAAAGCTCACATGGCCTATGGCCAGGTGAGCTAACAAGCACTTAAATTTTGCTAATTGTCATATTTGTGGTCGGCTTCATGTTTATTCAATTTGCACCATAAACATTTAATGCTATATACATGTACAATATAATGTTGTGAGCCCACTGTATTTGTTTTCTTCACCAATAATATGTACCTGTCCTAACACAAAGTTAAACTGGGCATCAGCTTGATCCATCTTATCTCCCTCTAACAAACAAAAGTATGCTCTTCCTAGCAAGTGGTTCTGAAAATAACAAGTGGAACAGGTTAGAGTTTTTTTTTTCAATCATGAAAATTGTTTAAAGACATACAGGCTGTCAGAATTGATTTTTTTTATTTTTATTAAAAAATGCCAATATTCGATGTTTTATACTGATTGCAGTTGAAATTTTTCATAATATCATACGTAAATAGCCTAAGGAAATACGTCGCTGTTTGATTCTCTTGTATCCAGTAAAATTTCAATGTTGACACGTGCAATATTCATACGACCTAACGGTGAACTCATTCGGGAAAGTGTTTGCGCATGTGCAAATTTGTTAAATTGTTTGTTGATTGAAGAACACACACTCAAATCGAATTGTGGAAGCACAAACACATTGACAGATTCTACACGAAAACGACACAAAAAAGGAGGATTTAGCAAGCTTTGTGTAAAAATTAAAAAAAGATGTTATACTGACCTACTCCATTTTTCAACAATTATACGGTAAGCATAATTTAGTATCTTTTTACGGTCGAATCATATTTTGACAGTAGAATTGCATCGTAGTTTTTTCTATATATATTCTTTTTTTCAGGAGAAAACGCTAGGTGATATCTCTTTTAAATTAGAGACTAAAATAATGAACTTCATGTCTGTTTTTTTCTAAAAAAAAATATAATCAAGGAAACTCAAGTGTTGTCAATAATATGCAATACAATTTGTTTACACTTTTCTCTTTATCGGGCCCCTTTGCAGAGTTTGGGTGTGTCTTTATTGATTTCATCATGTATTTCCGATTTTAAGTGTCATTCTTACTAAATACCATTATGTAATATTAACTGATTACCCCGGGATCCAATTTCATATATATATTTCTAAAATTATATTAATTCTAACGAATTTACATGCAACATGCTTCCTGGTTATTAATAGCAGTTATCAGTGTCCAGCAAACTTTGGAAAAGCAGCCGACTTATAATTAGATGTGTTAATGGCAATTTCACCAACAGACATTCAAATTTTTTTCACTAATTACGACATTATAACATATTTTTTAAACCTGGCTTCTTGTTTAAAATTTTTTATTAGTATAAAACATCGAATATTGGCAACTTTTAATATAAACAAAACTAGAGGCTCAGCACTTAGCTGAGCCTGTGTCGCTCACCTTTCATTCTGCTTTGAAGAAACTTAATACAGAACCTTCCATTGGTTCTTCCCACCATATTTCGGCTCATTTTGGCAAAGCAGTTTCAGAGAAGATTTTTAGAAATCGACCAATCTAAAACAAGAATTGCCTGTGCCCTGTGGCAGCCATATTTGTTAATGGATCAAAACGAAATGAGCAAATTCTATAGAGAACCTTCCATATATGCTTCTTACCAAGTTTCATATCATTTGGCCAAGCGGTTTCAGAGGAAAAGTTGTTTTAGAAATCGACCAATAAGAAACAAGAATTGCCTATGACAGCCATGTTTGTTAACGGATCAAAACGGAATGAGCAATCTTTATAGAGAACCTTCCATAGATGCTTCCTACCAAGCTTCGGTTCATTTGGCAAAGCGGTTTCAGAGAAGATTTTTTAGAGATCAACCAATCAGAAACAAGAATTATCAGTGGCGGCCATGTTTGTTAATGGATCAGGACGAAATGAGCAATCGTAACAGAGGACTTTCCATAGATGCTTCCTACCAAGTTTCGGTTCATTTGGCCAAATGGTTTCAGAAGAGAAGAATCTAAAAAATCAGCCAATCAGAAACAAGAATCGCCTGTGGCGGTCATGTTTGTTAACGGATCGGGACGGAATGAGCAATCTTTATAGAGGACCTTCCATAGATGCTTCCTACCAAGTTTCGGATCATTTGGCCAAGCGGTTTCAGAGGAGAAGATTTTTAGAAATCAACCAATCAGAAACAAGAATTCCCTGTGGCGGCCATGTTTGTAAATGGATCGGGATGAAATGAGCACTCTTTATAGAGAACTGCCTACAGATGGTTCCTACCAAGTTTCAGTTCATTTGGCAAAGCGGTTTCAGAGGAGAAGATTTTTTAGAAATCAGAAACAAGAATTGTCTGTGGTGGACATGTTTGTTGATGGATTGGGACAAGATGAGCAATCTTTATAGAGGACCTTCCATAGACGTTTCCTACCAAATTTCAGTTCATTTGGCCAAACGGTTTCAGAAGAGAAGAATCTAAAAAATCAGCCAATCAGAAACAAGAATTGCCTGTGGTGGCCATGTTTGTTAATGGATTGGGACAGAATGAGCAATCTTTATAGAGGACCTTCCATAGATGTTTCCTACCAAGTTTCATATCATTTGGCCAAGCGGTTTCAGAAGAAAAGTTGTTTTAGAAATCGACCAATAAGAAACAAGAATTGCCTATGACGGCCATGTTTGTGAATGGATCGGGATGAAATGAGCACTCTTTATAGAGGACCGCCCACAGATGCTTCCTACCAAGTTTCGGTTCATTTGGCAAAGCGGTTTCAGAGGAGAACATTTTTTAGAAATCAGAAACAAGAATTGTCTGTGGTGGCCATGTTTGTTAATGGATCGGGACGAAATGAGCAATCGTAACAGAGGACGTTCCATAGATGCTTCCTACTAAGTTTCAGTTCATTTGGCCAAACGGTCTCAGAAGAGAAGAATCTAAAAAATCAGCCAATCAGAAACAAGAATTGCCTGTGGTGGCCATGTTTGTTAACGGATCGGGACGGAATGAGCAATCTTTATAGATGACCTTCCATATATGCTTCTTACCAAGTTTCATATCATTTGGCCAAGTGGTTTCAAAGGAAAAGCTGTTTTAGAAATCGACCAATAAGAAACAAGAATTGCCTATGACGGCCATGTTTGTTAACGGATCGAAATGGAATGAGCAATTCCTATAGAGGACCTTCCATAGATGCTTCCTACCACATTTCCGTCCATTCGGCCAAGCTGTTTCAGAGTAGAAGATTTTTAGAAATCGACCAATCAGAAACAAGAATTGCCTGTGGTGGCCATGTTTGTTAATGGATCGGAACAAAATGAGCAATCTTTATAGAGAACCTTCCATAGATGCTTCCTACCAAGCTTCAGTTCATTTGGCAAAGCGGTTTCAGAGAAGATTTTTTAGAAATCAACCAATCAGAAACAAGAATTGCCTGTGGCGGCCATGTCTGTTAATGGATCGGGACGAAATGAGCAATCTTTATAGAGGACCTTCCATAGATGTTTCCTACCAAATTTCAATTCATTTGGGAGAGCGGTTTCAGAGAAGATTTTTTTAGAAATCAACCAATCAGAAACAAGAATGGCCTGTGGCAGCCATGTTTGTTAACAGATCGGAACTAAATGAAACTGCACACGTTGTCGTGCTGTGATACCCCCACTCGCTCTACATAAGTTGATGTGTAGTAAAGTATTAGATCATAGTGGGACTTAACGTGGTGGAGAGGCATAAAGGAATGTAAAGAGTGTTGGAATCAAGAGATGTGTATCCTCCCAGAGCAGTTGGCTAGTAAACGTTTGGAATGATGAACTAGAGGCTCAGGTGAGCCTGTATCGCTCACCTGACATAAATAAGTCCTCTTAAGAATGTCTGCATGCCGAATACATCTAAGTTACTATTCAAATCCCATACTGCCATAGGGTTCTATGTTAAAACTATGTCTGCTCATGGCAGCCATCTTGGATGGAGGTCGTGGTCACCGGACACAATTTTGAAAGTATACTACCCAAGGACCATCCATGCCATGTTTGCTTTAAATTGGCTGACTGGTTTCAGAAGAGAAGACTTTTAAACAATTTTCCCATAGGGTCCTATGTTAAAACTATGTCTGCTGACGGCGGCCATTTTGAACCGAGATCGGGATCACTGAACACAATTTTGGAAGTTGACCATCTAAGGACCATCGATGACATGTTTGCTATATTGGCTTACTGGTTTCAGAGGAGAAGATTTTAAAACATTTTTTCCCATAGGGTCCTATGTTAAAACTACAGTATGTCCGCTGAAGGCAGCCATCTTGGATGGAGGTCAGGGTCACTGGACACAATTTTGAAAATTAACCACTTAAGGACCATCCATGCCATGTTTGCTTTAAATTGGCTTACTGGTTTCAGAGAAGATTTTTAAACATATTTCCCATAGGGTCCTATGTTAAAACTATGTCCACTGATGGTGGCCATCTTGGATGGAGTTTTGGGTCACTGGATATAATTTTGAAAGTTGACCATTTAAGGACCATTCATGCCATGTTTGCTTTAAATTGGCTTACTGATTTCAGAGGAAATTTTTTTTAAACATTTTTCCCATAGGGTCCTATGTTAAAAATATGTTTGCTGATGGCGACCATCTTGGATGGAGGTCGGGGTCACAGGACACAATTTTGAAAGTTGACCACCTAAGGACCATTCATGCCATGTTTGCTTTAAACTGACTTACTGGTTTCAGAGAAGATTTTTAAACATATTTCCCATAGGGTCCTATGTTAAAATTAAGTCGAGTCATGGTGGCCATCTTGAATTTCCGATCCGCAAACGATTCACAAATTTAGTACAGGACCACCCAATGATCATTCCTGCAAAGCCACAATTCAATTGGCTTAGTGGTTTCTAACAAGAAGATTTTTAAAATTTCGACCAATCAGAACACATTATGGGCCCTGACAGCCATGTTGGATTTCCGATCAGCACCAAAAACACAAATCTTGTATATGATCATCCAATGAACATTTCTGCCAAGTTTGGTTCAAATCTTTTTGTGGTTTCAGAAAAAAAGATGAAAATGTGAAATTCCCATAGGGTCCAATGTTAAACTAAGTCAAGTCATGGTGGCCATCTTGAATTTCAGATTGGCAAATGATTCACAAGTTTAGTACAGGACCACCCAATGATCATTCCTGCAAAGTCACAATTCAATTGGCTTAGTGGTTTCTAACAAGAAGATTTTTAAAATTTCGACCAATCAGAACACATTATGGGCCCTGGCAGCCATGTTGGATTTCCGATCAGCGCCGAAAACAAATATCTTGTATATGACCATCCAATGAACATTTCTGCCAAGTTTGATTCAAATCTGTTATGTGGTTTCAGAAAAAAAGATGAAAATGTGAAATTCCCATAGGGTCCAATGTTAAACTAAGTCGAGTCATGGCGGCCATCTTGAATTTCCGATCGGCAAACGATTCACAAGTTTAGTACAGGACCACCCAATGATCATTCCTGCAAAGTCACAATTCAATTGGCTTAGTGGTTTCTAACAAGAAGATTTTTAAAATTTCGACCAATCAGAACACATTATGGGCCCTGGCAGCCATGTTGGATTTCCGATCAGCGCCAAAAACAAAAATCTTGTATATGACCATCCAATGAACATTTCTGCCAAGTTTGGTTCAAATCTGTTTTGTGGTTTCAGAAAAAAAGATGAAAATGTGAAATTCCCATAGGGTCCAATGTTAAACTAAGTCGAGTCATGGCAGCCATCTTGAATTTCCGATCGGCAAACGATTCACAATTTTAGTACAGGACCACCCAATGATCATTCCTGCAAAGTCACAATTCAATTGACTTAGTGGTTTCTGACAAGAAGATTTTTAAAATTTCAGCCAATGAGAACACATTATGGACCCTGGCAGCCATGTTGGATTTCAAATCAGCACCAAAAACACAAATCTGGTAGAGGACCATCCAGTGAACATTTCTGGCAAGTTTGGTTGAAATCTGTTCAGCGGTTTCAGAGAAGAAGATTTAAATGTGAAAAGCTAACGGACGACAGACGCTTACCCATGACAAAAGCTCACATGGCCAGGTGAGCTAAAAATGATGTATTACAGAGTATTAGATATAAATATTATACATAGCTAATTAAGGAAATAATTTATAGCAGCAGCTCGTAAGGGAACATGAAAAGGGCTATAACTCTCGCAAAAATCAACCATCCGTGAAATCGGTATGATATGCGCATGCTCAGATCATGGCCAATCAAGATACCAAATATGAATAAAATGCGACATAAAAGACAAATGACTAGTTGCGTACACAAGATGTGCGAACAGACATATGGTCAAACAAACATGAAAAGGGCTATAACTCTCGCAAAAATCAACCATCCGTGAAATCAGTATGATATGCGCATGCTCAGATCATGGCCAATCAAGATACCAAATATGAATAAAATGCGACAAAAGACTAGTTGCGTACACAAGATGTGCGGACGGATGTTGATTCTAGAGTGTTCACAAGGATGTTACGCGGTAAAAATTTGACCCGGTGACATTGACCTTTGACCTTAAAAATCAATAGGGTTTCAGACTCTCCTAAGGACTAAGTATGTACCAAGTTTGGTCAAAATCCATTGAAGGATGTTGATTCTAGAGTGTTCACAAGGATTATACACGGTAACAAATTTACCCAGTGACCTTCACCTATGACCTTGAAAATCAATAGGGTTCCAGATTCTCCTAAGGACTAAGTATGTACCAAGTTTAGTCAAAATCCATTGAAGAATGTTGATTCTAGAGTGTTCACAAGGATATTATGCGGTAAAAATTTGACCCGGTGACCTTGACCTTTGACCTTGAAAATCACTAGGGTTCCAGATTCTCTTAAGGACTAAATATGTACCAAGTTTGGTCAAAATCCATTGAAGGATGTTGATCCTAGAGTGTTCACAAGGATGTGACGGACGAACGGTAGCGTTACTATATCCCTTCGCAACTTTGTTGGCGAGGGGATAATAAAATCCAACAAAAGACAAATGACTAGTTATGTACACAAGGTTTAGGGACGAACGAACAGATGGACGGACAAGGGTATTCCAGTATACCCACCACTCTGCGAGTGGGGGTATAATGAGCAATCTTGATAGAGGACCTTCCAAGGATGCTTCCTACCAAGATTTGATTTCAGAGGAGAAGATTTTTTTAGAAATCAACCAATCAGAAAAAAGAATAGTCTATGGTGGCCATGTTTGTTAACGGATCAGGACGAAATGAGCAATCTTTATAGAGGACCTTCCATAGATAGTTTCGGTTCATTTGGCCAAATGGTTTCAGAAGAGAAGAATCTAAAAAATCAGCCAATCAGAAACAAGAATCGCCTGTGGCGGTCATGTTTGTTAACAGATCGGGATGGAATGAGCAATCTTTATAGAGGACCTTCCATAGATGCTTCCTACAAAGTTTCGGTTCATTTGGCCAAGCAGTTTCAGAGGAGAAGATTTTTTTTAAATCGACCAATCAGAAACAAGAATTGCCTGTGGCGGCCATGTTTGTTAATGGATCGGGACAAAATGAGCACTCTTTATAAAGGACCTTCCATAGATGCTTCCTACCTAAGTTTCAGTTCATTTGGCTGAGGGGTTTCAGAGGAGAAGATTAAAATGTGAAAGGTTAACGGACAACGGATGACAAGTGATGGCAAGGTGAGCTAAAAATTGAATTCTGACAGACTGTATGCCTTTAAGGATATAACAATACACTTTATGTATGAGAAATGTTGAAAAATCAAGACTAGAGGGCTCCCAGGAGTCTGTATAGCTCACCTGGGTATAATAACAACATCAGTCCAGTCATTCAGAAGGATCGTCGGACAGTGGCAAAAGTCTGACAAAAATTGTCTTGGACCGATAAAATAATCTTAATCGTTTGACCAATTGACCGGTTAACATATGCCAGGAAGTATTTTATTTTTGGCAAGTTTTCAAACAATTGTCAAATCAAAATATTTGATCATTGCTCTCATCGTAAGTTCAGCTTGAGTATGCGGAAAATCCCATTTCTATTTTTAAAATATTGATATAGGGACTTCAGTAATTGTCGAAAGGGCATTTTAAATCCTTATCTTTACTACGCTTTTAATAACGAATCGTGCATGGCTAAATTTCAAGCAATAATTTGTCACCGATCTTTTGTTGAAATCAAAATATTGGGGCTCCGATATGTAGTCTGAAAAGAAAAACCACGGAAAGTGACGACAAGCGGGAGAAAACGAAGAAGTATGAAGAAAATAGAAAGGCACCTAAATTTAACGTGAAGTGGTTGACCAATCACGAATGGCTGGATTACGATGAGAGCAACGACATCATGACATGCAAAATATGGCAAAGATGATGATGATGATGACTTTTGTGAAGATTGGCGTGATGAAGTTGAAAACTGCTTGTATATATGAATATACAAGAGAAAGAAAATTTGGGCAGGGGTTCCCCCTTTAATGTAAGTTATCAACATTGCTGTAAAAAAAACATAAATGTCAACGATTCTCAAAATTTAGCTTTTGCTACTTCACATTTTGTAATAGAGTTGCTTCTCTTTGATTATTTGAGTAACCAAAAGCAGTGAAAGTCAACAAAAAAAAAATGCATTTCAAGAGGAATAACTCTTCACACAGTTGTCAGACATTTTCAACTGTGAAACTTTTTTGTAGATCTTGACATGCTGAACATTTTTGCAATTTAAACTTAACATCTATCTCTTATAGTTTTTGAAATAAAGGATGAAAAGTATTAAAATTTGAAAATTTGATGAAAAAAGGACAATAACTCCAAAATGGGTAATGGGATTTACTTAAAAATTGCAGGGTAGGTAGATCTTAGCTGCAATAATGTAGCTCCTGTGACAAACTTGTGTCTCGGCAGAGCTACAACGCGGTCCCATTCGTCACAATGGAGCAAAAAAAAGTTGCAGTTGAAACATAAAAACTCACTATTTACGCTTCAAACATTTCATTATAACTATTACTGATGATCCCAGTCCTTGTTAAATCGGTTTGGCTCAGAAATATATGCTTTTCAAAGGTAGCAACAACCTTGTTCAAATTTATCGATCGTTTGTCATAACCGGAAACTACGGAAGGCAGAGCTTTTCTAAATATGATATTTCTTACTACAATGCTTACGATGGCTGATGTAAACATTCACGCCTTAATCGCCAAATATGGTATCGACATCCAAATAGTGAGGCCGGAAATGACGAAATTCAAAATGTTCAGCGTGAAAGTAAACATGGATTTTTATTTTGTGGGAATTACATTCTAAAATACTGGTAGGTGATAAAAACTTGCTATAATAATGGACAAAAGGAAAGGTTATGTCTTATTATTGATAAATGCAGGCATCAGAAACTCTGTAAGCAAGCGCAAAAAATCTTGATGTGTAATGGCATCCCGTTATAACCCTTGCGAGTAAGCGAGCATTTAGGGTTTTATTATTAGAACTAGGTAGATCTTGACATGCTGCACATTTTTGCAATTTAAACTTAACCTTTATCTCTTATAGTTTTTGAAATAAAGGACAAAAATATTAAAATTTTGAAAATTTGATGAAACTAGAGGCATCCAGGAGCCGGTATAGCTCACCTGGGTATAATAACATCAGTCAATAAAACTTTATAACTTCGGTAAAAAAAATAACAAATGTAGCCTTCTCCAAAAAAAATTGCCCTTTAATGTAAGTTATCAAAATTGCTGTAAAAAAACCCACATATGTCAATGATTCTCAAAATTTAGCTTTTGCTACTTCACATTTTGTAATAGAGTTGCTTCCCTTTGATTATTTGAGTAACCAAAAGCAGCGAGTCAACAAAAAAAATGCATTTCAAGAGGAATAACTCTTCACACAGTTGTCACACATTTTTAACTGTGGGAATTTTTTTGCAGATCTTGACATGCTGAACATTTTTACAGTTTAAACTTTCCCTCTATCTCTAATAATTTTTGAGATATAAGATGAAAGTATTAAAATTTAGAACATTTTGATGAAAAAAGGGCAATAAATCCAAAATGGGTAATGGGATTTACTTCAAAATTGTGGGGTAGGTAGATCTTGACATGCTACAATTTTTTGCTTTTTAAACTTAACCTTTATCTCTTATAGTTTTTGAAATACACGACGAAAAGTATTAAAATTTTAAAAATTTGATGAAAAAGGGCAATAACTCCAAGATGGGTAATCAGATTTACTTCAAAATTGTAGTAGATGTATGTAGATCTTGCAGGGTTGGCAAAAAAGCGGGAAATACTCATATTTTCCAGGATGGCGGGAAATACTGGGAAATAAGATTGATTCTTAATTTGCAAATATAACGGTACAGGAAACTTCTAAATTGATATTTATGTTTTGCATGTACATGTATGGCCAAAATTGCATATAAAAATTCTTTAATGGATACTAATATAACTATATTGGCCTTACAGAAAAGAAAAAAAAATAATGGATAGTGTTAATGTACAGATATATAAAATTGATATGGGAAAATTGATATTTGTTAAAAAAAATATTGATTTTGATAGAAATATTAAGAAAATTATTCTTTACTTGTAATCCTCACTTTGTACCTCCTTTGTTTTATATATAATAGTGATTAAAACCATATTCTGACATGCTTTTGACATGTTTATTGTTTGTCTTTACAAACTGGACTTATTGATTTCTAAGTGTTATTGAAGATGTGTTAATTAGTTTGTAAAAACAAATTAAAAAAGTTAGTCATTATTATACTATAGCATAAAGGAAATGCCCTTAGGATATAAGATTACATGTACATGTATACAACCTGGCAAAACAATCAGCTATTTTTAGAAATGCCATCATGTTCGGCTGCTATTGAGAGAATCTTCTCTAACTTTGACATGATTCAGTCAAAATTAAGAAATAGACTTGGTCTTGTTAAAGCAGGAAAGCTTGTTTTTTGCTACAGAATGTTAAGGGGGAAAGATGAAATAGGTTGGTGAACTCTGAAACTGTATGATTGAACTGAAAAGTGTAGATATAAAATTGTGGTGACAGTTTTAACATGTTTTTAATAAAAGTCTTTTGTATAAATATTATGTTTATATGAAGATTACAATTTCAAAAGTTGCCTGAAGTCCTTCTTAATGGTCCTACACCTAGGCTGTATACCCATATTTATTAAACTGATGTAATTTTCAACACTGTGTGTTTTTAGCAACTTTGAAGAAATTAATCACATCTAAAAATCATATTTCCCACTTGAGCTAAAATTTAGAGTATTTCCCAGGACGGTATTTCCCGGTAATTACCACTGGGAATTCCCGCCACTGGTATTTCCCGGCCAACCCTGAGATCTTGACATGCTGAAAATTTTTGCAATTTAAACTTAACCTTTATCTCTTATAGTTTTTGAAATATGAGACGAAAAGTATTAAAATTTTATAAATTTGATGAAAAAAGGACAATAACTCCAAGATGGGTAATCAGATTTACTTCAAAATTGCAGGGTATGTAGATCTTGACATACTGAACATGTTTAATGTTTAAACTTAACATCTACCTCTTATAGATTTTGAAATAAAGGATGAAAACTATTAAAATTTAGAAAATTTGATGAAAAAGGGCAATAACTCCAAAATGGGGAATGGGATTTACTTCAAAATTGCAGGGTGGGTAG
This sequence comes from Bathymodiolus brooksi, assembly GCA_963680875.1. Taxonomy (NCBI): domain Eukaryota; kingdom Metazoa; phylum Mollusca; class Bivalvia; order Mytilida; family Modiolidae; genus Bathymodiolus; species Bathymodiolus brooksi. The sequence continues at coordinate 44,991,659 of OY804585.1, read as the reverse complement.
ATCTTGACATGCTGCACATGTTTGCAATTTAAACTTAACCTTTATCTCTTATAGTTTTTGAAATATAAGACGAAAAGTATTAAAATTTAAAAAACTTGATGAAAAAAGGGCAATAACTCCAAGATGGGTAATCAGATTTACTTCAAAATTGCAGGGTATGTAGATCTTGCTGTGCTGATCATTTTTACCACGTGTCAGATTTTTGATATTATTAACGGTTTTTGAGTTATTACCAAAAACCTGCAATTTTACCATATGTTCTATTTTTAGTAACAGCAGCCATGTTGGTTGGTGCACGGCATCACCGGACACAATTTTGAAACTAGACACCCTAGTGATGATTCAGACCAAGTTTGGTTTCCACTGGTCTAGTACTTTCAGAGGAGAAGATTTTTTAAAAAGTTTACGACGTACGACGACGACGACAAGTGATGGCAAAAAAGGTTATTCTTGCAAAAACTACTTCTTATTGAGTAAAAACTACAAAATATATAAAGATTTATGAATGGTAACCATACATTTAAACTATGGTAAATGTGTATCACAAGCATTTCTTTCACATAACAAATATGTACCGGATATTTCCACAATGTGTTTTAATATTTTTATTTTGTGTTGGCTTTCTGTCTGACACGTGTTGTAAAACTTATAACCACGGTGCAGGTGGGGGTATAAATACATTCCCATTACAGAGTATTATGTGGTAACAACCATCTTGGATTTTCGATCAACACAAAAAATAAAAATTTTGAAAAGGGCCCATGATTATTCATGGACAGTATAATTTCAATCAAATTTATTGTTTATGACGAAAAAAAAATTCATTTTCCCATGGAGGTCTTATGTGAAAACTATGCCCTGTGGTGGTGGCAATCTTGATTTCAGATTAAAACCTAAAAACAAACATTTTTTCAGGACTATCCAAGGTTAGTTTGCTGTTAAATGGTTCAGTATTTCAGATCAGAAAGATTTTAACATATATTCCCATAGGGTTCTATGTTAAAATTGTCCTATATATATAGTTATTCATGATTATTCAAATAAAATTTGGGTTCAATCAAATTTAGTTTCTAAGAAAAATAACATTTCCATTTTCCCAAAGGGTTCTATATGTGAACTGTCTATACATACCTGATCATACATGATTATTTTATCTGCTGTAGTATACAGCAAAGTGGCCTGTGTGAACAGGTCCCTTTTCTTATCTTTGTTTTTCTCTTTATGAGCTTTCTGTACATAGTAAGCTGCCAGTGTATCAAGAGCTCGCATCTGGTCTTTCTCAAAGTTAGTATAATCAAGTCCGGCATCTGTTCTTGAGGCATCCAGAATCTTAACAAAGTCTTCAACATACCCTTGCTTATAATATTCCAACTGAAAAAAGTTAAGTTATTTAATCATCAGCCAATTCTATCAAATTATAGTCAAACCTGCCCATGCGGTCACCTTTATTAAAAGAACACCTTTTAATTGTCCTGTCATAGAAAATTTCATATGAATTGAATCGCTTTTAAGAGGTCAACTGTCTTATAAGGCCGCTTGTTCTTTATCCCAAAGGTGACCTCTCAATACAATATAACCTCTGTATGCCTGTGAAGTGGGAAGTCAAGTGAAGTGCCTCAAATAATATATATGGATGTGATGTTGTAATGACAAACAACAATTTTTGGGGGATGTTTACACGAAATAAATCGAGAAAAGGTTGACTAATATTTTGAAAACGGTCTATTTGGTGATTATTATTTTTTTAAATATATTTCTAGTTAAAATATGTAGGTGGAAAAAAATTAACCCAAATCACAGACACAATATATATGTTTAAAATTGTCCTATAATTCATCTGTATATTCTGTCAAAATTTAGCGTTACAAAATGGCCAAAAATTTTTATAAAGAAAAAAAGCTGACAGTTTAGCAAATGACCACTAAACATAAAATTGGATGAAAGATGAAGACAGTAATAACAAATAAATTAAGCCTAATAAGACTCACAGCAAGGGTAACCCAAAGATGTAAGGGAGCAACCTCTTGTCTAAGAATACTGAGTACTTCTTCTCCTTCTGGCAGTTGGTCCAAGTCCAGTTCTATCACCTGAAATATAAATAAGATTGAGATAATTTACAAACTTTCATACATGTATTTGTAACACTTTATTACATGTACATGTATGTAGGAGTCACTATGGGAGTCTAAACCTAATGTTCATCTCCCTCTGCCTTAGGTACCCATAGCCTGTTTAGAACCTTTGGGTTTTTTCCTGATTAAGTTTATTCCAGAAACATGGAGCACATACTAAATAGATCATGTGCGTATCTTTATTAACCTATGTCAAGCTGTAGTGGCCATCTTGGAAAAATTATTAAATTTCAAGCATTTCAATTATACATACAGAGATGGGTAAATAAAATTTCTCGCTATAACATTTTTCTATATACATTTCATTTTTAAAACTCACAACTAAACTAGAAAAGAAGTATGCCCCTGCACTTGATAATTATGGACAAAGTTGTTTTGCTAGGAGTGATTTTTTTTAAAATGAAGTGTGTCTGTAAGACACAAATGATGCCCCCGCCTGACTATAGGAAATTATATACAAGTCAAAAGTTCTTTAACACTATGTATGATGTTCTATCATACTCAACTTGTATACAGATAGTACCTTTAATTTTTTATTCCTGATATGTAAATATAAAGGTATTACCTGTGGTGAAATGAGTATAATTCCCCATACAAACCATGTTTCCATTATGTAGCTAGTAATCTGAAGTCCAACTACCTGTCATTTTGTGAATATTTGACAAATATTTGACTTTTCGTTGTGGGGGCATAAAAAAATGAAGTCCAACTATCTGTCATTATCAAATATTTGATGAAAATCAAAATTCTGTGGACATGCACACCTCCATTATGTGTATAAACATCCTACAAAATATTAAAACTGTAGGAGGAGATAGCCGGACAAACCATGTATCTATATCTGGATGGACTAACAAAATGACTAAGTCCAACTACCTGTCATTTTGAGAATATTTTATGAACATCAAAATCCTGTGGACATGCACACCTCCATTATGTGTATAAACATCCTAAAAAAATATTAAAGCTGTAGCTCCAAAACTGTAGGAGGAGATAGCCGGACAAACCATGTATCTATATCCGGACGGACGAACAAAATGACTAAGTCCAACTACCTGTCATTTTGAGAATATTTGATGAAAATCAAAATCCTGTGGACAGGCCCACCTCCATTATGTGTATAAACATCCTACAAAATATTAAAGCTGTAGCTCCAAAACTGTAGGAGGAGATAGCCAGACAAACCATGTATCTATATCCGGACGGACGGACAGGGGTAAATTAATATGCCCCCCCCTCCCGAGCTCAAATCTTTATATCAACAAGAGCAAAAATGAATATAATTGTCATGTATTTGAATGTAATGGAACATAAGAAGTTGCATATGATGAGGAGTTCCAAGACCAAGTGCAATAAAACCCTGGATAAATAGTGAAATAAAGTGTAAAATTAGAAAAAGGAACTGGCCGGTGCATAAAAAGGCAATATTTCGAAATCTAGCATATGACTGGAAAAGTTTTCGCAGAATACGCAATGAGATAATTGATATGATTAGAGTAGCCAAAAAACAATATATTATAAAATTACAAAATTCACTGATTGACAAGTCTATTCCACCTGGCATGTGGTGGAGAATTGCAAAGTGTCTCAAAATTTAAAAGTACTAATACTACAAATACTCCTATTAAGGTAAATGGTGATATTTTTTTCCATCCTGTAGACAAAGCCAATTCTATTAATAACTATTTTACATCAGTATCTAACATAGATTCTGAACCTGATCTTCCTGATGTACCCCTACTTGCACCTTGTGAGCTGTCTGGCATTGTCATTAATGAACAAGAGGTATGTGATCAGTTGCAAATTTTAAATATTTCTAAGCCAGCCGGTCCTGATAACCTTCCATCTAAATTTTTGAAAGCTGTTTTCCAGTCATTAGTTAAACCACTGACTATTTTATTTCAAAAAAGCTTAAATTTTGGTGTGGTGCCTGGTGACTGGAAACTAGCCAATGTTTCCCCTATTTACAAAGGTAAAGGTGGTAGTGATAATGTAGCTAATTATAGACCAATATCTGTTACTAATTGTTTTATTAAGATATTGGAAAAAATTATATTCAAACACCTTCACAACTACTTGTTAAGATATAATATACTATCGGATGATCAGTCTGGATTTAGACATAGAGATTCCACTATAAACCAGTTATTGGTAATTTATGATGTCATTATGAAAAATTTAGATATTGGCAAAGATGTTAGGTTTATTTTTTGTGACATATCAAAAGCATTTGATCGTGTCTGGCATCGTGGTCTATTGTACAAACTTAGAAAATATGGAATTAAGGGTAACTTATTGACTTGGTTTGGTAGTTATCATTCTGACCATAAGCAGCGAGTCTGCATGAATGGATACTACTCTACTTGGAATTCCATTAATGCTGGCGTTCCTCAAGGCTCCATACTGGGCCCACTTTTATTTTTATTATTTATTAATGATATTGTTGATGTCGTTTCCAACAGCATGAAACTATTTGCTGACGATACATCCCATTATTGTATTGTTGATGATCAGAATGAAACTGCTGAATCCCTGAATTCTGATTTGAATAGCCACTTGGGCATCTGATTGGTGTGTTAATTTCAATGCCTCAAAAACTAAGCCTATGCTGTTTACTAGAAAACATGATGTTAATATTCCTCCTTTATATATATGAATGATGATGTCTTAGAAGATGTACTTAAACATAAACATCTTGGTATAAATTTTTGTCCTAATGGTACCTGGAAAGATCATATAAATGAAATTTATAAAAAAGCTTGCTCTCGTCTTAATATTTTGTGCATGATGAAACTTAATCTTGATAGGAACTCACTAGAAAAGCTTTATTTTGGTTTTATAAGACCTATACTAGAATACGGAAGTGTAGTTTGGGATAATTGCACAAGAGAACAGTCTGATCTTATTGAATCAGTGCAATACAAATCAGCCAGAATTGTTACAGGTCTTCGAAAGGGTACCTCAAGGGTTAAATTGTATGGCGAATTAGGGTGGGACTCCTTGCAAAACAGATGTAACAAGCAACAAGGGCAACGCAAAGCGTGGCGTATCCCCTCGCCTAAAAATTAAGCCCTGTGACCTTGATCTTTGACCTTGAAAATCAATAGGGTTCCAGATTCTCTTAAGGTCTAAGTATGTACCACGTTTGGTCAAAATCCATTGAAGGATGTTGATTCTAGAGTGTTCACAAGGATGTTACACAGTAAAAATTTGACCCCTTGACCTTTGACCTTGAAAATCAATAGGGTTCCAGACTCTCCTAAGGACTATGTATGTACCAAGTTTGGTCAAAATCCATGTAAGGATGTTGATTCTAGAGTGTTCACAAGGATGTTACACAGTAAAAATTTGACCCCTTGACCTTTGACCTTGAAAATCAATAGGGTTCCAGACTCTCCTAAGGACTATGTATGTACCAAGTTTGGTCAAAATCCATTGAAGGATGTTGATTCTAGAGTGTTCACAAGGATGTTACACAGTAAAAATTTGACCCTTTGACCTTTGACCTTGAAAATCAATAGGGTTGCAGATTCTCTTAAGGTCTAAGTATGTACCACGTTTGGTCAAAATCCATTGAAGGATGTTGATTCTAGAGTGTTCACAAGGATGTTACACAGTAAAAATTTGACCCCTTGACCTTTGACCTTGAAAATCAATAGGGTTCCAGACTCTCCTAAGGACTATGCCAAGTTTGGTCAAAATCCATTGAAGGATGTTGATTCTAGAGTGTTCACAAGGATGTTACGTGGTAAAAATTTGACCCGGTGACATTGACCTTTGACCTTGAAAATCAATAGGGTTCCAGACTCTCCTAAGGACTATGTATGTACCAAGTTTGGTCAAAATCCATTGAAGGATGTTGATTCTAGAGTGTTCACAAGGATGTTACACAGTAAAACATTTACCCAGTGACCTTGACCTATGACCTTGAAAATCAATAGGGTTCCAGATTCTCCTAAGGACTAAGTTTGTGCCAAGTTTAGTCAAAATCCATTGAAGAATGTTGATTCTAGAGTGTTCACAAGGATGTTACACGGTAACAAATTTACCAAGTGACCTTGACCTTTGACCTTGAAAATCAATAGGGTTCCAGACTCTCCTAAGGATTAAGTATGTACCAAGTTTAGTCAAAATCCATTGAAGAATGTTGATTCTAGAGTGTTCACAAGGATGTTATGCGGTAAAAATTTGACCTGGTGACCTTGACCTTTGACCTAGAAAATCAATAGGGTTCCAGATTCTCTTAAGGACTAAATATGTACCAAGTTTGGTCAAAATCCATTGTAGGATGTTGATCCTAGAGTGTTCACAAGGATGTGACGGACGGACGAAAGGACGGACGGTAGCGTTACTATATCCCTTCGCAACTTCGTTGGCGAGGGGATAAAAACTTATTCTAATGTTCAAAGCTCTGGAAGGAGAGCTACCCGACTATATAACAAATAATATTATTTCTTATATTAATATTGAACCTAACTACCCCTCCCCAATGCCACACCAAGTCATATAAGGATAGCTTGTTTCCAACCGTTCTGGATTTATGGAACAAACTAGATAATGATACTAGGAACATTCAGTCATTATCTTCATTCAAGATTAAACTTAATGAAGATGTTGATAAATCTCCTAGCTTCTACTCTATTGGTTCTCGCAGCTTAAATATTTGGCATTACCAACTTCGAAATGAAGCAAGCAGCTTAAATCACCACTTGTTTCAGTCTCATCTGTCCGACAGCTCAACAGTGAACCTACCTACTGAACCATACTTTTTGTAATGCTAAAAATTTACTTCATTTATAAAGTAGCTGGAAAAAAATCCAGAAGGGCTATATAAAATTTAACTATGTCGTCTGCCTCTCAAACACCTGCTCTTCCTGTCATGTAACTGTCATGGGGTCACTGATGGTACTTGTAAACAAAAGAGCTGACTGAAATGTGCCTGTTTCTTATATAAAATACATGTCACTTTGCAGTGCATTGTGGTTTCAGCACTAAAAAAACCATCTAAAGTAAACACAATTTTGAAAGTGGTCATTTTCAAACATACTTTAACATCTTTTACAGATGTCACGCTGTAGTCTTGTTTATGTTCCATAAATAGAAACCGGAAGACACGTCAAAAATAATGCGTGCACTGTGGAAATCAAAATAAAATGGATAAAACGAAAACAGATGACACACGAAAACACATACTGTGACGGTATATTAGCAATTTCCGTCGATACATGTAAAAAAAAAATTATATTTTACAAATATTTAATCTCCATTTTATTTTCAATTTTTGTTTTTCACATTTTTTCTTCTCATTATGACAGGTTGTACTTGTAAAATTACTTCAACATGTTCGATCTTTCATTACCCTCATCTCGGATTGAAGCCACTCGTAATTGTGTCACAAAATTAATCCTGACCCAGGGGCAAATGTACAGTTAACATGTACTTATTTGTTTAAAGAAAGATGATCAAATATGCTAATCGAAGGGTGTTATAATTTAAAAGAGAAATGTTTATACAGCACTTACATGTAAAAGCGTGTCACCGTTCGTTAGTGTATAGTTTGGAAGTAATTTTTTACCGGAACTTGCGGAAGTTGTTAAAATCTTTTCACAGATAAATATTTCTCTCATTTTGCAAAGTCAAATAATTCAAAAACATTTGCATGTGGATTATAACCCAATAATTACATTACTTCCGTTTTTCATTGAAATGTTACAATATGATTGGTTATGAAGTGGTCACATGATAATAAAAGTGATGTTTCACATCCCAATGAAACTCAAATCCGAACTTGCACGTGCCTCCACGACGACGTCAGATGTAAACAATCAATGGCGTAGTAATTTCCAACAGCAAATAATCTAACACAAATAAAATTCACAACGAAAAATTCAACCATATTACATTTTGGTGTGATTTAAATATAATTATAAGAATTGAATGCATTCTTTTGAAGTTTCATTGGGGTATGAAAGCGTTGATTGAACTACATTTTCAACATTGAAAATGTACTTCGGTCAACGCTTTCATACCCCAATGAAACTTCAAAAGAATGCATTCAATTCTTAATTAAAAGATATGCTCGTACTTATTTCGTCATTAAAATTGTCAACTGTCCCCTGATTCAATATACGTTTAAAGACATTCTGACGATTGTAACATAAGAGCCACATGAAATGCAACACAGGATTTTAATTGGGATCAATACGCAAGTTGGGAAAACAATGTTAATTTTCCGACCAGCTTTGAAAAATGAATGCCGGTCGGAAGAGAATTATAGCTGGTCGGCGAAGCCGGCTATAACCAGCAATGGAGAACACTGAATTATATCATATCTATTAACAAAAAAAGAAAAGAAAGGGAAAAATCTTTTTTGTTTTGTTTGTATGATTCTGCAATTAATATATCCTAACATGACATCTGCTCGGTCATGCAATAAAGTCGGTCACTTGTTTTGATTTACAATTCTGGTGCAGCACGAGACCAATGACGTCATTCTGTATATTCATAGCTTAGTTGAATTGAATAAATTCCATGCAAGTAAAAAAGATCCTTTTTACTAATGTCTTTTTTTCCTGATTATTATGCTTGTTAAATATGTTTCCATCGATGGTATTCCCCAAGCATTTGTATTTTTCCAGTTTGTTGACATAATCGTCATCACAGTTCATGACCGTTTCTGGAATGTAGGCCAAGCAAATTGTATTTTAAAATACTTTGAAAATATGATGATTGATCATTCAGATTCCACCATTTTCTAGAAAATGGCCGATTTTACCTGGAAAATACACGCAAGTGCTCTCCATTAGTCACAAAATGGCATATTATTTTGCATTTCCACTGCTGCTTTAATAACAAATATACCCCTTACTTCTTGGGGTAATGAAATGAAATTCACAGAGAAGATAGAAAAAGAATTAATTTAACAGCAATAATCAAAATTTATAACATAAATTGAACAGAGAATTAAATTAAACCAAACAGAAAAATGAGATTGATTATCTGGGTAAAAAAAACCTGTCATTATTACAAATAGCATCAACAAAACTGTATTGTTACCACTCTGTGATAATAAATGTGATTAAAATAAATTGAAATCAGTCATTAATTGTTTTACCAAAATATGTTGGTCTAATAGATTGTATTGACAAAAGCAAAAACAACAAATTCACTGGATTAAATACTTTTTATGTGGGTAAACAAGTTTAATATTTGCATCAAATAATCAATTTTTAATACTTCAATTTCAAACTATTTAAAAAAAAACATCTTTTGAAATTTTTCAGACATAACAATTATACTGAAAAAGCTAAAATATTGTACTTTCTTAATCTGGTTTATTTTTTAAGTTTGGTTGGCCTATGACAAAATCACGTGCTTTATTGACCTTTGACCGACTTTATGTGACGTAATAGGACGCCATTTGGAAAAAGGGTAGTAAACAAATATGGGTCAGTGTGTAATTATCATCGATCTTTTTTCCATGAAACTTTACACATGTGAGCAAGAATAGATGAGGAACACAATTAAAAAGAAAAAAATGTTTACTTTTCAAACATGAAAAAAATAATCAAACATTATCCAATGACTGACCGACTTATTGTCAGACGAGGATACATGTGTTTATGCTTGGTAATTAAGATGAATTGCATGTATACATGATGGGTAGATTGCTCTATGAGAGGATTTGTATAGGCATAGCCTGTTATCCAATCCCAGGGACAGAAATTAACGGTCGCCCATGGCGACTGAAACTTCAGCTGGGCGACTAAATAATACCTCAAAGGAGCCCAGTTGGCGACTAATAATTTTATATTTCCCTGTCGCAAGTTTGAAGCGAGTTGTTTACAATACGACCACGTGAAATATCATAAACATTCCCTGGAACCAGTATGGAAAATAGTAAAGTGATGATTTCATTTCTTAAATTTCTTGACCAATTTTTCCGAGTTTCATTGAAAGAAGGCCTTTAATTTTGGGTGTTTTACAAAATAGGTACTTCTCCTCAATCCTCAATCAACGGCCTATGGCACAAATTTGTCTCTTGGTTCTGTTAAACTATCTCATGTGTGGAATATTGTTACTACATACTTTATGTACTTGAATGCGTTACGTACTTTGATCGAGGTTGAAGTTATTCAAAGCGGCCCGTTGCATCTATGAAATTCGCAACTGCGGCTAGCTTTTCTCTAGTCTCTTCTGGATTTTCCTTCTCTAAATATTGTCTAATTTATATAAATAAGACACAAGCACTGAAAAAAGCGTAAGGTACATGTAAGTATAAATTAAATGTACCATATACAGGATTTTCCCATACCTTCTCCGTTAACGGACACTACTATTAATAAAATTTATATCAGATTTGGATGAAGATGCAGTTTTCTGTAAACTTAATTGCTAAATAATAAATTGCTTCACTTCACTTTGAGACTGTGTTTATAAAACAAGAATACAATTTTTAAATGAAGAATTATATTTTTAAAATGTGTGACAATCTTTGGGTACAATTGTTATGGTCAGTGTATAGTTCATGTCTTTTAAATGAGATTTTTTCAATGTGTATTTTATTTAATGAATAACTGATTGAAAGGTCAAACTTTGTCAAAAGGATTAGATGTAGGTCATATTCAGATTCAAACCACTTTTTATAAAATAAGAGTAAAAAAATACTCTTTTTTTTAGCTAGTTCTACCCTCTTCAAATATGCTCAGAATGAAGGATTTGCCTTTAAAAAATTCAAAATTTTCATGGTGGGGGCATGCCCCCAAACCCCTCTAGCATGTTCGGACCACTTCACAGTCCTCACCGGTGATACCTGGGCCCCTACATTTACATCTGGGCTACCAGATTTTTAAATTTAGGGGCCCAGATGGCTACTGCCTATAAAAGTTAATTTCTGTCCCTGCAATCCTATTGATTTATCAATAAAATATTTGAAATGAAAATAAAACCCTAGAAGTTGTGGACATGCTTCCAAAAGTAAAGGTATGAAATGTCATGTGAGTTTGTAAGTTTCATTCATTTGGTTAAACAACCTTATTAAAAAAAAACTGCTGGGATGTGCTAATCTGGGTCACGGGTCACTGTAATCGGGCGGCTGTATCGAGAAACAGATATGGTGTTGAAAAAACTGTTGATACTCATAAAATATTGATAAATGCTATAAAATTTTATGTTTGTCTTCAAGAAATATGATAGACAAAACCATGTGTGAAGTTTTATGACGAAATATCTCAGATTTCTATGTAAATTTACGAGTTGAAGTTGCGGCTGTATCGAGAAACAGATACGGTGTTGAAAAAACTGTTGATGCTCATACAATATTGATAAATGCAATAAAATATTATGTTTGTCTTCAAGAAATATGATAGACAAAACCATGTGTGAAGTTTTATGGCGAAATATCTCTGATTTCTATGTAAATTTACGAGTTGAAGAGGGGAAATTTTATGTTCGATTTCTAAAAATCTTCTACTCTGAAACCACAGGTAAATTTACTTTAGCGATGTAATTTTATCTTGGACAAGAATAATGAGCGTCCTGATTGGATGACCGATTTAAAACACACTGACTCTGCATGGTAAAAAGATGCATGTAAAAGAAATCTGTTATATTTATTCATTTGCTTGATACTGGAATATTGTTGATCATTGATTTAAACAGGGAAAAGGGAAAAAGGGGGGGGGGGGTGAATTTTATTTGTGAATTTTACAGTTAAATAAATGTTATGTTTCGACAGTTTAAAGAGAAAAATAAAAATTTGTTGCGACTAAAGCTTAAATCAGCGTTAAAAATTGAACAAATATCATTCTTGTATCTGAGATGAAATTGATTGATTGATTGATTGATTAATTAATCAAATATATATTTTGGAGGGGGTGGGGGTGGGGAGTGTTGTGATCATAAATGGGTAAAACGCTTTGTTCGTTTGATGTAAAGTTGTACAGATTTGAAAATTTGCAGATTCTGCATCTCAGTTAAGGTGTCATTGCCAAAAAGTAAGACTTCAATTTTAAGTTCATTAAGAAAAACTAGTCTTAATTTCAATTCTTCTCTTGCTTCGTTGTAAAGACAACATTCTAATATATAATGAATTGCATCTTCAAATGCACACCCACATATACAGCCTGGATCATTAGCCAAATGCACACGAAAAAGATCAGCATTCAAGCTACTGGATCTATGTCTCAGTCTAGTGTGAATTATATTTAATATTCTACATCCGGCAATGTAAAATTTGGGGGGTTTTATTGTATGATTTTTATTTGCTTGTTTGAATCTATTTAGAGTAGGTGCATTTCTTAATTGTGGACTTAATTTATTCCATGATTTAATAGTAGAAGGGAAAAAGGAGTTTGCAAATAATTGTAATCTAGTGAACGGATTTCTAAATTCGGTTTGGTTGTGCAAATTTAATTCATTTTCCTCTCGTATAAAAGGCAGTAAACAATCATATAAATATAAAGTGGTTTTGTAAATGAGATTTATTTTAAATAGAAAATCTGAATTTATTATTTATTAATTTATTATTAATGATACAATTTTATACCCTTGGGAGGGGGAGGGGGGCTATGATGAAAATTTGAATTAAAAACAAAGGACCCGATTTTAAGCAAATATAATAATCTAGGATTAGTTTTTTATTAAAAAAAAATCCAGGACCCAGCGTCCATGATTTTTTTTTTTTTTTAAAGTTAATAATATGAAATATTGAAGCCAAAAATTGAAATGCTAATAAATCATCCAATTATAGTTTAATATGACAGTACATACAAAATGGGAAATTTTGGTACAAAAATTATTAAAATCGGTTGAGCTGATCAAAAGTTATGGCCTTTTCGGTGAGCCAAAAGTGGTCGATTTTCTGTTTTTTGGAAAAATGTTAAAAAAATGACATTTTTGGACCAAAATATATTATTTTCACTACCTAATAGGTTATCATGCTTTCTTCTATAGTAATGTATCCTCCGTATGCTTCAAAAAGAGATATTATACACACCTGTAGGTGTTATATGAAAAAAATGTCACAGAATTTAAAACATTGAAAATAGCCTTTGGACTTAGTTTTTTTAATTTATGTGTCGGCCATCTGTTTGTTCAAACTACCAGGTTTGTGGTCAAATATCTTCAAAAACCTTTAACTTGCAAGGCTGAAACTTGCAGCACTGTCCACAAAGTGCCCAGTCTCTAGGTAAAAATATCAAGAATATCATTTATTCAATTAATATATATATTTTTTTAATATTATTTCCTTTGCGCAGGCCTCCATAATTTTAACGTCAAATTTTGTTCGAAAAATCAAGTTTTTGGTCATAAAAAATCTGAAAAAAGTACTCGAATTTTTCTGAATACTGATTTTGGTAGGGAAAAGAACCCTCTAACAGGGAACACCTATATTTACCAGCAAAAAAAATTCTTAAAGTCTGTAGTGCCAGAATTATAAACTCTGCAGCTTAATATTTTGAGCTCCGTAAAGTGTAAAAATAAGTTATTTTAGGGAAATAATTATATTTTTTATGTTCAAATTGATATTTTTATGGTAAAGAACCTCAATATCCATACATCAATGAAGTTATTATTACAGTTTATGTAAAAACTGCCATTTTTTCCATTGAAAAGGTCAATTTTCTTTGTTCAATCAAAATTTCAGATAATTCCAGAAATTGATACAATTTCAATAATTGTCGAATATTATAACATTAAATGTTCAAGTGTTTGGTATTATTTTGATCCTATAACTGTATACTACAAGGAGAAAACTATCAGCAACCCCAATTCTGACACTGGTATGAACTATGTCCTGGTTCATTAGCCCTCTACCTGGAAATTTATTAAAAATAATATTTCAATTATGGCCCCGTATTCCATGAAAAGTCTTATTTGGATTATCAGATATGTTCTCTGTACAATTTATAAGCCAGCCTTGAAGTTATTTTATCTTTTAAACATTTAATTAGCACATTTTATACATGATTTTCATTTTTTTGTCTGGGAAAAACCTCAAATTTGACAATTTTAGCTGATTTAAGCGAACAGTTCATGCGATTAAAAAGTCCCATATTTTCAAAGTTATCATTTATATTGTCACAAATCAATAAACTGTTATCTTCTACTATTATTTATAATCTTAATTCATAACAGTCTTCAATGTCACTCTCTTTTCCTTTATATACTATAATTTTACATTTGACGACTACAAATAGTGCTGTGTCCCAGTTCATGACCAATTTATTCCAAATGAAATCTTTGTGATTTCTTTAAATTGTGTGTTTTGTGATCCTATGCATATCCTATGCATATTTGATTAACTGAATCATAATCAACAGCATCAACTTTCAGAAGTGTCATTTTAATGATTTAAAACTCTTAATGATCTACTGAGATGCCACGATCACACCTGTAAAATAAAAATAAACATTTAAAATATGTTATACAGAATAAAAATAAAGAACTAAAAATAATTTATCTTTTCCAGAAATAGTTTATCATACATGTACAAATGAAAAAAGCTTTAATACAATGCACTCTTCGACTAAAAATTATCTTTATGCATATATGCTTGATGGCAAATAGATTCTATATGAAAAATAGCATTATTCCAGAAATATTTGCTGCATGCATCATAAATGTTCTGTCATACCAAACAAGTTTGCACACAGTAATGGTGTAATGAAAAAAATGTAATTAATTAAACTTAGCATATCACATGCACTGCCACTGATTACATTGTATATAACCAGAATGTTAATACATTCACATACTGTAATGTATGCAATAAGCATACATTTCATAAAGCTTCCCTAATAGCACTGAAACATAATAATTATGTTTTATAACAATTTAAATAAATTGTTTCAAAAATGTTGCATGTTACTATTTAAAAACAATTGTCCTATGTATTGCTACAATATACACTAGGAACTTAATGAGAAATGCATAAAAATTTTCATGTAGACAAATTTCATTTAAAACCAAAAAATATAAAAAATCTTGAACATTTCACAAAAGATCCCCCCTTTTCTAAAAATATCAAAGAATACCGGAACAACTCCTTTATATTGATGTATTAATAAATCCTGATAATTTCCGAACAGCCATGATTACGTCACCAACGCTCTGCTTGGATAAAGTTATTTATAGATTGGGAGAATTTGACAACTTTATATTGATGCTTGCCGTTTTCGCCATTTTCCGAGTAAAATAATAAAATCGTGAATTAAATCCCATCTCTTTTTCATTTATCGAAGCAAAGATATATATTTATTCAGTTCGTGTAAAGTTTCTGTGCGATTTTTGTGCATCTTTTGTTTTCAAAATTAACCCCCATTTGATCCGGTTGAAAACGATATTTCTTTTGAGAATAAAACTATATTTTAGAAGAAGTTTTGTTACTTACCGTGCATGATTGACCTCCGTGGTCTGAATACATCAATGCTAGATAATTATTGTATCAATTGGTAGAACTATACGTTGGTAAATTCCATTTTTCTTTGGTACAACTCTGAAATTGTCCTGGCCAAGATGGCGGAAGACATACATCCCGGTCCGATAACTCTTCCCGCTCAACTCTGATTGCAAAGTCAGAAAATATGGACCAAACATCCAATGATTTCCGGGAGCTATTACTGCTTATCCATTGAAATCTTTTTTTTTTTTTTTTTTTTTTTTTATATTTGTTTCTTCAATAGTCAGGAATTTACATTCATATAAAAGCCCATACATTACCACCTGACATGGATGTACAAGGATTTACAACATAATTATTATGTGACTATTGCATTTTTTTAAAGTTAATTAATAAGCAAAATATGACATGAATAAATAAATCAATTGAGACACATTCATTCTTTCACATTCTCTCTCTCCCTTTCATAAACAAAACACCCATTCCTTTACAATATCTGTCTTCTATTATTTTGTGACTTTAGTAACTTACTCCTAATTGATACAAATAAATACATAAACATAAATAACATAGTGTACCCAGGTACCTATCCATAGTTAAAAATCTGGAAAAACATGTTTCACTGGGGTCCAGTATTTTTCAAAACCTTTTAAGTTGTTGTTCTTTATGGCTATATGTTGTTCAAGTGAATAGTAATTTTTAATTCGATACTTCAATTCTATGATATTTGGAATTTTTTCTTTTAGTTTACATTTATATATATAATTTTTAGCTATAAGGATCAGCAAGTTAAGAGTTAAACTTTCTTCTTTAAATCCAAGCAAAAATTGTTCTTTGTGAAATTCAATATTGTGAAAATAGCATTTAAGACAGTCATAGAAAGCTCTCAGGAAAGGAAATATCAAAGGACAATTAAAAAATAAATGTTCAACCGTTTCGTCTTCAACATTGCAAAATGAGCACAATTTTGTGTCTTTAATATGAATTTTGAATAAAAAGGTATTAGTAGGTATAACTCTATGTAAAAACTTATACTGAAAATTGATCAGATATGTATTCCTACAACACTTTTTAAGAATTCGAAAATATATAGACCAGTCTGCAATGTCAATCCCAAGTATTTCTTCCCATTTCAAAAATTTTTGAATGGGAAGATGAGTTAATGTCTGCAGTAAAATAATATATACAAACTTTAAACTTTTTGTATATATTAGTCTGTCTAAAAAGTCATCTTTTGGATGAAAATTTTCTGTATTGATATTATCAATGTTATCCTTTAAGCACTTTTTAATATCAGTAGGAATGTTTGAGATTAATCTTTTCAAAAGTCAAGAAATGTTTTGTAACAGTATCCATCATATGATTTAAGTTTGTTACACCTGCATTTTCCCATCTCATATAAAAAGGGAAATCATCAATCGATACAAAGTTAAGTAGATCAAGAGATAAACACTCCTTTATATTCAATTTTACAAGTGGCTTTGCTAAATACAAGCTATAAAAGACATCTTTCCAAAATGGGTTACTGAATATTTTAGAAATTTCAAGGATCTTTTCCTTTTGTAAGGAAAAAATTCTTTCACCCCCATAATATTTTATATTCTTTGCCATGATTTTTTGCCAGCCACCTTTCAAACTGGAAAAGAATCTTTTTATCCAGCTTATTTTGAGATAGGCATTGAACTGTTGTAAATGTATCATTTTTAACCCTCCATCTTCAAAATCAGCTATGAGTGTATTTTGTTTGATTTTTTCTGGTTTTCCATCCCATATCAAATTAAAAAATATTTATTTAGATCATTAAACAGTGATTGTTTTAAATTTGGCAGTGAGGTAAGTAAATGAATAAGTTTTGGAAGTGCAAGTGTTTTTATCACGGTTACCTTCCCAAGAAGGGTGAGTTTTTTATGTTGCCAGCTTTTTAATATTTTTGAAACATCTATAATTTTCTTTCTAAAATTTAGGTCAGGCATAGAACTGAGATCAAGAGAAAAATCTATTCCAAGTAGTTTGAAATTGGATACAGATCAGTTCAATTTGAAATCTGGACAAAGAATTTGATTGGAATACCTTTTATTTCCCACCCATACTACCCTTGTTTTAGATGTATTAATTTTCAGACCTGAAGCTTTATAAAAGCTTTCAAAACAAATCAGGGTCTCCCTAAGTGATGTCTCACAACCATTAAGTACAAGGAATGTATCATCTGCATATTGACTAATGAGTGATTCAGTATCATTCACCAATGCTCCTTTTATTTTGGGATTTGATTTAATTTGTAGGGAAATCTTGGCGACATATCTTTAGAGGAAGGTCCAGATTATTGATATCTGACTGTTAACTTTTTGTGGAAAAGTGGTAAGCGAGTTTAAAACACTGTTTTGTAAACTTTTATATTTTACATTACGATTTTGACTTTTAAACAATTTTTAACAGTCGGATTGGTAAAATTGAAGACTTTCTGCAAATTTTAAGCCATGCATGAAGAAAATTGGTCCGGGGATAGCTCCCGGAATTATTTTTGAAAATGGGCTGTTCGTTGACACATAAATCAAGATGGCGTCCGATTTTCTCGCAACGACTTCACTTTGGACGTTCAGTAGTAGTACCCAATTATATTTTTAATGCTTATACACGGCTGGTAATCGGCACAAGCAGAACAGTTGGTTCTACAAAGAAATTCGTGAGGGTAACTTCCTGTTTTGGTGGAGGAGAGTTCACAAAGACGCTTCGCAAGATATGTACATGTCAAAAATTGAAATTGTCTTTTTTACTGCTCGAATATTGCAAAATCAGAGAATGCTATGCTGTGGTGAATGCTTTCACGATTAGAAACATGTATAGTTTATTCTTGTAATTATTAATTTGTGGTTTGTTTTTCTATTATGTAGTGTGTTATGTGTACACACTTGTAAATAAAAAAGATCTCTGTTAAAAGTGGTTACAAGATGTAAAGCGCTTTACCGATTTTAAGGATATGTCCACAGTTTAATTGACATCTTGTGTTTAATTTATTCATGACTAGCTATCACTACGTGAATGTGTCTTTACGTTAGACCTATGTATGTGCTGAAATCATGTAATATTATAACTTGTGTAGATCTGCGGTGAAATTTCCGTCATCTTTAGTAAAAAGGTTGCGCAGAATAGATGTGGAAACCCGTTTGAAAGGATATAAATATTTTGAAATTGAAAGAGATTTTTTTTAATAAACTTGGTGTCCTGATTGATGGGGATTTTAAATTTGGTGTACTGCTATATATAGCTACTTGTTTTTGTTCGTTTCCTTGGCGGTGATACAGGCAATCTATATCGAAATGGTTTTTTGTAAAGAGTCAATGTCAGTCCCTTTTTCCTCTTTCCCTTGAATCCTGGCATCTCCTGAAAGTGGACAGAGAATAGTTTATTTTGATTAGAGTATTTATCAGTTTTGTGTTTAAAAGTGTCAATTTATCAATTTTGCAGAAAACAATTACCAAAACTTGAAAATCTCCTCATGCATTCGCAATGTGGTCTATCGGAACCGATCTCCTCAAGCAGGAAAACGAGAAAATTGACAGTTTGTAGATTTATCTAGACTTCAATTTACTTCTGACGAATCGGAATTTATCCCCGATTACATTTAGACTCCCATAATGAAAAAATATTGAAAATTTAACTTGCATCTTTGTCAAGAACAACTTAGAAATGCACGAGTGTCACAATTTTCGTCATGTTTTTCGTGGGACGATTGATTTTGCGAGAGTTACACTTCATATACAAGAATAAACTATACATGTTTCTAATCGCGAAAGCATTCGCCACAGCATAGCATTCTCTGATTTTGTAATATTCGAGCAGTAAAAAGGAAAATTTCAATTTTTGACATGTACATACCTTGCGAAGCGTCTTCGTGAACTCTCCTCCACCAAAACCGGAAGTTATCCTCACGAATTTCTTTGCAGAACCAACTGTTCTGCTTGTGCCGATTACCAGCCATATTATAACTACCAAATTAATAAAGTTCTAGTTTTCAAGTTTTATCTGATTTATTTTTTATCACGAAATAATAAATTTTAGGCGTTTTTCTAATGAAATGAAAAAGGTGAAAAATCGGATTTTTCTACTCTGACAGAAAATAATAACGCTATCGACGACTACGTTTGTCCTTGCATTTTGGACAGCACATTTCTGTGTCCACACTTATTATAAAATAAAAATATACACATTTTATGAGGTCGTAAATAAACCTATTTTTAACAAAGCGAACGAAATCAGTCGGAACGTCCATGATACATGTGCTGATACTGCATAGTAATTTGTACTGATAGACCAGAAATGTGGGTAAACATCGTAATTCAGTATGCAGTTTAGAGAAAATCGATGGATCCTTCTATACAGAAATTATGTGATTGAAAGTAATTACCTCATCGGTATCCCGTAAAGGGATTTCGATGGAACCAGACATCCTGGCTTTCTGTAAATTTCCCAAATTTCAAAACTAATTCAAGTAGACCAGGGGAGGTCATAGAGTAGACAAACCAAAAGATGGCTTCCATGTACAATTTCCGCTTCCGGTTTGTTACAGTTATCTTACTACCAACAAGAAAATAAATATCGCAAAACACAATAACGTACAATCAAGGGGTTGCTTTTGAAATGAATTTATACAAAATACTGTAAGTATTTGACAATATTTACACCAAGGACAGTAATTTTGACAATTTGTTTTGTCATAAGTATCTTTATTAATATCTTTTTAGTTCATCTATTCTCCATTATATATGTCACATACAAACCAGGGGCGGATCCAGGATTTCAAGTTAGGGGGGGCGCACCTAAAAAATTTGCGCCGAGCGGAGGGAGGCGCGAAAAATTTTGGAGTATTTCGTGTGAAAAATCACGATTTTACGCCAAAAAATCTTATTTTTTCCAATTTTAGGGGGCGCGCGCGCCGGGTGCGCCCCCCCCTGGATCCGCCCCTGTAAACATGATAACTGTTACCCGGCACTCTATCCTTTGAGTCTAGTCCTGTATTTGGAAGAAGAACTGAAATATTGTTGAAAGTGATGTTAAGCACCATAGCTCTGTCCTCTGTATGCCACATAAAAAAGTGTTCTAAAGCTTGATGATTTCTTACATTTTATGTAAAAAGTTTACGACAATTGACATGCTTTCAATTTTTCCATTGAGAACTTTCCATTTATGTAGCAACATTCCAACGGAACCTGCATATGGTTAACCGCTGCGGAATATATGTGTCATAATCCATTTGTCGTAATCACAATCCATTCATTTCCTTAATTATAACCTATCGCCGGGTTTGTAAAAAGAATAACACGACAGATGCCGCTAATGGAGCAGGAACTGCTTACACTTGCGGAGCATCTTAATGTTTATCTCCCATGGTGTCCGTGTTGTTGATGTCGTTCAATTACATGTCTTCAAGTTTCTAGTTCCGTATTCCATAACGGTGGTGACCGTAAAACTTTCGAAGTGATGACTTCAACTTAACTAAGAGGAACCCATGGTTTAGTAGCTTTCTTGTTAGCAAGCAACCCTCTATCAAGGAAACCCCGGATAGGATCCACAAGCTTTGGAATATCGTATCAACTGAGAGATATATACTCCATATGCAGGTGCTGCTGGAATGTTGCTACATATGAATGGAAAGTTCACAATGGGCAAATTGAAATCAACTCTTTTGTCGTAAAGTTTAGTTCTTAACCGACCCTCACTCAATTTCGAGGTGTGGGTCAATGTAATGAAGAATACCTCTAATGGTCGAGTTGATTATTTTTAAGAATCTACAAGTCATGGAGTGTAATTTTCTTACTTAAAATGCATTTATATCTGCAAAAAAGTTTTAATTTTATGCTTTTACCATAGATTTCAATCGAAATATCACATATTCACCTCTTTCTATTCTATAATATTGGCAGTCGCTTGTGCCATGGAATTACGTCATTTTTTAAATTTAATTTTCTCTTTAGAGATGCTTGAAAACAAAATTTCCTTATTATTTCAGCTTATTTTCCGTAATCTAAAGTTGTTTTGTCCCATATTCATACAATCTTATAATAGCGACATTTTATACTGAATTGTTGGGAACCGTCGTGGTCGTGATCGTATGGTAGTTAGATTTACAACTACCTATGCAATCAGTGCCTATCACCACTAACGTTGTGAGTTCAAATCCCGCTCAGGCGAGGTGTACTCGATACAGTTTTTCAGTGACTTGCGGCAGGTTGGTGGTTTTCTGTGGGTGCACTGTTTCCTCCACCAATAAAACTGACCGCCACGATATAAAGGAAATATTGTTAAAAGTGGTGTTAAATACCATAACCCTAACCTGGAATTGTAGAGGACATGCACATGGAAGTTTGTTGTTATTGCATGTGTAAAATTATGTGAATATTGGTAATAACACGCTGGATAAAGTGAGTGGGGGACTGAAAAATAAAGGAAACAGAAAATTGAAATAAAAAAGAAGGGTACTGAATTCCTTGCAACAACAACAAACACCTGTGGCTAATACATGTATTTGGCGTTTGGTTTTGAAATTAGTCGTCTGTTTGAGGTCAAGTACGTACCATTGAAGAAATTAATTTATAAACCGGCATTGAACTAAAATAGGCTTGGAGGTGAGTAATGAAAAGTTAATGATGGCAGACAACTGCTATCGCAAGATAATTAATAAGTCAGTTGAAATCAATAATATGGAGTATTTACTATGGAGACTTGTACCAAAATAACGAAACCATGGAACGTATTGATTACATTGTAGAATAAACTAATGGAAGCGAGGAAGAAGAAGAAGTATACGTAGGGGATTGATACGGATAATGATGGAATAGCTGTCACAGAAAAAATATATATAAGGTATGTCTTAAATTAAGTATTTGTACTGTTGCAAATACAACCCGTTTGTTTATTTGACGGTGTTTAACGCCACTTTCAACAATAGTTCAGTTTATTGGTGGAGGAAACCGGAGGACCATGAGAAAACCACCGATTTGTCACAAGTCACTGACAAACTTTATCACATAACGTTGTACACCTCGTCCTGATCAAGATTCGAACTCACAACATCAGTGGCGTAGGTACTGACGGGATAGGTAGTTGTAAATCCATGCCATACGATCACGGCCACGACGGCCCCTAATACAACCCGATATTCCTACAATAAGACTTGATGTTTTTGCTTCGTTTTTTTTTATTGTGTGGGAAATCCACGTTTCTTTTTAATTTTTTGTGTTGTCCTATTGTGTGCCTTTTTTGTTCTGAGTTCCATGTTGTGATGTCCGTTGCGATTTCCTTATAAAAACGATGTTTGGTTCATATTTACCTCCAGTTGTTGTATTTACGTTATTTGTGTTTGTTTGCATATAGTGGTATCCAACGCATATTGCGTTGCCTTTTTGTTTTGTTTTTCTCTCTGTTGCCAGTTTCTCTGGATTGTCCATATTTGGTTGCCTCTTCGGTATTATCTAATGTTTATTTCCAAAAGAAAGAAAAATAAAGACACACGCTAAAAGTAAACGTACGTAATCTTAGAATATATTGTAGGACTACACAGCCAGGTATCTTTTCAGAATCTAGTGGGGTATGTAAATACATTGTATGCTTGTCACTTGCTTGAGACGGCTGTAATATTTATTTCATGTGACTATATCATGTAAAAAAAAGATCATATGCAATGTAATATAAAGTTATTATGTTGTTAAAATTAATAATGTATTGTATTATAAATCTGATCTCAAATTTGACTTAATGTTGGACAAGTAGAAAAAAACATAGATATCAAATTTAGTGCGCACGATGTGTTTCTGGACAAATGACAGTAAATACTTTTTCACATGTTCAGTTCCATCTGCAGCCACGGTTAGTCATCTTTTTGTAAAATTATGTATAGTGAGTTGGATTGCTGTAAAATTAATTAAAAAAAATATGTCGCCAAACTCTGAAACACATGTATTATGACAGTCTTTACCTTAACGTGACAAGGTACCACCCCTTAATGAAGCAATATTATAAGTTATTACATACTTAGTTCAAATAAAGGCATTTTTGTATGACCAATATGACCGGAAGTAAACTGTCCATATTTTCACACCCCGGGAAAATAACCGGTTATTGGATTACTACAAGATCATTTCCATATCGAGGCCCATATTGGCCCGGTCCAATATGGGCCTCGACCTCGTCTCAGGCCAATATGGGTGTCTCTTTTCTAGATGTCGGCAGTATGTAATAATAAGAGATTATTACATGACCTTTTCTATATCGACCCTGGAATTAGCCCGAGACTCCCATATCAAGCCCGACAGCAACGCTGGAGGGCTGATATGGGTCGAGGGTTGATACAAGGGACGATATGGAAAATTTCATGTCATAATCTTTTTATCACATATTTTACATTGAATTTTCCAAGCATTGATGAGGGCCCGGGTGGCTCAATGAGTTAGGTAGTTGGATTACCTAGCAACTCATACAAGCCTATCACCAATACGGCGTCGGTTCGCGCCCGGCTTTGTAAATTACAAAAAAGGGTGCACTCGACGCACAGCCGCAAGTGATAAAGTTTACCAGTTGCTTGCCCATGGTCGGTTCTCTCCGGGTACTCCGGTTTCTTCCACCACTATAACTGGTCGCCATGATATAGCTGAAATATTGCTGAAAATGGCGTTAAACACCACAAATCAAATCAAATCAAGCATTGACTTTTATATTGCAAAAAAGATGTTTGAACTGACAAATTGTGAAAATAAATCCTTAAGAAATTTGCCTTTGTTCAACTTGCAAATATGTTTGCTTCGAGCCTGTTTTCAAAAATATACCAAACAATGCTGAACAATGACGTTAGATTTAGAAACTGTTTGTAAAATCTACCCAAGACGTTGACATTTGAATGGCAATTCCTATTCAACACCACTGTACATTTGAACTAATTATTCCGTTTCAAGTTGAAATGTGTTAATTTGATTGAAATACGATTTTATGCATATCTTTATGCATCATCTTTCCTTGTACTTTGACATATAATCTTGGAGACCACTGCGCAGATACCGGAAGTTGAATTAGGGGGACAATACGGATATATGAGGGCAAATACGGATATTTGAGGGCAAATACGGATATTTGTCCTGAGGACAAATAACCAACACTGACTTTTAGCTATTATTGGACATGCAAAAACGAACATATTGAAACAAAATATGTGATAAATAGTTTAATACATGGGCATTTCCATATTGGCCTGGTTATCATCCATCGACCCATATTGGCCCGAGACGCAGTCTCGGGATGATAAACAGGCCACTATGGAAAATTAATCTGTAATTACACAGTGTGCTAGTGACCTAATACGATATATACAGGGTCAGTAAATTTCATATGGAATTTACTGATCCTGTATATATCGTATTAGGTCACTAGCACACTATGTAACGAATATATCTTACTGATTACCTTTGAATGAGGGATTTAAATGTAACTGCATCAAAACTAATAAATATGTAATATTTGTGTTGTGTGTAAGTTATTTATATGTGTCGCTATAACAATATTTGGTGAGTTGTGGAATGTTACATTGGTCAAGTCATTGAACCAACATTTAGGGACAAACTTGCTCGGGTCAATTAATTTTTTATTCTAATATTTTAAAAAATTACTATGTTTGTTTATATTTTCAATGTTGTTGTCAGGGTGAAACGCGCCGGTGTCTCGTTGTTCAACGTCATCTTTGTTTTGAAAGAAAAAGGGGAGATAACTCTACTACTAACCGTGTATTAAAAATCTACTGACCGTGTATTGAATATACACGGTTTCCACGTGATCACTTTGAACCAATGATATCCCTAGAAGTTTGTAAGAAGTAAGATATCTTTATATGCGAGCTTAAGCGAGCTCTTTATGGTATAAAATGTGTACTTAGGATTTTTTTAACAAACATGGTTGAACATATTGTCGAAAAAAAAAAATTCTACGTTTGTAAACACCGGTTTCCGGGTAACACACTAACACACTCAACTAATGAAGATCTTCTTAACATAAAGCGCAAATGTGATCCTGAAGTCTCGTACCCTCTCTCGTACGTCCGATACCACTGAAACCCGGAACCCGTGTGTAATAAAAGTTATTTTGCTAGCTTGTTTTACTTATATTGATATTTTTTAATTTATTAAATCTCTTCTGACATACTGACAAGAATTTTTGTTTCTACGCGGAAGTTAACTTTTGAGATTTCGTAAGGAACGATAACTCGAATAAAGGAACGACCAATCGTAACTACTCGGCCATTATCGCTACCCTGCAAATAACCTCGTACCTACATAGTAGAAATTCTTCTAAATTGTTTCCCGGAAGTTAAGTTAAGTTAAGCCGCACAAAAATATAGTCCACGAAAATCCAATATGGAAGACATACTATGTAAAATCTAATCATGCAAAACTAATTAAAACTTTAATTGAAATATAGAAAATTATTTAAAATATAACTTTATCAAACCTTCATGTAACTGACATGTGAAAAGTAGTGCGATTTATACGCCTAATGCATACGAGGTTATTTGCAGGGTAGCGAGAATGGCAGAGTAGTTACGATTGAGGAACGACAGCTCGATTGAATGAGACTAGATTCGGCCCTAAAAAAAGTCGTCCCTAATATATCTCAGCCCAAAAAATCTCGACACATTTTGATGAAATTGCCAGATAATTTTCAGATGAGCGAGCATTCATGGCCGTGCCGGTTTCATATTATAATTCTTATATGATTTACATAATTAGAAATCCTATACTCTGATTGGGTATAAGCGCTTATGGAGGCGGGGTTTTGTCAGTTTATTTTTCGATATCTAGACGGTGTTCAGCGGACTACTTTTTTCGTAATGTAAACAAAATGGCGGCTTGGATTCCCGATAATAAAAAAAAGATAAAAGAAACAATGTGTATTGTTAATAATCGACAATTATTGTTAGATATGAAATAAAAAAATAAATGCCAATGAAAAAAAAAGGCTCGTATTGTTGACATAAAAAAAAATTCCGGCCGTCCTTCACTACTGAAGATTATTGGCCGAGCGCCGTATTAAATTTAGTTAATACATAAGTTAGCATATGTACAATAAACAATGAATCAAAGGTTAAACTATATACATTTGATAACTACTATGAGTATGAGTGATTATGGTGTGAAAATTGGAATCAAGGCAGATACTGGGATCATGCTCTTGAAACCGTCAACTTTGTCTGCAGTGGTAAATGTTGTAGGCAGTTGATTCCAAAGTGTGATAGACCTGGGGAAGTACGAGTATTTGTAGCAGTCTTTTGATGTCTGTATGTGCCTGAATGAATTTGGATTTGTGTGTCTGGTTCTGGTGTCAACTGGAATTAATAGGTTTGAATATGGTATGGCAACTAAGTGGTGTATGACTTTGTAAAAGAATATGAGTCTGTACCTTATGCGGCGCACCTCAAGTGGGGCCCAATTTAAGTCAGACATCATATCTGTTACAGAGCTTGTATTGTGGTACCTTTTACGGACATAGCGGGCTGCTCTCCGTTGAATTTTTTCAATTTGAAGTTTTTGCTGTTGTGTGTGTGGGTCCCAAATGGTGTTACAATATTCCAATTTCGGTCGGACAACCATCTATCGACTTTGACTTTTGTAATATATCGTCATTCTGTGACGTTGTTTACAAGGGACGCTGATTGACACAAGCTGGTTACTGATTTATTTTACGATTTTGTGGGCATTTTACTTGTTTGAGTAGCTAAATGCAAAATGCCATCAAATTGGAAAATATCGGTAACTTAATTACATCACCGTCTAGTTTAAAGTAGGAAATAAGGTTAGTTCATTTTGTTATTCATGGCCGACACACATCGATGGAATGTATGTGTGCGTACTGGGTATCCCCAAAGGTAAATTTTCAAAACAAATGAAGAAAAAAAAACTTAGTTACAGAATTATAAGGATTAAACGCATTTTTTCCGGAGTTTATTGATGTATAACCTGGACCAAGTCACTCACAAACTTACATAAAAGTCCTTCTTTTATTTGTTTGTGAGTGAATTGGTCCAGGTTATATATATCCTACCGTGACATCTGCTCGGTCATGCAATAATGTCGGTCATTTGTTTTGATTTACAATTCTCGCGCAGCACGAGACCAATGACGTCATTCTGTATATTCATAGCGTACATAAACACAGAGGGAATACTTTTCAACGTCAAAATTACAAGATGAGATTAAAACAAAGAAGTTTGAATTGAATAAATTCCATGCAAGTAAAAAAGATCCTTTTTACTAATGTATTTTTTTCCTGATCATTATGCTTGTTAAATATGTTTCCATCGATGGTATTCCCCAAACATTTGTATTTTTCCGGTTTGTTGACATAATCGACATCACAGTTCATGACCGTTTCTGGAATGTAGGCCAAGCAAATTGTATTTTAAAATACTTTGAAAATATGATGATTGATCATTCAGATTCCACCATTTTCTAGAAAATGGTCGATTTTACCGGGAAAATACATGCAAGTGCTCTCCATTAATCACAAAATAGCAGATTATTTTGCATTTCCACTGCTGCTTTAATAACAAATATACCCCTTACTTCTTGGGGTAATGAAATGAAATTCACAGAGAAGATAAAAAAAGAATTAATTTAACAGCAATAATCAAAATTTATAGCATAAATTGAACAGAGAATTAAATTAAACCAGACAGAAAAATGAGATTGTCTGGATAAAAAAAACCTGTCATTATTACGAATAGCATCAACAAAACTGTATTGTTACCACTCTGTGATAATAAATGTGATTAAAATAAATTGAAATCAGTCATTAATTGTTTTACCAAAATATGTTGGTCTAATAGATTGTATTGACAAAAGCAAAAACAACAAATTCACTGGATTAAATACTTTTTATGTGGGTAATAAAGGTTTAATATTTGCATCAAATAATTAATTTTTAATACTTCAATTTCAAACTATTTAAAAAAAACATCTTTTGAAATTTTTCGGACAAATCAATTGCACTGAAAAACCTAAAACACTGTACTTTCTTAATCTTGTTTACTTTTTAAGTTTGGTTGGCCTATGACAAACTCATGTGCTTTGTTGAACTTTGACCGACTTTATGTGACGTCATACGACGCCATTTGGAAAAAGGGTTGTAAATAAATATGAGTCAGTATGTAATTATTATCGATCTTTTTTCCATGGAACTTTACACATGTGAGCAAGAATAGATGAGGAACATAATTAAAAAGAAAAAAATGTTTACTTTTCAAACATGAAAAAAATAATCAAACATTATCCAATGACTGACCGACTTATTGTCAGACGAGGGTACATCAATAAACTCCTGAAAAAATGCGTTTGTTCCTATAATACATGTATTTTATGTGCAGTCTTTGTAATATTTATACCACGGTTTTCCGAGTTAAACGGTTAAACAACGCGTTCGATTGTTTAACCGTTTAACTCGGAAAACCGTGGTATAAATGATTTGTAGGATGATTCATGCAATATCTCATCTAGGTCGTTGATAATTGCACGGATCTCTGAGAATAATAAAACTTCAGCCCAGATTTAAAGTGTTCAAAATCTCGTATCTGCGAAATAATTTACGCTTCTAAAAGATTATTTTTCACATGTTTATGACAAAGGTTTCAACGTCTAAGGTATTTGTAACCGCCTCTGTGTTAAACGGAAAGTGTGCTCGCCGCTTAGAGTGCACTAGAATGTGGGTTCGATCAGCGATCGGGTCAAACCAAAGACTTATAACATTGGAGTTTTGCTGCCTCTCCGCTAGGCACATAGCAGTAAAGACTGCAACGGTCTTAAGATAATGTGTCCGACTGGAGAAACATGTCTACTTGTGAACTGTTATTTCAGTGAGCTAGCAACATAAAACTCAGTGTGTTGGTCTAGTACAAAACAGACATTATCTCAGCAAAAATCATCTTGTTTCATGCGTGATATACATGTAATGATATTGCCGAAAATAATCTCGCGTGGCGTTAAGCAACAATCAATCACTCACTCCCTATTTAAATCGCTTTTTAAGTTTAGAGATAGGACTAATAGGTTGTACTATATAAAAGATGTACAAATATCATTCACTGTTGTGGAGAATTACATCTTTTTCTAGTGAAGCGTAACGGAACGATGGTGAAAGACGCTGAATTCCTCACAAGTGTGAAATATATTTAAAACTTTTATTTTGGCCAAATGGAGGAGCCTTATTACTGCCGTCAATAATAAAAAAAAAAGGACATACTATTTTTTTTTAATGTAGAAAAGTTGAGTGCGTAGTTGTGGTCCGACAGCTCTTTAGTCCGACAGTTCGATGGTCCGACAGTTCGATAGTCCGACACAATGGTAACTACTCGACAATTTCCGTTGCACGGAAATTTAGGTAATTTGACATATTTTCTTATTTCCGTGTAACAGTAAGATCATGCAACCCTAGAATAAACATTTTTTTTTCGTGTTTATGGGTTCGTCACTGGAAATAATGTATTCCCGAAAATAGTCTTCCATGAAAAGCAATATGTTTATGTCCCGCCAACATTGTTGGGGGACATTCAAACAAGTGATACCAAATTTAGTGCGTACGACATACGCATGTTTCTGGAATAACCTTCGTCAGGTACGCTCTAGATCAAAATGATTGGAAGCAAAATTCATAAAATGTTTGAGAGCATCAAAACCAAAAGGGGCCTAAACAAGACAGACAGCCAAAACCGTCTAAGGTCAACTTTGCATGAGGAAGTTGTAACCTTAGTTTTAATACAATTTTAAAAATTTATAAACCGAAAATTTCCAAAAAAAATTGTATCAACAATCATGCCTTTACTTGATAATTGCATCCGGTTTTTGGCAATAGCTTCCTATGTTAATTTCGTTCAAAGATGATGAACATGTACATTGCCAATAATAGATTAAGTAGTCCAAATATTCTACTTATTTGTGGAATATGGATTATTTAGTGGTTTCTTCATGAATAAATTTGCATGTAGAAAATAAATGCCAATTGATATTTTCTAAATATTTTGTCATGATATTCTCGCAATGATTTTATTTAGAATGTGTTTGTTTTTTAGCTACAGAACAAAAACCGTGCATTTTTCATGACAAACCTAGACATCGTCAATTTCGGCGCCAAATTACCCTACAATGTATTTTAATTGGTAAAACGTCGTGGAGTCTTTCCCGCCGTTTTCCTTGGAACGGCTATATTCTTCTTCTCGACTCACACACAAGCGACCTCAATATCAGGCTCACCAATAAATGAATTCTATGAAACGTATTTATACACCTTTTAAAGATACCTTTACGACCTTATAACGAAAAGAAATTTGAGGTTTATTATTTTCGAGGCGAAAGGAGAACAAGCAGTAAATGTCTAATTTATTTTCATTATCCTACAGTAACAAAAAAAAACACCCGCAAATCTGTGGGATGAAAAGACGATAGCATTCATCATCCTTTCGTTACACGAGGCGAGGCATATTTTTGTGACGAAAAGATGAAAATTGCAGGAAGTGATCGGAAGTATTTGTCCTCAGAGTATTGTCGTCTTATAGTATTGGGGGCCCGGGTGGCTAAATGAGTTAGGTCGCTGGATCTAACAACTCATACAAGCCTATCACCAATACGGCGTGGGTTCGCGCTCCGTTTTGTAAATTACAAAAAAGGGTGCACTCGACTCGCAGCCGGAAGTGATAAAGTTTACCAGTTGCTTGCCCATGGTCGGTGGTTCTCTCTGGGTACTTCGGCTTCCTCCATCACTAAAACTGGTCGCCATGATATAGCTGAACTATTGTTGAAAGTGGCGTTAAAACACCAAAAAGCGAATATTAAAAATCAATCAATCTTATAGTATTGTTTCGAGGCGAAAGACTGCAAAAACTAACCATCGTATGAAGCCCTACAGTAAATGTTTACAAAAGGGCAATGATCATGATCGTAAAACACTTCCTTTACACGACATATACGTCAGTCCGGGGTTCTTATAATCCCGTTAGCCGAGTTTGATTTACCAATTCCAGAATTTTGAAACTAACATGTGACTGTACTTTGGTAAATTTTGTGATATACTGTATAAACACATCTTTTATTCCCTTGCCTCACGTTCAATCTAAAGCGGAACAGGGTAACAAACTAACATTCCTATCCAACTCTTTCAAGCGCTCTGAACATTTTTTCCGACGGCGTATTTCTCCTTCTTTTAAAAACGACATTATTCGGCTTGAAGCAGGTGCTTTCAAATTTTTACGCAATCGGCTTTTTATGACGTCGATGCAATTTCTGCGAAAAAGAGACGTTCCGTCAAGCACAATTTCGAAAATGTCGCGCTCGTTACCGCGACGTCGCGAAAACAGCATGCGGTATTCGGCAAGGTAATTATCTGCCCTTGCTACTGTATCGTATTCCCTTAATAGAGGGATTCAAGAGATCATTCCAGAAGGATGTAGTGTAATTGGTTGTGGATTTCCGACGATACCTGCTCGGCAAATAGCAGGGGCGGATTCAGGGGGGGAGCGCACACGGCGCGCGCCCCCCCTAAAATTGGTAAAAATATGATTTTTTTTGGCGTAAAATCGTGATTTTTCACATGAAATACCCCAAAAATTTCGCGCGCCCCCCTAAAATTGGAAAAATATGATTTTTTGGCGTAAAATCGTGATTTTTCACATGAAATACCCCAAAAATTTTCGTGCCTCCCTCTGCTCGGCGCAATTTTTTTAAGTGCGCCCCCCCCCTAACTTGAAATCCTGGATCCGCCCCTGAATAGGACAAATCATGTCCGTAATCTGGACTTCTGTTGCGTTCGTTGAAATATTTCAACTACACACAAGACTTCGGAGGTAGCATGAACTATTAAATTATGAACGGCGGAACTATTAAATTTGTCGGATTATCGAACCGTCGGACTATCGAACTGTCGGACTATCGAACTATCGAACCGTCGGACCATCGAACTATCGATCGAATCCCAGGAGAGTTAATGCCTTTTTCTGAACACTTTTAACTGACGTATTCATAATTCCAACGTTTTATTGGACAAGCTATCCTATAACCGATAGCATCACGTGCAGCAGTTTTTAATGGAAAAACGCCATATTCGGAAGAGATCCACGTCCTTTCTTGTAAATATTTCTCAGTTACTTTGTATTAATTAATACTGTACACAAACATGATCGACCATAATTTCTTATAAGACTGGTTGACACACAAGGTTAGACTTCCAATAATTAGCGCCTTCATTCAAGAAGTGATTGTTTTAATAGAATTTATTTCGAATTGATTAGCGATTTATGTGTTTCTTGAAATGTATGACATAGACGTTCTGCTGGAAACCGGAAATAGTGTCTTACTTGTGACCAATCTCTACCCAGAATTGTCGGTCTTTACACTCACCCAATCTCTCAATCGTAACTACTCGGCCATTCTCGCTACCCTGCAAATAACCTCGTATGCATTAGGCGTATAAATCGCACTACTTTTTCACATGTCAGTTACATGAAAGTTTGATAAAGTTATATTTTAAGCAATTTTCTATATTTCAATTAAAGTTTTAATTAGTTTTGCATGATTAGATTTTACATAGTATGTCTTCTATATTGGATTTTCGTGGACTATATTTTTGTGCGGCTTAACTTATCTTAACTTCCGGCAATAATTTTAGAAGAATTTCTACTATGTACGTACGAGGTTATTTGCAGGGTAGCGAGAATGGCCGAGTAGTTACGATTGTCCAATCTCTGTCAACGCCTGATGCCAAGAATCTTGGCAAAATCCGTTTATTAAAGGGTAACTTGATATAAACCGGTTATAATGACCCCATATATTGTTAAATATGTAAAGAATTAAGAAATAATTCATCGAAGCCATATGTATATATTGTTTTTAATCACGGGTAGGCCTCTATGTCACGAAGCTGACATAAAGCTGACATAAAGGCCTACCCGTGGTAAAAACAATATATACATATGGCTTCCATGAATTATTTCGATTCTAATATGTAAAAATTGGTAGAATATCATTATAAATTGTCGATGACGTCATAAATTTAATCGGTCATAGATTAATATTATTTTTACCACGGGTTTGGACTCAAAGCGTTTGAAGGACGTCATATTAGAATACCATATAACTAATATTTGAGAAGCTTCTTTGTTTATTTTCAAACGAAGATAAGGGATTATTTTTTATACGGTGATCAGTCATACAGCGCATTCTGGTTCCTTGTTGTAATAGCTTCCATAGTTGCTGAACATTACACTGGTAATATTTTATAAAAAGGAAACCAGCTTAATACAAAGGTAAGTATTCTTTTAGGCGTTGACAGAGATTGGAGTGAGTGTAAGGACCGACAACTCTGGGTAGAGATTGACTTGTGACATGTTAATAATGGTATTGTTGACAGAGAATACGAAAACGACCAGCAGGAGACAATCTCTATATCTAAAAGTGACGTGATTCATAAATATATTTGTGTTTATTGAGAAAAACCCGTAGAGTAATTGTGTTTAATTAATTTAATTGTTATTTTGGTCTATTGCTGCCATGTCATCTGTCACCCCTTGAGTACTATTCAAAGTTTGAAATATTCATTAGAAAATTTGTCGTCTGGCTATATACATGTACATGTATTTGTATTTGAAACCTGCAAGGCCAGTTGATCACCCGTGATGTGGAATTAATTATAAATGATAGAGAATAAGAAAATGACCAGGTACATATATATAAAAAAAGGGGGAAAAGGGGGTAATCGAATTGAGATGGTTTATGGTGTTTAACGCCACTTTCAACAATATTTCAGTTATATCGTGGCGGTCAGTTTATTGGTGGAGGAAACCAGAGTACCAGGGAAAAACCACCGACCTGTCGCAATTTACTGACAAACTTTGTCACATAATGTTGTATCGAGTACACCTCGCCATGAACGGGGTTCGGAGTCACAACTTTAGTGATGATATGCACTGATTGCATAGGTAGTTGTAAATCCAATTACCATACGATCACCACCACGCTTTGAGAATACCTTGAATTTTCATCTACTTGCACCAGGGCGAGTTTGTAGTTGATGATCCGTCGCTTCAGGGGGGTTCTCTAGAGAATACTTTATCATAAATATTTAAAGAATGATAATGGGAATGAGAAATTTACCAAGTATTAAAATAATAATAATAATAATAATAATGATGATGTTTCTTTAACGAGGGTGTCTCAATTATGTATGGTCATGTATAAAGAAGGAATACTCTCAAGATTACATTTAGAACAAGTTTATTTATATATTGTATAAGGATAATGATGGTAGAGAATGATAATATTACCGAGTATGAAGGGAGAATTCTCTCGTGAATATACCTGGGTACAGATATTCAAATAATTATTAAATTAATTCGTTTTGAAATGCCCTGTCATTTTTATGTTTAGTTTTAACTTAAGCATCTATTTATATATGAACTAATTTGAATGGTTCCGATTAAGACAAAGGAAAAACTGGTTGAGTAAAACCCCAAACCCAAATCCTAGAGACTTCGAATTGGCGATACCATATGCTTATCTATAACATGGAATAAAGATAGGGAAGATAATAAATAAATACACGAGAATACTTTGACAGAAATTATTTCATGTTTAGTAGAGGACTATGTCACTTGATTCATTGTCATTTATTTTTAGGAAGAGAGGAGTGAGTGATTGTTGTTTAACGACAAATGAGCAATATGTCGGCAATATTATGACGAGACCAAGTTAGATTCGATGAGATGATAATGAAGTCCACTTTGTACTAGACCAACAAGCTTAATTGGAATTGTTCTAGTGCTAGCTCACTGAAACAACAGTCCATGAATAGAAATGTAGCTACACTCGGACACATTATCCCGAATCGAGCCAACCAGTCTGTGCTCTTACTCCTTAATACTGCGCGCTTATCGGAGAAACAACAAATATTGATTATAGTCTTTGGTTTGATTCGACCGTATCTCAAATCCACGATCTACCACATTCGAGGTGAGTATGCTAACCATTACACCACCGATGCAGTTCACCTCTCTTTAAATTAACAGTTATTCACAACATATGGTTAATGGAAATGAGCATACCATTTTTATTGAATCAATTAAGAGACAGCATGAACGTGGAAAAACGAACCTCGTACAAAAATGCATCTGACCCACTTTTCTGCAAACAAAATAGACTCACATCATGTAGAAACCAAATCCAATCTATGATATTTACCTATGCGTGTTGTATAACCTATGCGCTTTCATTTGAGTGCTATCTGACCCATTGTTGATGTAAATTAGGATGTTGTTTATACATATACAATAAAACAACTATAAGACCTAAGTGCATCCCCAGGTTTTAGTAAGGTTCGTATTGCTCAATCTTTGTTTGTCCCTTTGTTCTTTTTCTTTTTGGCCAGTGTGTTGTTTGTCATTCCTCGATATACGACTACTGATTACCGTTTTGGTATCTTCAAGCTATTGTTAAAGCGACATTATAGATGCAATTTCCAGAAACATATTGTGCGCACTAAATTAGATATCTACGGTTTTTGTTTATTTTATGGTACATGCTGATTATATTATCCAGGTAAACAAAGTAATAGGAGTACCAACCAATGCTGGACGATGGAAACTATAATGACCAAGACGGAACAAAAAGGTAATTTTTAATGTAGTTACATTGTTTTCCTCATGTTTCCTTATTACTTCTTTACATTTGAATATTGCCCCAGCTGGTCTTGATGAACATATTTTTTTTCATGTGGTTTGCATTTAATGAGAGGAAAGAATACAGATGCATGGATGCAACCCCCCTCCCCCTCCCTAAAAACCAACATGCATCTTGATTTAAATCTAAAGTTAAGGAACAACACTTTTATTTCGAAGTACTACAGGCAAGGACTCTAGATACGTCCTTGCTACAGGCTAGCATACAGTCGTACCATATCTAATTATAGGAAGGTTTTCTTCTACAGTTTATCTCCAAAAGCGCTTGACATATCAACTCGAACTATCAGGATTTTTCTTACTTATAATGAAAAAACAGGAATGCCAACTTTTCAGAAGTCTATAGTATAGTCACCAGGGATTGCGGTCTTAGAATATTCGAGCACAAGTTTGGTTCTCGTATACAAAATACGGCCAATCAGAACCCTTTGAAGGTACCAAAGGAGTAATCAGAAGCCATAAATCGAAGTACAGAAATACAAAGGCCACAAGAAAAAGGACAAAATCACAGAAAACTAAAGCTTGAGCAACACAAACTCCTTTAAAGGGAGTGAACTCAGATAGTCCGGAATGGGAAGCAGTTACTTCCCCACCATTAGCACTCGTCGAGTTACTCTTGTTAAAAATCCGGTGACAAGTCACAAATGATGAAGGACCGGATCGTGACTACGACAAACGGAACATATCCGTGTTCATTTGTGCTACAGATACTCCGTAAGGGTTAACCAAGTCATGGTGGAGACTGTAAAAATTAAATGTTCCACTTTTGGAGTACGGAACGGGGCAAATAACAGTATCCCACAGTTTCATTGGAAAGTGTGAAAACAATGATAATAATATACCTCCAACGTTCAAGTCAAAGTACTGTGAATAACAAACAGTGTGCACGGCGAATTGAAGAGAATTGAAAAGGTTTATGTTCAGGTGTGTTTTTAACATTTTTGTTTGTTTGTTAATTTTTTAGCTGAAGATCGATAATATCATTGACATGATTACAGATTTTCAACGTAATGTTTACTATTTGTTCATAAGATTTTTTTTCTGTTCTGCAATTCTGACATGTATTTCTTATTATCAAAGCTAATGTTCTACTTCCCGAGGCATAGACGACCGTAGCCGATTTTGGCTATCCTGTTTATTGCTCCCAAATACTTTTAAATTATTTGGCTTACGATATTGAAGGTACCCGATGAAGGTTAGTCCAGAATTCTTCTGCATGCTAACCATCAATCTAGTTATAATTTGAGAAGTAACCGAGTATTTGAACCTCCATTCTGTAATATCACTTCATACAAATGTAGTTGTTTCCTAATGTAATTGACAGTTGGAATTTACTTGATATAGACATGCAAAATCAACATAGTAGACTGATGTTCAAAAAGCAAACAAGTTCTAATATATCCGTCCCTCCCCCTACTTTGCCTTGGGTACAAGAAAATATAACATATTCCATTGTCAACTTAGAAATTTGGCAAGTAACTTGAATCAACACAAGTTCTTATCACATTTGTCAGATAGTTCGGGATGTCCCTGTGGGGATGATGTTGAAGACAACTTCCACTACTTTTATGTCTATCCACTCTTCATTTGCCAAATAATTTGGCTGTTTACTCAACTGAGAGATTTAGCCGACTTCCTAAACATTGATGTACTCTTAAAGGGATCACCTGACCTTTCTTTTGATGATAATGTACTTATTATGAACTCTGTCCACACCTTTATTTGTGGAACCAAGAGACTTGACTATTAACATTTTTCAATTTGATTTGAATATTTTTTTAAAATTTGTTGCTTTAGATGGTTTTTAGCAAATATATATATCTATATCTATGTGTATATGTATGCATATGTATGAATATGCCTTTTATGTGCTTATATATACATGTACATATGTATCCTTAATATACAGAAGAATATAATAATTACTAGTTAACTTATTCACACTCTAAATTGGTAAATTTCACAATTATAATGAATAAATGGAGTTTTAAAATTACTACAAAATATTGAGTTTGTCCTAAGTAAAAATTATTGCACACTAATTATAAGGTAAATTAATTATTTATTCTTATCATTATACTTGATGTCCTTAGTTATTGAGGGAGAGCACTTACATAGGCTATGCCTGATGTGCAATCCCATTGGATATTGTGTTATTAAATTTATGCATTTTATTCAATAAAATATTTGAATTGAATTGAAATTCTAGAAACGTGTCGTGCGCACTAAATTTGATATTATGCTTTTATTAAACTCAGCTTCAGAATATCATTGTGTCATTTGTAACAAAAACAAACATGTCGTGTTCTCGAAAATCGGGATAGTACCATCATATCTATCCAAGCATAGAGATTCAAACATAATCCAGTTACAGTTTAATCAAGTTATGACGCGGAAATATTAAAGCTGAGTTGTTGCTAGAACGCATAAATATTACTAATGTGATTTCGCATGGGCGCAGAAATATTACAAATGAGCTTTCGCTAGGACGCAGAAATATTACAAATATGTTTTCGCTAGGATGCAGAAATATTACAAACGAGTTTCTCTAGGATGCAGAAATCTTACAAATGTGTTTTCTCTAAGACGCAGAAATATTACAATTTAGATTTATCTATAAAAGCCGTATCAAGATTTTCTGTATTTTTCCGTGGATTTGTTTTATATACACTTGTCTTTTTCAGATGATTTAAAAACATATATTAGATACAAGATAGAAGACAAAAGTAGAATGATCACAAAGTTACCTGAAATATTACAAAAACAGCAACTGAAGGAAAAAGTCAGAACTGCAAAACAAGACGAGGTTAGCTTTTAAGGTTTATTTCAATAAGAGGGGAGGTTTGGGCAATAAAACTAGTTTCACTCCGCCACTTTTGACCGAAATGCCTGTACCAAGCTAGGAATGTGAGCGGTTATGTATTTGTGTATTATGTGTTCGATTTCGCCTCTTTCAACAATTTTGCTATTTGATTTTGGAGCTGCTTCAATAGTGTGGTATTTGTTTTGTTTTTCATTTTATTTCCACAAGAAAGTGTAGGGCTAACTGAATGAACAATATATACCCACTTTTTACATACTAAATAACAATAATACGCTCCCTTTTTGGTAGAAGTTTGAATAGGTACTATGGCACTTCAAAATCCCCAACAATATGTCTGCCAAACCGGAAATAAATTAAAAGAAAAATCACGTGACCTAAACCGGAACTCTAGTCAATTTTTTTCCAAATAGAAATGAAACAATGTTCGGTAGCGGATACGAAAACTGTCCGGAGTTTGGAGTTTTAGGTGGTGTTATTTTTAAGCTTGATATTTTGTAAACAGGATGAAAAATTACTGTTCTTCGGGAGCGTTTCAGGTTGCACCTGCCTCATAATATGAAACAGGCACTGCCTGGAAAGCTCGCGAAGCTAACCACTAATTAGATATCATTGGTCTTGGATGAGCAAACATATGCAAAATGTTATGCTTATGTACATATAATTATTTACCAACTTTGCCTGAAAATAGAAATTTGGTTTACTAGTGACCACCAGTAGACATAATAGAGTATGTAAATGTTGCACATAGCATAGGGTCTGAGACACTCTTCAAGATCACAGGTACTTGTGGACAGGACCCTATGGTGCCTGATTGCCCATCACTCCTTTTTTTTAGCATAATTTTTTTTCATGTACACAACATTTTGCAACTTTCTACCGTATATATCATTGTATGACATGTATACACAAAAAAACGACCAAACAGCAGTTTCTAATTTATCCATACTAGGTTTCTGACATATGCATAAGGTTTTGAAAGTGTTAGCTTGAGCTTGCTCTAGGAATAATCCAGAGCAGACGATCGGGTTGCGCAATCGTGTTATTTTTAGCGACTCGTTACTTTCCGTGTAGGATTCGATAATTATCAGTTACCAATTTCACGCAATCATAATTACTCGGCCATTCTCGCTACCCTACAAATAACTTTGTACCGTAGATAGTAGAAATTCTTCTTAAATTGTTTGCCGGAAGGTAAATTAAGTTAAGCCGCACAAAAATATAGTCTACGAAAATCCAATATGGAAGACATACTAAATAAAATCTGATCATGCAAAACTAATTAAAACTTTAATTGATATATGGAAAATTGTTTGAAATATAATTTTATCAAACTTTCATGTAACTGACATGTGAAAAGTAGTGCGATTTATACGCCTAATGCATACGAGGTTATTTGCAGGGTAGCGAGAATGGCCGAGTAGTTACGATTGGCCAATGTCAATGAGACGCCATGAAATAATCCAAACAGTAGGGTAAATCCGGGTATTCCCGGACACGGGTCAATTCCGGACTTGACTACAGAATCTCTCATTCTATTTATAATATCTCGTACTCTTGTTGTCGTATGTTACTAAATAAAACACTTTTGTATCTTCTCTTGTTTTATTCTTTACCAATTATATTGACTATGAAAATAAATATATTCCGAATGAATGCGAGTGACGTAAAAAATTGGACTTTAGATTCTTCTTCTCCATAGTTTTCACAGCGGGAAATTTTG
This sequence comes from Bathymodiolus brooksi, assembly GCA_963680875.1. Taxonomy (NCBI): domain Eukaryota; kingdom Metazoa; phylum Mollusca; class Bivalvia; order Mytilida; family Modiolidae; genus Bathymodiolus; species Bathymodiolus brooksi. Next base: position 44,950,832 of record OY804585.1, on the reverse strand, counting down.
AAAAACTGGTTCAGCTAGCACCCTGACGTTTAAACCACACACTCTGAGTAAGTATATAGTTTTAATTAAGTGTAATCTGATTTTTCTAACAACACACTGTTGTTTTAATTGTAATTATTGTATTTTTGTAAACATATTCGGTAATTTTTATGAAAATCAGTTTTTATATTTGTCCGGATTTCCCCCATCGCATTTTTTTAATGTGGGGTAATTCTGGACAGCTTCTATAATTCTATAAAATTTGGTGTCTCGGATGCAACGATTAATCCTCATATGATATAACTTTGACTATTTACACCATTGTACACATTCTGGCTACGCATTCATCATCACCAGAAACATTTTTATGTCACTGTCATCACTAAATAAAAATGCGACAGTAGATAAGCGAAGTCCGTCGAACAGCCATACTGTCTTGGCAAAAATGTAACACATTCTTTATACTCATCTACGCATGGTGATACCCCTTTCATGCTGTCGGTCCATTTTCCGCCCGGACTTGCGGTCAATACCGGCATGTCCGTTTTCCTACTGATAACTTCTGAACGAAATCAGATATTCTTCAAGCTAGTATACTTTTTCGGAATTTCCAATACTCGCACTGACTTCTATTTTCAGTTCAGAGGTAAATCTATATGTTCTATTGGATATATTAATTACACAGGGACCGGTAACATACGATGTTTTGATTGACCGGGCCCCGAGTATCTATATAAAAAGGACTTTTTTATATCCATACTCGGGGACTGGTCAATCAAAACATCGGCCGGTAACATACAATGTTTTGATTGACCGGGCGCCCGAGTATCTATATAAAAAGGACTTTTTTATATAGATATTATAAAAAGGACTTTTTTATATAAATACTCGGGGCCCGGTCAATCTAAACATCGTATGTTACCGGCCCCTGTGATTGATTAGGTCTACTTCATCATAGTTCGGCGGTTTTCTGATTTTATCATAATATGGATGTTCCAATGTGGCGGAGTATTACTTAATAGCATTATAGACCAATACTTTGGCAAAAAATAAGATACTGAAATTGTGAACAATAAATGAAAAAAATGTCGTTTCGTTTATATTAAGAGGTTGCTTATATTTTGTAGAAATGTCGAAGAAGAGTACCATAACTGAACAAATTTTGTTAAGAGAGATAAATGGAGATTTTGGTGTCTTGAAATACATTGCCTGTCAAAAACTGTACAATTTGTATATGAAAGAATGGTATTTTGAAAGCGATTATCTGCCACTTCTATACATTAATCTTATACACGCAGTGCGTCAAAGTTCCGAAGTAGCGTCTTGGGCCATCCAAATTATTGAAAATCAATACGCCAATGAAATCAACAGCATAGTATTTGTAGCGGACAGAATTGCTGACATGCTCGAGAACGGTATCATTAGAGACCTCGTCGACAAAGTGACAGATTAACTAACGTTTTAAATTCTAATTAATCATTAAATGATTGCAATAAAATGTGAAGAACAAGATTAATATTAAAATAGTATGCAAACGTTTAGTGTATATGCAAGAACAATTTAGATATGGAGTAAATGAACTGATGAGACAAAATCCCAATTAATACATGGTAAACAAAGAGATGGAACAACCTTTTATTGTTGTTCCTTATCTTGAAGTCACCATGAGGCCCTCAACAACGAGCAACCTCCCACACCTCACAGCAAGTCCAGGACGGCCCCCAGCATTATCACAAAAACCGTATTGCATTAATAAAATCCCTCATTAATTTCCGATCTACAGTATCTGGAATCGTGTCATTTACCAAACCTTAATTTATGTTTATAGAATGCCAAGAAAATACATAGGAAAAAAGAAGAAGACATATGACCTTTCTGCGTTAATGAATGCTGTGGATGCTGTCAAAAGTAGCAATTGAATTTGATGTTCCTAAAACAACTCTGCATGACACTCTGAAGGAGAAATATCAAGATGCTGGTATGCCAGGTCGGAAGCCAGCACTCCCAGTAAATATTGAAAATCGAATTGCCAATGCCTTAAAGGAAGCGTCGAGACAAGGAATGGGTGTGTCAAGACTGCAGGTGATGAGAAGAGTGGGAGACCTAACAAAGAAAATGAAGCTGTCTGTTGCTGCTTTCAAGGGTAAATCTCCAGGAAAAGACTGGTTTGATGGCTTCATGAAAAGACATCAGGATCTTTCGATTCGAAAACCAGAGAAGCTAACAACAACCAGGGCCAGGATGCTTAATCCAGTTGTTGTTACAAATTACTTAAATGATCTAGATGCTCTATTAGACAAACTTGATTGGAAAGAAAAACCTGATCAAATATGGAATTGCGATGAGACGGGGAAAAACTTTGAACACCAGCCGGTAAAAGTCATTGCCGCTAAAGGGGAGAAATCCGTTGTTGGCAGAACATCAGCGAGCAGTTGTAATATCACAATAATGGCCTGTGTAAATGCTGCTGGTCGAACCATGCCACCTCAATTCGTTGTTAAAGGGAAAACCTCTAAATCTTTGCATGGATTTAACACCTCAGCTGCGCCCGTTGGTACGAAGTGGTTTATTCAAAAAAACGGTTGAATGACCGACAGTATAGGAGAAAGGTGGTTTGAAGAGGTATTCCTTGCTCAATGTGGGGACCAACGACCACAACTTCTCGTTCTGGATGGTCATTCTTCGCACGAAAGTCTTGCCATCTTAGAATTGGCCATTCAGCATGATATTCATATATTATGTCTTCCACCGCATACGACACATGCTCTCCAGCCCCTGGATAGATCTGTGTTCGGGCCACTTAATAAGGCATTCAACACTGTTTGTTCAGAGTTTCTCGCTGAAAATGCCCTGCATTCTGTAAACAAATGGTTTTTTCCTGGTTTGTTGTCGTCCTCTTGGGATATCGCCTTTACAAAAAGCAATATACAGAGCGGATTTCGTGCTTGTGGGATATACCCTTTCAATCCTAGAGCAGTAGATCAGGGTATGCTGTTACCATCAAAACCATCCGATCCCGCTCTTGTGCTTTCTACTGAGAATGAATCTCCGTTAACACCCTTCGCCTCTGCACCTACAAGAAATGATGACGTTGCAATTGCCGCGGCTGGGCTGGCCTTGCTATCAAGTTCTGCAATCCCTACAGGCGATACTAGCAGTTCATCATCGTCCAGCTCTCTCGTAGCTAATGTTCCTCCATCTCCATCTATTGCTGCTCTTCCTATAGAGCAATGTACGGCTACACCTGGTGTATTTACGTCAACAGCATCTTCTCCAGTTATCGAGGACCCAGAGCTTCTACTCCAACTAATTCAGTCCGGTAAGATTGACATTTTTACCCCAGACCAGGATGGTGTAGTAGAGCTAGAAAATATCAGTAATGATGTGTGGGACTATGCAATACGTGATATGTTTCTGCCAATTAAAGCTTCAAGTGACAAAATTACTTCGTCGTCTAGGTGCGCGAAGAAAAATAGTTCACATCGTCTATTGACATCAACAGATGTGTTTAAAGAAAAAACAAGAAAGCATTGAGAGAAAAAAGAAACGGCAGAACTAAAGAAGAAAGAGCGGCAGGAAAAACTGAAAGCAAGATGTACAAAAGTACAAAATGTTTGAGCTCTTAGGTGTGTTAAATTATTATAATGAGTTTATTTGTCGTGACGTTGGGTTTGACATTTTAATTAAATTTATTGCTGTAAACAGCTTCCAAGATTGTTACTTCAAATGAATTAAAGTCTAAGCAGTTAAGTGTCTCTTCATCTTGCATCTCCACTTTCTCCCTCCGTTCCAGTTAGAAAATTCTTGTCTATTCGTGTTTATGGATAAATGTCAGACTCTAAACGTCCCAAGAAACATCGGCAAATGAATACCGAAGCAACAAGCCGAAGAGATAATTAAATCCAGAAAATCACAGGTCAGAAAAGCGATAGAGAGAGTACACACAAAAAGACAATAGAAATAACAAGGACAAAACAAATAAACAGAATTGAACACGAACGCCACAAAAAATAAAGCAATAGCAGCGTGAACCTTCACAAAAAACGGGAATATCATCAGGTGCTCCGGAAGGGTGGGCATGATCTGCTCCACGCGTAGCACCCGTCACACTGCAAGTGGAAAGTCCGGTATGGAGTCGAATATTTTGGTGTGTGTCAGTCTGGTACATTTACATTGTCAAGTTGTTGGATCTCTCTTGGGACTGTGGCTTCACACCGGTCTCTTCTATTTGGTGTCAAAAACGGCAAGGTCTTCACGCTAAACAGGAGAACAGCACTTCGCTTCGACTTGCAAAACTAATAACTTAATGAAATTCAAAGCGGTAAAATGTAAGACCCTCTACCAAATGTCAATTATGAAATACGTTTGTTCATTTGTCGCAAATCATAGCCGATTTTGCAACCACTCGCTCATAAACATTTTGAAAGTGTAAAATATTTATGAGCGAGTGTTTGCAAAATCGGTGATGATTTGCGACAAATCGGAACAAATGTAAGTTCATAACTGACATTTGGTAGGGGGTCGTGTGCTTTACGCTTTGAAGTTCGTTTAGTATAACGTGAGATCATCAATTTTTGCAACCCTAAGCGATGAGTATTTTTCACCGTGTTTACCGTGTTCCTAGTCAATGATCATGACGTACGTTGTCCATCGTGCTTAGGCTCGTAAACAATATAAAAGTACAGTACATCAAAAAATAAGTTTAACAATTGATTATCAAAAGAGGACAGAAAAAACGATAAGCGAACGCAATTTTCCTTAATCTGTATTTATTATAGTATCAAATTTATATGTCCGGAATTACCCTCAGAAAGTCCGGAATTACCCCATAAAGTCCGGAATTACCCCATATTTCTGGCGTATGAATTTGGTTATCTGGTCACTTTATTTTCAACACTATCAATGATAAACCGTATTTGGAATGGGGATCCAGCCATGCTTTCGTGATCTGGTACATTCATTTTGACATTACCTTATCGTAGGGATGCACTGCTGATATTGCCAGTAAAATGTCCGGAATTACCCGGATTTACCCTAAGGCCGCTTAACACCCGGATTTTATTCCGATTGGACTTTGGACCAATATTAGTAAATTGGGGGGTCAACGGAACTTTGAAAGTGTTTTTCTTTGAGACATTTTGGGAAATTGTGTATTTAATCAACACCTGATGCGATTAAGCGAATATAAATATAAGCTTGCGTTTGCTTTAGCAATAATCCAAAGCAGACGATCGGGTTGCGCAATCGTGTTATTTTTAGCGACTCGTTACTTTCCGTGTAGGATTCGATAATTATCGGTTTCAATTTATAGACAAAATTATTTAAATATTCATTTCAAACAAATAATTTGTATGTTTTCGTCAAAGAAGAAGAACGTTGAATTAAATTTAATGTTTATTTCACAAGCAAACAATATAGGCAACAGCAAAATACCGGTATTCGCTCTTCGATACCTTTCGTACACTGCATCTTTCATAAGCTTTCGAGGGTGTCGCGAAAAGCAGTGACCCGGAATGTCCCGGATGTGTTGAAGCTTTTTCATAGGCATAGTGGTATGGATAACCCGGATGTGTTGAAACTTTTTCATAGGCATAGTGTATGGATGATAAGGATTTCTGTTTTAGTCAAAGTAAATGGTATTCGTCATTATTCCTTTATTGATTTAATTTTACCATGTTTCAGTCATAAATAGCTCGCTTAACGAAGCGAGCTTATTACGCTCCTGAAGGCAGCGTTAATGGTAGAAGTATGAATAGGTAATATGGCACTTCAAAATCTTCAACAATATGGCTGCCAAACCGGAAATAAATTAAAAGAAAAATCACGTGACCTAAACCGGAACTCTAGTTTTCAATTAAAAATGAAACAATGTTCGGTAGCGGATACGAAAACGCTCCGTAGTTTGGAGTTTTAGGTGGTGTTATTTTCAATCTTGATATTTTGTAAACAGGAAGAAAAATTACTGTTCTTCGGGAGCGTTTCATGTTACACCTGCCTCATATTAGTGTTAGGAGAAGGACAAACTATAATTCCTTAAGAATGTATTATTACTATTCCTCAAATAAATATGTTTTTTTGCCATCTACATTATACACCATTCTAACATGCCCTCCTTCTTTCGCTTTGTTAACAAACGAGCGAGTTATCCATTCGGGATAATCTCATTAGCACATGCGCCGGTGAATGTGACTGACTTTTCCATTGGCAGCATAAATTGTAACCCGAATAATGCCGATAGAGGGCGCAGTATTATTCGAGTTACATAAATTGTGTGCGACATTTTCCACAAGCGTAAATATAAATTACCGTCTTCCAATCAAAGTATACTACCGTATTTGTACTCTTAGACATATCAGAATCGAAATAAATCATGGAAGCCAGAATGTGTTTTGAGTTTTAACATGGATTGGCGGATATAGGTGAATTTTATCCGCCAATCCGTGTTAAAACTCCCAACACATTCTGGCTTCCATAATTTATTTCTTAAATATGCGTTTTTTTTAGCTATATGTGGAACACAAACACACACAAAAAAAAACACAATCATATTCCGGTTTTCTCAACCAATTAATCTGACCACCACGATATATCTGAAATATTGTTGAAAGTGGCGTTAACACCATTACACTCCTAGCCATATTATCGCTCATCAATATTATTATATCAGTAATTGATATTGCATGTCATTGACATGAAGTATCTAATATCATGCTAGTTAAGTACTCGGAGACCATATTCCAAGGAACCTTGAGTTGATAATACAACACAGAATGTTCTAAATTTGAAATGATTCTTTGACATAAATACAAAAACAAAACAAAATGAGAAAAAAGATCAACCAACGAATTAATTCAGATTTATCATTTATTATTATTTGTATAATGTTCATTTGTTTTACACAGGCTTTGCTTGAGATCGACAAATTATTGGCTAAATTGGACCGGGATGAAGCCAAAAGTATAAAAACAATTACATGTACTTCTGATGAGAAAAAGTCGCCATTGAAGGACGATAAACCAATCACATACCGCGATTCTCTAACAGATGTTCTAGATAAACTTCTAGAAGATATGGAACATATGGATGACGACTTTTAAAGATGTCCAAGACCGCACACTTGTACTTCCGCTGTTTACATTATTGTTAAAAATAAAACTGCATATTTTTTTTGTACTAAATGTACATAAGTGAATAAAAATAAAACAGACAATTGGTTTGTTCTTTGAACACTATCATGCCAAGATGCATTTTAAGTTGGGACTCCCTCAGTAAATTTCAACAATTACAACACTACCGATATGTTATTTGTAAACACATTTGAATAACCGAAAGGTCATGTTTCATTTTTTGTTATTCTGAAGTGTCTCAATAAAAGTTTTAAGATGCCAAATTGGTAATCAGAAGCCGTGTTCAATGATTTGAAGTGGCCACATTTCAGTGCCTCAATTTAATAACGGTATGTCGTGATCTTTTTTTTTTGTTTTTATGTGCAATGATTTCAGGCGAGAGGCAGTATTTAGGTTTGATAGTATCTGATGCATTGTTGACCATCACTATTTAAACTTTCTATTAATGACCATAAAATAACGCAAAATTGTGATGCAGATGTTGAAACAACCAATTACCGTTTCATACAAGAATAGTTAGTGTTCCATAGCCTATAAATGAGGAGTATTTATATCATATAGCCTATTAATGCTACAACAGTGTGTGCTCATTTTTTTTAGTTTTCTGTGTTGTGTTTTTTTTGTTTATCTTTGTTCTGTGTCTGGTGTATCCAATGTTGACAGTATCTCTGTGTTGTGTTTTTGTTTGTTTGTCTCTGTCCTGTGTCTGGTGTACCCAATGTTGACAGTATCTCTGTATTGTGTTTTTTGTTTGTTTGTCTTTGTCCTGTGTCTGGTGTACCCAATGTTGACAGTATCTCTGTATTGTGTTTTGTTTTTGTTTGTCTTTGTCCTGTGTCTGGTGTACCCAATGTTGACAGTATCTCTGTATTGTGTTTTGTTTTTGTTTGTCTTTGTCCTGTGTCTGGTGTACCCAATGTTGACAGTATCTCTGTATTGTGTTTTTGTTTGTTTGTCTTTGTCCTGTGTCTGGTGTACCCAATGTTGACAGTATCTCTGTATTGTGTTTTTTGTTTGTTTGTCTTTGTCCTGTGTCTGGTGTACCCAATGTTGACAGTATCTCTGTGTTGTGTTTTTTGTTTGTTTGTCTTTATCCTGTGTCTGGTGTACCCAATGTTGACAGTATCTCTGTGTTGTGTTTTTGTTTGTTTGTCTTTGTCCTGTGTCTGGTGTACCCAATGTTGACAGTATCTCTGTGTTGTGTTTTTGTTTGTTTGTCTTTGTTCTGTGTCTGGTGTACCCAATGTTGACAGTATCTCTGTATTGTGTTTTTGTTTGTTTGTCTTTGTCCTGTGTCTGGTGTACCCAATGTTGACAGTATCTCTGTGTTGTGTTTTTGTTTGTTTGTCTTTGTTCTGTGTCTGGTGTACCCAATGTTGACAGTATCTCTGTATTGTGTTTTTTGTTTGTTTGTCTTTGTCCTGTGTCTGGTGTACCCAATGTTGACAGTATCTCTGTATTGTGTTTTTTGTTTGTTTGTCTCTGTCCTGTGTCTGGTGTACCCAATGTTGACAGTATCTCTGTGTTGTGTTTTTGTTTGTTTGTCTTTGTCCTGTGTCTGGTGTACCCAATGTTGACAGTATCTCTGTATTGTGTTTTGTTTTTGTTTGTCTTTGTCCTGTGTCTGGTGTACCCAATGTTGACAGTATCTCTGTATTGTGTTTTTGTTTGTTTGTCTTTGTCCTGTGTCTGGTGTACCCAATGTTGACAGTATCTCTGTATTGTGTTTTTTGTTTGTTTGTCTTTGTCCTGTGTCTGGTGTACCCAATGTTGACAGTATCTCTGTGTTGTGTTTTTTGTTTGTTTGTCTTTATCCTGTGTCTGGTGTACCCAATGTTGACAGTATCTCTGTGTTGTGTTTTTGTTTGTTTGTCTTTGTCCTGTGTCTGGTGTACCCAATGTTGACAGTATCTCTGTGTTGTTTTTTTGTTTGTTTATCTTTGTCCTGTGTCTGGTGTACCCAATGTTGACAGTATCTCTGTGTTGTGTTTGTTGTTTGTTTGTCTTTGTCCTGTGTCTGGTGTACCTAATGTTGACAGTATCTCTGTATTGTGTTTTTGTTTGTTTATCTTTGTCCTGTGTCTGGTGTACCCAATGTTGACAGTATCTCTGTGTTGTGTTTTTTGTTTGTTTGTCTTTGTCCTGTGTCTGGTGTACCCAATGTTGACAGTATCTCTGTGTTGTGTTTTTGTTTGTTTATCTTTGTCCTGTGTCTGGTGTACCCAATGTTGACAGTATCTCTGTATTGTGTTTTTGTTTGTTTGTCTTTGTCCTGTGTCTGGTGTACCCAATGTTGACAGTATCTCTGTGTTGTGTTTTTTGTTTGTTTGTCTTTGTCCTGTGTCTGGTGTACCCAATGTTGACAGTATCTCTGTGTTGTGTTTTTGTTTGTTTGTCTTTGTCCTGTGTCTGGTGTACCCAATGTTGACAGTATCTCTGTGTTGTGTTTTTTTGTTTGTTTGTCTTTGTTCTGTGTCTGGTGTACCCAATGTTGACAGTATCTCTGTATTGTGTTTTTGTTTGTTTGTCTTTATCCTGTGTCTGGTGTACCCAATGTTGACAGTATCTCTGTGTTGTGTTTTTGTTTGTTTATCTTTGTTCTGTGTCTGGTGTACCCAATGTTGACAGTATCTCTGTATTGTGTTTTTTGTTTGTTTGTCTCTGTCCTGTGTCTGGTGTACCCAATGTTGACAGTATCTCTGTATTGTGTTTTTGTTTGTTTGTCTTTGTTCTGTGTCTAGTGTACCCAATGTTGACAGTATCTCTGTATTGTGTTTTTGTTTGTTTATCTTTGTCCTGTGTCTGGTGTACCCAATGTTGACAGTATCTCTGTGTTGTGTTTTTTGTTTGTTTGTCTTTGTCCTGTGTCTGGTGTACCCAATGTTGACAGTATCTCTGTGTTGTGTTTTTGTTTGTTTGTCTTTGTCCTGTGTCTGCTGTACCCAATGTTGACAGTATCTCTGTGTTGTGTTTTTGTTTGTTTGTCTTTGTCCTGTGTCTGGTGTACCCAATGTTGACAGTATCTCTGTGTTGTGTTTTTTTGTTTGTCTTTGTCCTGTGTCTGGTGTTCCCAATGTTGACAGTATCTCTGTATTGTGTTTTTGTTTGTTTGTCTTTGTCCTGTGTCTGGTGTACCCAATGTTGACAGTATCTATGTGTTGTGTTTTTTGTTTGTTTGTCTTTGTTCTGTGTCTGGTGTACCCAATGTTGACAGTATCTCTGTATTGTGTTTTTGTTTGTTTGTCTTTGTCCTGTGTCTGGTGTACCCAATGTTGACAGTATCTATGTGTTGTGTTTTTTGTTTGTTTGTCTTTGTCCTGTGTCTGGTGTACCCAATGTTGACAGTATCTATGTGTTGTGTTTTTTGTTTGTTTGTCTTTGTCCTGTGTCTGGTGTACCCAATGTTGACAGTATCTCTGTGTTGTGTTTTTGTTTGTTTGTCTCTGTCCTGTGTCTGGTGTACCCAATGTTGACAGTATCTATGTATTGTGTTTTTTTGTTTGTCTTTGTCCTGTGTCTGGTGTACCCAATGTTGACAGTATCTCTGTATTGTGTTTTTTGTTTGTTTGTCTTTGTTCTGTATCTGGTGTACCCAATGTTGACAGTATCTCTGTATTGTGTTTTTGTTTGTTTGTCTCTGTCCTGTGTCTGGTGTACCCAATGTTGACAGTATCTCTGTGTTGTGTTTTTGTTTGTTTGTCTTTGTCCTGTGTCTGGTGTACCCAATGTTGACAGTATCTCTGTATTGTGTTTTTTGTTTGTTTGTCTCTGTCCTGTGTCTGGTGTACCCAATGTTGACAGTATCTCTGTGTTGTGTTTTTGTTTGTTTGTCTTTGTCCTGTGTCTGGTGTACCCAATGTTGACAGTATCTCTGTATTGTGTTTTGTTTTTGTTTGTCTTTGTCCTGTGTCTGGTGTACCCAATGTTGACAGTATCTCTGTATTGTGTTTTTGTTTGTTTGTCTTTGTCCTGTGTCTGGTGTACCCAATGTTGACAGTATCTCTGTATTGTGTTTTTTGTTTGTTTGTCTTTGTCCTGTGTCTGGTGTACCCAATGTTGACAGTATCTCTGTGTTGTGTTTTTTGTTTGTTTGTCTTTATCCTGTGTCTGGTGTACCCAATGTTGACAGTATCTCTGTGTTGTGTTTTTGTTTGTTTGTCTTTGTCCTGTGTCTGGTGTACCCAATGTTGACAGTATCTCTGTGTTGTTTTTTTGTTTGTTTATCTTTGTCCTGTGTCTGGTGTACCCAATGTTGACAGTATCTCTGTGTTGTGTTTGTTGTTTGTTTGTCTTTGTCCTGTGTCTGGTGTACCTAATGTTGACAGTATCTCTGTATTGTGTTTTTGTTTGTTTATCTTTGTCCTGTGTCTGGTGTACCCAATGTTGACAGTATCTCTGTGTTGTGTTTTTTGTTTGTTTGTCTTTGTCCTGTGTCTGGTGTACCCAATGTTGACAGTATCTCTGTGTTGTGTTTTTGTTTGTTTATCTTTGTCCTGTGTCTGGTGTACCCAATGTTGACAGTATCTCTGTATTGTGTTTTTGTTTGTTTGTCTTTGTCCTGTGTCTGGTGTACCCAATGTTGACAGTATCTCTGTGTTGTGTTTTTTGTTTGTTTGTCTTTGTCCTGTGTCTGGTGTACCCAATGTTGACAGTATCTCTGTGTTGTGTTTTTGTTTGTTTGTCTTTGTCCTGTGTCTGGTGTACCCAATGTTGACAGTATCTCTGTGTTGTGTTTTTTTGTTTGTTTGTCTTTGTTCTGTGTCTGGTGTACCCAATGTTGACAGTATCTCTGTATTGTGTTTTTGTTTGTTTGTCTTTATCCTGTGTCTGGTGTACCCAATGTTGACAGTATCTCTGTGTTGTGTTTTTGTTTGTTTATCTTTGTTCTGTGTCTGGTGTACCCAATGTTGACAGTATCTCTGTATTGTGTTTTTTGTTTGTTTGTCTCTGTCCTGTGTCTGGTGTACCCAATGTTGACAGTATCTCTGTATTGTGTTTTTGTTTGTTTGTCTTTGTTCTGTGTCTGGTGTACCCAATGTTGACAGTATCTCTGTGTTGTGTTTTTTGTTTGTTTGTCTTTGTCCTGTGTCTGGTGTACCCAATGTTGACAGTATCTCTGTGTTGTGTTTTTGTTTGTTTGTCTTTGTCCTGTGTCTGCTGTACCCAATGTTGACAGTATCTCTGTGTTGTGTTTTTGTTTGTTTGTCTTTGTCCTGTGTCTGGTGTACCCAATGTTGACAGTATCTCTGTGTTGTGTTTTTTTGTTTGTCTTTGTCCTGTGTCTGGTGTTCCCAATGTTGACAGTATCTCTGTATTGTGTTTTTGTTTGTTTGTCTTTGTCCTGTGTCTGGTGTACCCAATGTTGACAGTATCTATGTGTTGTGTTTTTTGTTTGTTTGTCTTTGTTCTGTGTCTGGTGTACCCAATGTTGACAGTATCTCTGTATTGTGTTTTTGTTTGTTTGTCTTTGTCCTGTGTCTGGTGTACCCAATGTTGACAGTATCTATGTGTTGTGTTTTTTGTTTGTTTGTCTTTGTCCTGTGTCTGGTGTACCCAATGTTGACAGTATCTATGTGTTGTGTTTTTTGTTTGTTTGTCTTTGTCCTGTGTCTGGTGTACCCAATGTTGACAGTATCTCTGTGTTGTGTTTTTGTTTGTTTGTCTCTGTCCTGTGTCTGGTGTACCCAAAGTTGACAGTATCTATGTATTGTGTTTTTTTGTTTGTCTTTGTCCTGTGTCTGGTGTACCCAATGTTGACAGTATCTCTGTATTGTGTTTTTTGTTTGTTTGTCTTTGTTCTGTATCTGGTGTACCCAATGTTGACAGTATCTCTGTATTGTGTTTTTGTTTGTTTGTCTCTGTCCTGTGTCTGGTGTACCCAATGTTGACAGTATCTCTGTGTTGTGTTTTTGTTTGTTTGTCTTTGTCCTGTGTCTGGTGTACCCAATGTTGACAGTATCTCTGTATTGTGTTTTTGTTTATTTGTCTTTGTCCTGTGTCTGTTGTACCCAATGTTGACAGTATCTCTGTGTTGTGATTTTGTTTGTTTGCCTTTATCCTGTGTCTGGTGTACCCAATGTTGACAGTATCTATGTGTTGTGTTTTTTGTTTGTTTGTCTCTGTCCTGTGTCTGGTGTACCCAATGTTGACAATATCTCTGTATTGTGTTTTTGTTTGTTTGTCTTTGTCCTGTGTCTGTTGTACCCAATGTTGACAGTATCTATGTGTTGTGTTTTTTGTTTGTTTGTCTTTGTCCTGTGTCTGGTGTACCCAATGTTGACAGTATCTCTGTGTTGTGTTTTTGTTTGTTTGTCTTTGTCCTGTGTCTGGTGTACCCAATGTTGACAGTATCTCTGTGTTGTGTTTTTGTTTGTTTGTCTATGTCCTGTGTCTGGTGTACCCAATGTTGACAGTATCTCTGTATTGTGTTTTTTGTTTGTTTGTCTTTGTCCTGTTTCTGGTGTACCCAATGTTGACAGTATCTCTGTGTTGTGTTTTTGTTTGTTTGTCTTTGTCCTATGTCTGTTGTACCCAATGTTGACAGTATCTCTGTGTTGTGTTTTTGTTTGTTTGTCTTTGTCCTGTGTCTGGTGTACCCAATGTTGACAGTATCTCTGTGTTGTGTTTTTTGTTTGTTTGTCTTTGTCCTGTGTCTGGTGTACCCAATGTTGACAGTATCTCTGTATTGTGTTTTTTTTGTCTTTATCCTGTGTCTGGTGTACCCAATGTTGACAGTATCTCTGTGTTGTGTTTTTTGTTTGTTTGTCTTTGTCCTGTGTCTGGTGTACCCAATGTTGACAGTATCTCTGTGTTGTGTTTTTTTGTTTGTCTTTGTCCTGTGTCTGGTGTTCCCAATGTTGACAGTATCTCTGTATTGTGTTTTGTTTGTTTGTCTTTGTCCTGTGTCTGGTGTACCCAATGTTGACAGTATCTATGTGTTGTGTTTTTTGTTTGTTTGTCTTTGTTCTGTGTCTGGTGTACCCAATGTTGACAGTATCTCTGTATTGTGTTTTTGTTTGTTTGTCTTTGTCCTGTGTCTGGTGTACCCAATGTTGACAGTATCTCTGTATTGTGTTTTTGTTTGTTTGTCTTTGTCCTGTGTCTGTTGTACCCAATGTTGACAGTATCTATGTGTTGTGTTTTTTGTTTGTTTGTCTTTGTCCTGTGTCTGGTGTACCCAATGTTGACAGTATCTCTGTGTTGTGTTTTTGTTTGTTTGTCTTTGTCCTGTGTCTGGTGTACCCAATGTTGACAGTATCTCTGTGTTGTGTTTTTGTTTGTTTGTCTTTGTCCTGTGTCTGGTGTACCCAATGTTGACAGTATCTCTGTATTGTGTTTTTTGTTTGTTTGTCTTTGTCCTGTTTCTGGTGTACCCAATGTTGACAGTATCTCCGTGTTGTGTTTTTGTTTGTTTGTCTTTGTCCTGTGTCTGTTGTACCCAATGTTGACAGTATCTCTGTGTTGTGTTTTTGTTTGTTTGTCTTTGTCCTGTGTCTGGTGTACCCAATGTTGACAGTATCTCTGTGTTGTGTTTTTTGTTTGTTTGTCTTTGTCCTGTGTCTGGTGTACCCAATGTTGACAGTATCTCTGTATTGTGTTTTTTGTGTCTTTATCCTGTGTCTGGTGTACCCAATGTTGACAGTATCTCTGTGTTGTGTTTTTTGTTTGTTTGTCTTTGTCCTGTGTCTGGTGTACCCAATGTTGACAGTATCTCTGTGTTGTGTTTTTTTGTTTGTTTGTCTTTATCCTGTGTCTGGTGTACCCAATGTTGACAGTATCTCTGTATTGTGTTTTTTTTTGTCTTTATCCTGTGTCTGGTGTACCCAATGTTGACAGTATCTCTGTGTTGTGTTTTTTTGTTTGTTTGTCTTTGTCCTGTGTCTGGTGTACCCAATGTTGACAGTATCTCTGTGTTGTGTTTTTTTGTTTGTTTGTCTCTGCCCAGTATCTGGTGTACCCAATGTTGACAGTATCTCTTTGTTGTGGTTTTTTTTTGTTTATCTTTGTTCTGTGTCTGGTGTACCCAATGTTGACAGTATCTCTGTATTGTGTTTTTTGTTTGTTTGTCTTTATCCTGTGTCTGGTGTACCCAATGTTGACAGTATCTCTGTATTGTGTTTTGTTTGTTTATCTTTGTCCTGTGTCTGGTGTACCCAATGTTGACAGTATCTCTGTGTTGTGTTTTTTTGTTTGTTTGTCTTTGTTCTGTGTCTGGTGTACCCAATGTTGACAGTATCTCTGTATTGTGTTTTTGTTTGTTTATCTTTGTCCTGTGTCTGGTGTACCCAATGTTGACAGTATCTCTGTGTTGTGTTTTTTGTTTGTTTGTCTTTGTTCTGTGTCTGGTGTACCCAATGTTGACAGTATCTCTGTGTTGTGTTTTTTTTGTTTGTCTTTGTCCTGTGTCTGGTGTACCCAATGTTGACAGTATCTCTGTATTGTGTTTTTTGTTTGTTTATCTTTGTCCTGTGTCTGGTGTACCCAATGTTGACAGTATCTCTGTATTGTGTTTTTTGTTTGTTTATCTTTGTCCTGTGTCTGGTGTACCCAATGTTGACAGTATCTCTGTATTGTGTTTTTTTGTTTGTTTATCTTTGTCCTGTGTCTGGTGTACCCAATGTTGACAGTATCTCTGTATTGTGTTTTTTTGTTTGTTTATCTTTGTCCTGTGTCTGGTGTACCCAATGTTGACAGTATCTCTGTATTGTGTTTTTTTGTTTGTTTATCTTTGTCCTGTGTCTGGTGTACCCAATGTTGCCAGTTTCTATTCTTGATTACCCCTTTGGTTTTCTCTAACGTTTATTTATCACTCACAGACAGATACATGGCTAATAAAAAAAACCTCGAACACCGATATAACAGCATGACCGTCAGATATTATTAACACTGACTTTCAAGACACAAACATCGAACATTATACATTAAAAAATATAAGTAGTGTGAAAATACCAAAGGGGTAATCAGAATCCGTATAGCGAAGAAGAAAAGACAACGCAATGGCCAAAAGAAAAAGTACAAAGGGACAAACAACGATCTACAAAACATACACATATAACTAATAAAGATCGAGTAACACGAACCCCACTAAAAACCGGGGATAGACTCAGGTGCTCCGGAAGGGTAAGCAGTTCCTGATCCATTAGTGGCACCCGTCGTGTTAATCTAGTTAGCTGAGAGATCATATTTATGAAATAGCCACATACACAAACATGCTATTCTGTATAAAGACATAATCATAAGGAAAACGTTCAATATATTAATGTTTGAAAATTACATAATTTATTAAAGCTAAGGTCAATTTCCCTCGAACATAGGCAAACGTAGCCGATTTTGACTATCTAATTTAGGCTCTTGGGTTTGCTTGCTCCAAAACATTTTAAAATTATTTAACTTTCCAATATTTCTATTTTAGCAAATTTAACAATTTTGACTATCCAATTTAGGCACTTTGGTTTATTTGCTCCAAAATATTTAAAAATTATTTTGCTTTCCAATATTTTTATGTGAATAAATTTAACAATATTCCCTGTTCTTCTTGTACCTCTTCTTGTTGGCACAGTTTAGGTTAGGTAAAAATGTGCTTGTTGTTGTCAACAATTACCTTAATAGGTTAAACCAACATATTGGGCGACTAAATTATCACAATCAAAATATAAATAAATTGTGGTTCTAGAAAATAATATATATGAAAATATCACAAACTGGGTCAATCTGTATATTTACATTTCCACCTCATTTATTTATATACTAGTATATAAGTAAATATATTTGATAACAAAGTGTCATTATCACATATTTTATTGAAATAACACCGAATTTGAATGTGTAATAAAAGCATAATTTGCGGCGTGTTATTTGCTCCCAGGGCAATAACATTTTATGAGGAGAATAACATGTTATCTGCCCTCTTTTGAAGGGCAATAACATGTTATCTGCTCTGGCAAAATATGTGATAAATAGATCAATACATGGCCTTTTTCATATTGCCCTTGTTATCAGCCCTCGACTAATATCGTCCCTTCAGCTAAAGCCCTTGTGCCGATATCAAGGTCTCGGGCTGATAACAAGGTCAATATGAAAAAGGCCATGTATTAATCTATAATTATTATATTTATATTGTCATTAACAACAAACAAACAATTAGCAATGTTAATATCTATTATAGTATATGGATTGATTTCCTGTATATGAGATTTCCTTGATATATGATCGTCATTAACATTAATAGTCTTCAATATTGGAATTAAGTAAGCCTCGCCTATAGGACTTAATGTGGTACAGTCTTGTTATAAAAACACCAAGTAGAGCTCCGACTAACACCATAGTTATTGCAATTCCAGCTACCGCACCTATATAACAAGCAGAAAAAGTCAAATACATGTATATTAAACATGCAGAAAAGTATAATATGAAAAGAAAGTTTATATAAATGTAAACATTACAAAAAAATACTTTGAAAGAGGGATGCAAAAATATAGTAAGAACAAGAAATCTATGCAAATCACATAGATGTATTTGGTAGAACATTTAAATCCGTAAATTACATCCAAATCAAATGAAAGGTTTCAAAACAAAACCTTTGTAGCAGTTATATGCTCATACATAGGTAATTTCCTTAGCGTACACATTCCATGACGAAAAACGTGCGTTGTTTCATGATACAGTAAATCGATCTTCTCCAGTATACAGCTCATAAAACTCAATGAACTATTGACAACTGTGTGGTATTTTTTTGTGTTTTTACATTATTGACTATGTGCATATCTGAAAGGCGTCGTGTGCACTAAATTAGAAATCTACATTGAAACAAACAAGTAATCTTCTTTCGGTAAACAGCTATACATCCACTGGATGATCACTAGCTGTTGCGCATGCGTGGGAATAAACGCCATAAAGAAATAATAATAAATTCAGTCAATTTATAAGATATTTACAAGTGGTGCCAACAGAAATAAATTTTGTGGTTAAAACTAATTACAATTTCATTTTTATTTAAATTTGTGATTGTAGATGGCTGAGAACAGTTGGTGTTAGCTGTTCTCTAAACGTGTTGACTGTTGGGCATAGAACTATAGTTTGAGGTAGTAAATTCCAGGGAATGATTGTGTTCGGAAAGAATGAGTACTTGTACGGATCTTTGAATGCATGAATATGTCTGTATGTAAATGGATGAAATTGTCTGATTCTTGGGTCTGTTGGTATTAATATTGTTGTAGGAACTGCAACTATGTGGTGAACAATCCTGTAAAACATAATAAGTTTTGTTTTGAGTCGACGTTGTTGTAATGTAGGCCAGGTGAGAGTTTGCAGCATATCTGTGACGCTGCTAGTATTATGGTATCGGGTGCAGGCATGCCTAGCTGCCCGTCGTTGGACCATCTCAATTTTATTGCAATGTTCCGCAGTGTGAGGGTCCCAAACTGAGCATGCATACTCTAGTTTTGGACGGACAAGAGATAGGTATGCCTGCGACTTTATATTTGTGTTGGAGGTTTTAAGGTTTCTTTTAAAAAATCAAAGACTTTTATTTGCATTGACTACTATATTGTTAGCATGCTGTGTCCATTTTAAGTCGGATTGAAGAGCGATTCCAAGATATTTTGCTGAAGAAACTGATTCCAAAGTATGATTGTGTAGCAAGTAGTTATGTTTTACAGGATTTTTCTTGTTTGTTATTGTAAGGACTGAGCATTTGTCTGGGTGGAAAGTCATCAGCCAGTCACTTTCCCATCTTGCAGCAGCATCAATGTCTTCTTGGAGACTATCACAATCTTTTTGGGATTTGATAGTTTTGTAGATGATGCTGTCGTTGGCGAACAGTTTGAGTTGGCTGGATTTCAAATATTCTGGTAAGTCATTTATATATACAAGAAAAAGAACAGGACCCAGAACTGTTCCCTGAGGGACACCAGAAGTGACCGGAGCAATAGCTGATGACTCTCCATCCAGAACCACGGTTTGTGTACGGTTTGATAAAAAAGCAGAGATCCAGTTTAATGTTTGATTCTTGATTCCATAAAATTTGAGTTTTTATAGGAGTCGTTGATGTGGAACTTTGTCAAAGGCTTTGGCAAAGTCCATGATAATGAGATCAGTTTGAATATTTTTATCTGAATTTGCGGCAAGTTCTTGAACAAAGGACAGGAGTTGAGTTTCACAGGATCTAGAATGTCTGAAGCCGTGTTGGAGATCATATAATAAACTGTTGCTTTCCAGATGGCTAAGTATGTGTTTTATAATGACATGCTCCATAATTTTACCACTGATACAAGTGAGAGAGATTGGTCTGTAATTTACTGCGTTATATTTTTCACCTTTTTTGTATACTGGTGCAACATTTGCATGCTTCCAGTCAGATGGTATGCAGACAGTCTGAAGTGATTTTTGAAAAATAATGGTTAAGATTGGGGCTGTAAAATTTTGAAGATCTTTTAGTATTCTGCCGCTGATGTTGTCTGGGCCACTGGCTTTATGCGGGTTAATGTTGTTAAGTAGTTTTTGGATGCCAGGTGTTGTGATGATGAGTGATGGTATTACTGGATGTGGATTCACACCCTTGTTAGGAATATTATCTATTGATTCAGTGGTAAATACAGATTTAAACTGTTCGTTTAAGATGTTTGCCTTTTGTTTAGTGTCAGCAACTAGTTGTCCCTCTTTTTTCAAGGGAGCAACTCCACTGTTGTCAGTTCTGAGAAGAGTTTTTTTGGTTTCGATTGATTATTAAAACTTTGATCTGGATCATTTGTTGGAAGGTCTAGAATTATTTTTTCTATATAGGTGTTGTAAGCATGTCTTTGTTCTTTCTGGACCTGATGTTTCAGCCGTTTGTATTTCTCTTTATATTTTTTGTCCTTTTTCATTTTAAAGTATAATTTGTTCTTTTTATTAATCATCTTTCTTAGTTTATTATGGATCCATGGTAGTCGATGTTTGTATGTTAGCATTTTATGTGGGATGTTTTTATTAATTGATTTTGTAAGATTGTTCTTAAATAAGTTCCACATTTCATTTACAGTGCTTTTTTGCATAATTTTTTATGTTTATTATCTTTTTAAGTGTGTCTTCTAAATCAGACTTGATGTTATCCCAGTTTGCTTTGTCATACTTAAGGATGTTTCTGGGTTGTTGACGTACTTTACGCAGCCATATGTCTGCTTATATGTAAACAACATCATGGTCACTAAGCCCAAGAGGTGGTAATGTATGAACTTTATTGATGATAGATGGATTGGTTACTAGAACGAGATCAAGAGTTCGCTCTTTTCTAGTTGGAACATTTACTAATTGATGGAGATGATATCTAAGAGTTTGATGTTAAGTTCTGTTTCTGGTTTACCTGGTATAACTTGTGGTATAGACCAGTCGATGTGACCCAGATTAAAGTATCCTCCTAAAATAATATTGGTATTGGATGCATGATTTATTCTACTGAGGGATAATTCAAGCTGCTGTAGAGATGTTCCCTTATCAGATGGTGGTCTATAGTATGCACCTATTAGTATGTTCTTGCTTCCAGACATGTTTATTTGAGACCAAGCTATCTCGCAATCAGTTTTGAGTTCGCTTACTTCAGTACTAATAAATTCTTTGTTGATGGCAATAAGCACTCCTCCATAACTTTGGTTGTTTTTATTTGGTTTCCTGTCTGACCTGTAGACATTGAATAATTCGGATGGAAAGAACTCATATGATGATGTATCATTATCTAACCATGTCTCTGTTCCTAAGATTATTTCAGGTTTAGCCGAGTCAATAATTTGGTTAAGGTCTTCTTTCTTATTTTTGATTGATTGAAAATTAATGTTCAAGATTCTAACTGGTTTACGATTTTTATTTGGAGTTTTCTTTGGTGGTTTAGAATTTAGCTTAACCTTAGTCATAGGCGATGAAGATGCCTGTGGAACTCCTAAGCTATTATTAAGAGATGTCTCATTCATCAAGCTCCAGTTATTTGTGGTGTTAAATGATATGTCGGTTTGATTATTAAATAAGCTGGTGGAAAAGTTTGGCATTCCACAGTTGGTACATTCCCAGTTTATGTTACTGGCATTCATACATTCATAGTTGTGAGATGTCATACCCTGACAGTGTATGTGGTACCAATTATCACAACTGTCACAGCAAAGTGCTTTTTGCTTCCATGTTACTGCCCTCTGGCAAGTGCCACATGGCCATCGTGTGATTTTATTTCTCTTTTGATGGTTCGTAGGATTTGTTGAATTATTTCTTTTCATGCTTGTTGGTGGTAATAAGCTTTTACTTGGTACATGTACATCATTGTTATTGTTAATGGTTTTCCCCAAGTTATTCAGGTTGTCAAATGGATTGGGTGACACAAACGAATAATTATTAAAAATTGGCGTAGAAATGTTGGGCATTCCACATTGTATGCACTCCCAGCTGATGTTACTAGCATTCATACAGTCATAGATATGAGGGTGTACATTTTGACAGTCTATGTGATACCAGGTGTTACAGCTATCACAACATATAGCTTTATTGTTTGTTGTTACTGCTTTTTGGCATGTACCGCATGGCCATCTAGGAGTTCTAGGGCCAGAATTTGTTTCAGTGTCTGAAGAGTTTGCAATAAGTAACAGACACAGATATAATTGTACCTTTCTATTAGGACTATATTTGAGGTATTTGGTAACTCTTAAGCTGTTATACAGGTTACAGGTTTTATTTGAATGGTGTAGGGCCTTGGAAATGGCAACAAAAGGAAAATGTTCTGTTGGACATCTGAGCAGTATGTTTTCAGTAGACAAAGTGCTACTTGGTGAGTGTAGTATGTTAAATAAAGAGCTTGTTATTGCCAAAATACAAAAACAAATTTTTCAAATTTTAATACACATTAAATGAGAATTAATCAAATAAACATTAATTAGCATTACTATTGGTATTGGTATATATTCAAGAGCAATATACCATTTGCACATTTCAATTAACATTCCTATTGATATATATCAAAGAGCAATATAGGTGTCAAACCACTAATTCACCAATCAGAGCTTAGAACATATACGAAAGTAGTCCCTTTTCAAGAAAAAAGTTCCTTTCACTTTGTAGTATTGTGAAAACTACTGAATGGAATGGACTAATTAAAATTGATATTTGAAGTTAAATATATAGGGATTATTTTTTTAGCCCAAATTTGATGGACTTAGTTGTATTTTGATACCTCTATGGAGGATTCGATGCATGACCTATGAATACTGAATTTCTTGGGGATGACCGAGCTATTTTTAGAGTAGGCGTTTTCCGTAGCATGGTATTTCACTGCAAGATTTTAAACATGCCCTGATATTTTGACAGAACATAGAGGAATAATGTACGTTTCAGAAAATATATGGTCTTGGAAAGGTTAAACTTAAGATAAAATGGCCAGGTAGGCTCGAAAAAACACAAATTTAGTAGAAAACCTTAAAGAAATTAATTAGTGGTTTAACACCTAGACCATTTGCACATTTCCAACTTTGATTCTAAAATTATATGTTTTACAGGAGTTATTTCTTTCATTCAAAGTTCAACCAAAATAACATTCCCAATAATCTGCTCAAAATTTTAATGCTGTAACAACTTGTTTTTTTTTTTGGTGTAATTGCTGTAAAATTATACAAAGTTCAAATATCTACAAACTATTAGAAAGTTATACTCAAATCCGTTGTCCTTAAGACCGGATATCATTTTGCCGGTCGTAAGGGAAATAACCCGTAAGAAAAGGCTAAGAATGTATAATTTTAGAATCTAATCGGAAATGTGCAAAAGGTCTATTAAATATAAAATTTGATATTCTATGAAAATAATATGAAACAGGCACGGCCATGAATGCTCGCGAATCTGAAAATTATCCGCCAATTTCACGCTCATCCAGTGCATCAAAATAGTGTCGAGATTTTTTGGGCCGAGATATATCGGGGACGACTTTTTTTAGGGTCGAATCTAGTCTCATTCAATCGAACTCTCGTTGTTCCTTACGAGATCTCAAAAGTTAACTTCCACGCAGAAATTTTTTTTTCTCAGTATGTCAGAAGAGATTTAATAAAATTTGAAAATATCAATATAAGTAGAACAAGCTAACAAAATGTCAGTGACATCGGATGTACGAGAGAGGGTCCGAGATTTAGCATCACCTTTGCGCTTTATGTTAAGAAGATCTTCACTAGTAGAGTGTGTAAGTGTGTTACACAGAACGTGTTTACAATGTGCAGAAAAAATATATATCC
Source organism: Bathymodiolus brooksi (assembly GCA_963680875.1). NCBI lineage: Eukaryota > Metazoa > Mollusca > Bivalvia > Mytilida > Modiolidae > Bathymodiolus > Bathymodiolus brooksi. Next base: position 44,927,497 of record OY804585.1, on the reverse strand, counting down.
ATCAGTATGTGAAGCCATGTGAAGAAAATCCTAGGTACACATTTTTAACCATAAAGAGCTCGCTTCGCTCGCATATTATTTGATACTTTATTTACATATTTGCCCTTACCTCCACTGAGTCTGGACGACTTTTCACTTTCTGCATTATGTAACTTTCTTAAAAGAGCACCACAATTCCCTTGAAGCTGAATAGAAGTAGTATGCGCTTGTGTTTGTTTGGTTGTTGTCTGTATTGCAGTAGGGCATTCTACTGTCGGTAACGGAATCGCTTTTGTAATAGTTGGGTAGGTTTGTTTTGGACAAACACACGGTCGAGGTGTCGTTACTATAATAATAGAAAGAAAAAAATGTTTATATATGAATTCCATGTTAAAACAAGTGTGACGATGCTAAAAAGGCAATCAAAAACAGTAAAACAAAAAGGAATGACAATACAATGGCTAAAAGAAAAAAGTCGAAAAGACCAAAAATGGTCAACAAAACATTACCCATAAAACATAAGATTGATCGAACAACAAGAACTCCAATAACACCGGACTGTGCTCGAGTGATGTGGAAGAACAAGTATCTCCTGGCTCTACTAGTGTCACCCGTCGTGTTTCTCATGTTAATAATCCTGTGAAATCATGAAACGAGGAAAGCACGATATTTGACTACGATTAACTGGACAAATCCGTGGTCAATAATTGTTAGAGAATAACGAAGGGGCAATCAAGAATGAACAATCCAGAGAAACTGGCAATATGGGGTACACAAAACAAAACACAATGACAAACAAAACAAAAAACACAACACAATATGTGTTGGACACCACTATACGCAAACAAACACAAATAACGTAAATAAGACATAAGCCCTTCTACAAACAACTGGAGGTAAAGACGAACCGAACTTGCTATTATGTGGAAATCGTAACGGACATCACAACACGGAACTCAGAATGCAAAGACACATAATACGACAACACACAAAATTAAAAAGATGAGCAACGCGGACCCCACCAAAAACCGGGGATGAACTCAGGTGATCAATTTCGACACAGACCATCCCTAACGGTAAATATGCTACGGACAGTAAAACATTCGATGTGACGGTTTCAACCTTATCACTAGGAACCATTGGCTATGTAGCTTCATTGTTAGCAGCTTCCTTCTAATAAGGAAATTCCGATAGGAAACACAAGCTATGGAATATCATATCAACTGAGATATTTGTACTCCATTAGATGTTTGAATTCTATATCCATTGAATCACAAACGTCTGACATTAGGAATGTGTCACGCATGTAAACCATGAATTCATCTCGCAATCATAAAGTCGTTACGGTGGTATATATCTAAATAGTTCTAGTCTTGTTGTAGATTGGTATTTTGGAATATAACCCATGATGTGCTGCGATACTATACAATTATCACCCTTGTTGGAGTGCGACCCGACGGTTTGTCTCCCAGAGAAAAGTAAGATTGCCCGAGGGTGACCTAACTTTTCGAGGGGAGACAAACCGTCGGGTCACACTCCAACAAGGGTGATAATTGGTATATTATATCGAATATTTTTGCATCAGTAATAGAATACCTGCGGCTTTGCGAAAATATTCGATATAATATATAAAATTTCTTCTTCGCCTACAGCGACGAACCTGTCGCTGAACGCCATGTTTGTTGTCTGTTGAATCAAGGGAAGTAACTATAATTGGAAACACGTGAGGCTCACGGGATAAATATCACGTGACAGTGTTTTATCAAATCAGATTCAAGATATTTATATGAGTATATAATATAGAATGTTGTCAAACGTTAGCGGCAATCATAACTACTCGGCCATTCTCGCTACATTTCCAATAACCTCGTAAGTATATAGTAGAAATTTTCTTAAATTGTTTGCCGGAAGATAAGCCGCACAAAAATATAATCCACGAAAATCCAATATAGAAGACATAACTAAATAAAATCTAATCATGGAAAACTAATTAAAACTTTTATCCATGAAAATAATTGAAATATAGGAAAAAAATTAAAATATAACTTTATCAAACTTTCATGTAACTGACATGTGAAAAGTAGTTCTATTTATCTGCCACCTACCTACGAGGTTATATATATTATATGGCCGAATAGTTACGATTGACGTTAGAGGGATCGCATGTTAATTAGGGGATAACTGTATTGTATTTGAAAATTTCACAGCATCAATTGGAGATTTGATGGTCGCAAATTGAGTTTACTGGCGACGCGTTAGCGGAGCCAGTAAAAGGATATTTGCGACCATTAAATCGACAATTGATGCCATGAAATTTTCAAATACAATACAGTTATCTCCATTCTAATATAATCATGTGCATAGATGTGTATTGCCACATTATTGACAAGATGACGTAAGCTGTAATCAGCTGACAGATGAGTGGAAATATTCATTCGTCCGTGAAAAAAGTAGTTTCATGTAGGACCATTATATCGACAATTGATACCGTGAAATTTTCAAATACAATACAGTTATCTCCATTCTAATGTAATAATGTGTATTGCTACATTATTGACAAGATGACGTAAGCCGCTAAAATTCTAAAAAAAATATCTCATGCTAATTCAACCGTGGAATTGATACCGTGAAAATTACAGCATTGTCCAATCACAAACCAGGAATATTAAACAACTACATTAGAATTCAATTTATATAAGAGTGACTATAACTTTTTCCTTTTTATTCTGCATACCTATCTACAGATGTATATTAGGTGCATTTATATAATTCATCAATTAGTATTTCTCTTCTTTATTTATTAGGTACGCCAATGAAATGCCTTACCGTCTATCAGTGTATGGACTTACATTTTTTGGTTTTGGTTTTAGTGAGGGGCGACATCTTGTTTGCTGTTGTCTGTGTTGCGTGGGGGGTCATCTTGTTTGTTGTTCTCTGTGTTGTGTGGGGCGTCATCTTGTTCGTTGTTCTCTGTGTTGTGTGGGGCGTCATCTTGTTCGTTGTTCTCTGTGTTGCGTGGGGGGTCATCTTGTTTGTTGTTCTCTGTGTTGTGTGGGGCGTCATCTTGTTCGTTGTTCTCTGTGTTTTGTGGGGGGTCATCTTGTTTGTTGTTCTCTGTGTTGTGTGGGGCGTCATCTTGTTCGTTGTTCGCTGCGTTGACTTACTAATGGTAGGTTTAGATGTAGGGATATTGGTTTTATTAACTGTCGTGGGGGGCATAGGAGGTGTAGGGAATCCTGTGGTTGCTTGATGAGGAAGGGTAGGAGCTAAGTAAGGGAGGGTCGATGTAGATTTAGTCGCCATCGTTGTCAGTTCTGTCCGGTAGTTAAGTCGGATGATATTCACTCCAACAAAATAAACAGTCTATAGAAAATCGAACAAAAATCAATTAAAATGGCATTAACACACTATATATTATCAGCCAACAGAAAATGTGTTACTATACGGACGTTCCGATATAGCATGAAATACTGCTTAAGTTGGTGTTAAACACCAAACAATCAATCAATGTCACTATACGGATACAGTTTAATTCTAACGAATTACATACAGAATTGATACGACACCTTACAGAGACAGAATTACTAGCAAGTAAAAAATTATCTTTAGCACATAATGTTGTTTCGAGTGCGCCTCGCCTGATCGGGTTTCGAACTCATAACGTTAGTGGTCATAGGCGCTGATTGCATAGGTAGTTGTAAATCCAACAAAGAATAATGAGTATATGGTACTAGTGAGTAGAACAAAATTAAATGTTTGCATTTTTAAACATTTTTTCGTTGGTGATACACTAACATCTATATTATAATGACATCTCGATTGGGGTCATGTCAGGTAACCTTTCATTCATTTTTAACCGTCCAATCATATGTAAGATAATTAAATACATGTATGTTGACCAATCGGGCATTATATCTTGGCGTGTATTCGGATTTAAAAAGTATAGGCTCGCCGCTGATTGGTCGGTTGAAGATATGAATTCTGACATGCCCCCAATCTGGATGTTGTTAGATGTAAGCTTATCTCCGAAATAAAATCAAAAAGATACAACAAGCATCTAATTATCATTAGATTGTTAGAATAATTAACCAATATGAACATGCTTAGAAAGCTAGCAGGAAAATAATAAATTACATACACTGTTTAATAAACCGAGTAGCAATAATTATGTTATATTAGATAACAGTTTATAATGTTATGCTATATCTTGGTGAGAACAAGATAATTTTCAATGAAATGATGATGTGGTCCGCTTTGTACTCGACCAACAGGCTTAAGCTGGGGTTTTTAGCGTTAGCTCACCGAAACAACAGTCCGAGGATAGACATGTCGCCCAACTCGGACACATTATCCTGATTCCAAGCCAACCATGCAGTCTTTGCTCTTTCTCCATACTGCTGTGTGCCTAGCGGAGAAGCAACACATGAGAATTGCATAGTTTTTGACTTGACCAGGTCGGGGTTCGAACACCCACAATATACCGCACTTGAGGCGAGCACGCTAACCATTACACCACTGATGCGGTTTTTAATGTTAGGTACAATGTTATAATAATATAAGTGATACCTGACTTGTAGTTGTTGTAATGTTCTGTGTCCAACCTCCTGTTATAGAACCTCGAATGAAATCATAAGCTGCATCCATTGTTTTTTGTTCAAGAGGTGGTGTCGCCAATCTTGCATTAACTTTTGATGCTTTGTCTAGGAGAGTGGCAGTTAAATAAAAGTCAGATCCACCATAATATTCCGTCTATAGCAAAGGAAAACATAATACCCAAGGTCAATAAAAAAAACAAAAAAACAAAACAACAATACCGTAGATATCTAATTTAGTGCGCACGACACGTTTCTGGAATAATTCTCATCTTTTGGACATTACATTGTCTGCTCTTCTTCGATTCACGGTTTCTGATTACCCTTTTGGTAAGGGGCCATCGTGGTCATGATCGCATGGTAGTTGGATTTACATCTACCTATGCAATCAGTGCCTATCACAACTAATGTTGTGAGTTCGAATCCCGCTCAGTCGAGGTGTACTCGATAAAGCTGACCGCCGCGATATAACTGAACAATTGTTGTAAGTGGCGTTAGACACCATAACCCTAATCCCAACCCCTTAAGCATTGAAATATTACTTTCATAACATTGACATGGATTGCAGCACATATTTATTATTGAAATTAATAGTTCCTGAATGATATAATGTTTTATTTGGCTTTCTACTCTCTTAGCTTTGAGCGTACCCGATGAAGTTTATTCCACAAACACTTCGTGCCCATTTAAAAGATAGCAACGTTTTTATTCTATCATCGTTTGTACAGGTTTAAAAAATACCATTGATAAAATAATCATCTTTGAAATAACACAAATCAACAAAGTATGAATCAAAATAGACCATGAAATGTGTGAAAAACATGTATCATGACGTAAACATGCAGTTACAGGTCTATGTTTTGTTAAAGTTTTAAATCTGTATGTTTTGGGAAAACTACAAACCACAAGTACATCAACTAACATAGACACATGACTTTCAAGATGGCTTGTAGATACGTGTCATTCGTGTTGACACATGTTATTAAGACCAAATGTAACTAAAATAGATATGTGACTTTTAAGATGGCTTGTAGAAACGTGTCATTCTTATTGACACATGTTATTAAGACCAAATGTAACTAATATAGACACGTGACTTTCTTGTTGACTCATTTATGTCGATTTTTGTGTTGTCCTATTATGTGTCTTTACGTTCTGAGTTACGTGTTAACATCCATGTTAACTTATGTTTTTAAGACCCCAGGTAACTTACATAGACACGTGTCAGTCGTGTTGGTTCAATCGATGCTTTAGCTGCTAATTTTATTTGTAGTGTATTCTTTAAGTATCCCTGGCTAATTTGTGGGATGAGATTTCCTCTAGCCACTATAAATAATAACAGTAACTATTGAGACACAAATATATCAAATAATGTTGACGTTATATATTTATTTATCTACACTTATTCACACAAAAAAAACCAATGGAGTAAATATATTGTATATAAACAGGAAGTTGACTGAATACCAGTATGTATATATTGCAATCTATAATTTGTCTTCTTAAATGCATACTTCCATTACTTGAGAAATGCTATAGCACAAATGACTACGGATATGTTCCACTTGTCGTCAACACTTATAACTAGATTTGTAACCAGAGTAACACAAAGGGTGCCACCTGTGAAGCAGGAACTGCCTATCCTTCCAGAGCACATAAGTTCACCCCCAGTTTTTAGTGGGTTCGTGTTACTCGATCTCTAGTTTTTTGTGTAAAGCTTTGTAGATCGTTGTTTGTCCTTTTTTCCTTTTTCTTTTGGTCTTTGTGTTGTTGTCAGTCCTTATTGAGTTACGGATTATGACTACCCATTTGGTATCTTCAAACTCTTCTTGCGCTTTGGCTTGTTTCCAGTACCGTCTTCGATAATAAAGCTGGGTGGAATAAGATTGAAAACAAATATTAGAGAAAGCAGGTTCTGTCAGTTATGCTGTGGAAGGTAATTAGGAGACGAGTATCATTATAGTTTTGAATGTTCCAAATCTGCTAATGAAAGAAAACTTTATATTGATTATTATCATAGAACTAGACCTAATGCAATTAAATATGGCTAGGGTTAGGGTAAGGGTTATGCTGTTTGACACCACTTTCAACAATATTTCAGGTATATCATGGTGATCAGTTTTATCGGTGGAGGAAACCGGAGTACCGAGAGAAAACCACCGACCTGAAGTTAGTCACTGACAAACTTTATCACATAATGTTGTATCGAGTACACCTCGTCTGAGCAGGATTCGAACCCACAACGTTAGTGGTGATAGGCACTGATTGCATAGGTAGTTGTAAATCCAACTACCATATGATCACGACCACGACGGCCCCTACTATAACGATTGCATACGATATAGACTTACAAGTAATTCATACGAAAAAGCTACCTTTCTCTTCAATGCAAAGTCGACTTACCAGAGAACCGTATGATGAAGTGCAACTTTTGTGATGGATGATAACAATTATTTAAGTCAAAAGAGGACAGAGGCGGAGCTATTGGGTTCATCCTGTGTATGTTGTATGAAGTCGGGTATTTCGCTCCCTGAAATATTCAATATTGGATCTATAAAAACAAAGCCGAAAGAAATGCTTTGCTTAATATGTTACGACCTGTTGATTTATCATCAAACTAAGACCTGGTTTTTTTTTATCCTCAAACTAATTTAAGAATAAAGCAACATTAAACATGTTTAAATTTCAACCATAAACTTGTAACATATGCAAAAAAAAACACTATATATATGATCATCTTTTTAGTTTTTTTGTGTTGTCCTAATATGTGTCTTTATGTTATGAAATTCATGTTGTGATATCCGTTACGATTTCTGCATAAAACGATGTTCGGTTCGTCTTTACATCCAGTTGTTTGTAGGAGGGCACTAGTTCTAATAATAAAACCATAAATGCTCGCTTAATCACAAGGGTTATAACGGGATGCCATTACACGTAATGGAGCAGCCGCCGAGATTTTTTGCGCTCGCTTACAGAGCTTCTGACGCCTGCATTTATCAATAATAAGACATAACCTTTCCTTTTGTCCATTATTATAACAAGTTTTTATCACCTACCAGTATTTTAGAATGTAATTCCCACAAAATAAAAATCCATGTCTCTGAACATTTTGAATTTCGTCATTTCCGGCCTCACTATTTGGATGTCGATACCATATTTGGCGATTTAGGCGTGAATGATTACATCAGCATGTAGTATGAAATACCATATTTAGAAAAGCTCCGCCTTCCGTAGTTTCCGGTTATGGAAAACGATCGATAAATTTGAACAAGGTTGTTGCTACCTTTGAAAAGCATATATTTCTCGGCCAAACCGATTTAACAAGGACTGGGATCATCAGTAATAGTTATAATGAAATGTTTGAAGCGTAAATAGTGAGTTTTTATGTTTCAACTGCAACTTTTTTTTTTGCTCCATTGTGACGAATGGGACCGCGTTGTAGCTCTGCCGAGACACAAGTTTGTCACAGGAGCTACATTATTGTTTGTGTTTGTTTGCATATAGTGGTGTCCAACACATATTGTGTTGTGTTTTTCTTCGTCTTGTGAACCCTATGTTGACAGTTTCTCTGGTTTGTCCATTTTTGATTGCCCCTTCGGTATTCTCTAACGTTTATTTAAGAACAAGAATGAAGATTTTGTGATTTTAGATCGATCTATTGATATTTCTACTGCTGAAGAGCAAAATAAATTGGGTTTATATTTTTTCAATTGCGATTGTATTTCATATATTGCAATTATATCTTCTGAAGCTATTTTGACTTTCAAGAAACATGCACCAATCTCTGGTTAAGAAATTCCTTAAACAATTAACCACATCTTTATAACCTCAAACTTAACGACAAACATATTTTACCAGGGTAATGTTTGAGTATAAACAACAGGCCTCATATTTAAGGTTAAAAACAACCTCAAGCACGCTTATAATTTAACCCTAAACGTATTTAATGCCTATTAAAGAACACTATGTACAGTGATATCTGCCGAAACCAAACCCTATATTGAGAATAAGATAGTATTACCCCAAACACATCCATCTTGATAAAGGAACCTGCCTTTATACTTAATCCAACAGCTTCCCTCCAGCCTGCCTGAAATTAATATTAAAATTGATCATATATAATCTTAACTGTGTATCTGATGGATAATATGTACATCGACATGTTGTTATTTTGACCTGTTGTTGCAGTTAGCTAGCACTATAAACATACAAGTGTGTCGGTCTAATACAAAGTGGACATCATCATCATCATCTCATCAAATGTAACTTATTCTCGTCATAATAAAGCTGAACAAATGCTCATTAGGCGTAAAACAACAATTACTCACTCAATCACCCCCTTTATTATGCGTGCTTAGTGAAGAAGCAGAGAAACAGCAAATACCTATTTTCTAGTCTTTGGTTTGACCCGACCTAACCCACAATCTACCACACTCGAGACAAGCAGTATAACCATTACACCATCGATGCGGTTTTGAACTACTTTTACCGAACTTGACTGTATATATGAGTAGCACGGCGGGTGTTTTATAAGATGCAGGAACTACTTACCGTTCGCGAGCACCTGAGTTTACCCCTGGTGTTTTGGTGGGGTCAGTGTTGCTCATCTTTTTAGTTTTTGTATAGTCCTATTATGTGTCAACGTTCTGAGTTCCATGTTATGATGTCCATCACGATTTCCGCATGGAAGCGGTGGTCGTTTTGTCTTTGCCTCCAGTTGCTAGTAGGACGGCGCATGTCTTGCTTGCGTTGTTTGTGTTTGTTTGCGAGTAGTTGTGTCCAGCGCACGTTGTTTTGTGTTTCTGTTTATCTTCGTCTTGCGTACCCAGTTTTACCGGCGTATCTGGATTGTCCTTTTTTGGTTGCCCCTTCCGTATTCTCTAACGTTTACATAGAATACTCGAGAAAAAATTAAAAATGATTTAGGTTAAAAACTGATTAGACAATATACATGTAGAAAAAAAAACCAACACGTGACACACAAAAAAGAAAAGAAATGCAATACACTGACAAAACATGAACCACACGAACTCAAACAAACAAGACATGAGTGATATAGCCAATCAGAACATTGTACGCAGTGTTTGAAGTGTTCTGATTGGACGATATTGAAAGACGAGTCCAAAATTCGTACTCAAAACATTTATGTAAGACCAGACCAGATGCAATCCTGCATGCTATCCGTTGTGATATAACTCTTGTTATTTAATTTCATGTTCACTTACCGCTGCAAAATACCACTCTGCTGTGAAGTTTTTTGACACAGAAGGGTCGAAATACATCCCTACCCATACGTCACACAAAATGTTACGTGTCCATCTCTGAAAAAAGACTTGATCTTAACTATATCAAATATTAGCCCTTGCGAAATTGTACATTTAAAGTTTCAAATAAACAACATTTCAAGCTAAAACATCTGTCCATATTTAAAAAAAAAAAAAAAAAAAAGAGTCTTCATCCATATTCGATGTTTCAAAGAAACTACCACAAAGACACCACTTAATGACAATTATGGTTTGGAATATAATTTTTTTCTCAAACTAATAATGGAAAGTCTGTCAACTTTTCCTAATATTTCACATAAACAAGAAATAATGAAATGATTGTTTACCTTGCCTACATATTGCATATTAATTAGCATAGTCAAGAAATAATGGAAAGATTGCTTACCTTGCCTACATATTGCATATTAGCTTAGAAAAGAAATAACGAAAGATTGCTTACCTTGCGTTAAATTGCCTACATATTGCACATTAGCATAGTCAAGAAATAATGGAAAGATTGTTTACCTTGCCTACATATTGCATATTAGCATAGTCAAGAAATAATGGAAAGATTGTCTACCTTGCCTACATATTGCACATTAGCATAGTCAAGAAATAATAGAACGATTGTTTACCTTGCCTACATATTGCACATTAGCATATTCAAGAAATAATGGAAAGATTGCTTACCTTGCCTACATATTGCATATTAGCATAGTCAAGAAATAATGGAAATATTGTTTACCTTGCCTACATATTGCATATTAGCATAGTCAAGAAATAACGGAAAGATTGTCTACCTTGCCTACATATTGCACATTAGCATAGTCAATAAATAACGGAAAGATTGTCTACCTTGCCTACATATTGCATATTAGCATAGTCAAGAAATAATGGAAAGATTGCTTACCTTGCCTACATATTGCATATTAGCATAGTCAAGAAATAATGGAAAGATTGTTTACCTTGCCTATATATTGCACATTAGCTTAGTCAAGAAATAACGGAAAGATTGTCTACCTTGCCTACATATTGCACATTAGCATAGTCAAGAAATAATGGAACGATTGTTTACCTTGCCTACATATTGCATGCTAGCATAGTCAAGAAATAATGGAAAGATTGTTTACCTTGCCTACATATTGCACATTAGCATAGTCAAGAAATAATGAAAAGATTGTTTACCTTGCCTATATATTGCACATTAGCTTAGTAAAGAAATAACGGAAAGATTGTCTACCTTGCCTACATATTGCACATTAGCATAGTCAAGAAATAATGGAAAGATTGTCTACCTTTCCTACATATTGCACATTAGCATAGTCAATAAATAATGGAAAGATTGTCTACCTTGCCTACATATTGCACATTAGCATAGTCAAGAAATAATGGAAAGATTGTCTACCTTGCCTACATATTGCATATTAGCATATTCAAGAAATAATGGAAAGATTGCTTACCTTGCCTACATATTGCATATTAGCATAGTCAAGAAATAATGGAAATATTGTTTACCTTGCCTATATATTGCACATTAGCATAGTCAAGAAATAACGGAAAGATTGTCTACCTTGCCTACATATTGCACATTAGCATAGTCAATAAATAACGGAAAGATTGTCTACCTTGCCTACATATTGCATATTAGCATAGTCAAGAAATAATGGAAAGATTGTTTACCTTGCCTATATATTGCACATTAGCTTAGTCAAGAAATAACGGAAAGATTGTCTACCTTGCCTACATATTGCATATTAGCATATTCAATAAATAATGGAACGATTGTTTACCTTGCCTACATATTGCATATTAGCATAGTCAAGAAATAATGGAAAGATTGTTTACATTGCCTACATATTGCGCAGTAGCATAGTCAAGAAATAATGAAAAGATTGTTTACCTTGCTTATATATTGCACATTAGCTTAGTAAAGAAATAAGGGAAAGATTGTTTACCTTGCCTACATATTGCACATTAGCATAGTCAAGAAATAACGGAAAGATTGTCTACCTTGCCTACATATTGCACATTAGCATAGTCAAGAAATAATGGAACGATTGATTACCTTGCCTACATATTGCATGTTAGCATAGTCAAGAAATAATGGAAAGATTGTTTACCTTGCCTATATATTGCACATTAGCTTAGTAAAGAAATAACGGAAAGATTGTCTACCTTGCCTACATATTGCACATTAGCATAGTCAAGAAATAATGGAAAGATTGTCTACCTTTCCTACATATTGCACATTAGCATAGTCAATAAATAATGGAAAGATTGTCTACCTTGCCTACATATTGCACATTAGCATAGTCAAGAAATAATGGAAAGATTGTCTACCTTGCCTACATATTGCATATTAGCATATTCAAGAAATAATGGAAAGATTGCTTACCTTGCCTACATATTGCATATTAGCATAGTCAAGAAATAATGGAAATATTGTTTACCTTGCCTACATATTGCATATTAGCATAGTCAAGAAATAACGGAAAGATTGTCTACCTTGCCTACATATTGCACATTAGCATAGTCAATAAATAACGGAAAGATTGTCTACCTTGCCTACATATTGCATATTAGCATATTCAATAAATAATGGAACGATTGTTTACCTTGCCTACATATTGCATATTAGCATAGTCAAGAAATAATGGAAAGATTGTTTACATTGCCTACATATTGCACAGTAGCATAGTCAAGAAATAATGAAAAGATTGTTTACCTTGCTTATATATTGCACATTAGCTTAGTAAAGAAATAAGGGAAAGATTGTTTACCTTGCCTACATATTGCACATTAGCATAGTCAAGAAATAACGGAAAGATTGTCTACCTTGCCTACATATTGCACATTAGCATAGTCAAGAAATAATGGAACGATTGATTACCTTGCCTACATATTGCATGTTAGCATAGTCAAGAAATAATGGAAAGATTGTTTACCTTGCCTACATATTGCACATTAGCATAGTCAAGAAATAATGAAAATATTGTTTACCTTGCCTACATATTGCACATTAGCATAACCTAAAAATAATGAAATACTATTTACCTTGCCTACATATTGCACATTAGCATTGCCAATGTTGAAGAATTCAGCAACTGACACAATATCAATGGTGTTGGTGCCCTGTTGTGATCTTACGAAGTATTGTCCAATTACGATCTCATCTGATTCACATGTGCCGATAAATTTATCTATCTTGTACATTATACCTATCAATAGACATAATAATAAATAAATAACAATGTTTGCAATTTCTGATGTGGTATTAAAATGAAAAAAAACAACAAATACCACATTGTTAGGGTTAGGGTTATGGTGCTTAATGCCACTTTCAACAACATTTCAGCTATATCATGGAGGTCAGTTGTATTGGGGGAGGAAGCCAAAGTACCAGGAGAAAACCACCGACCTGCTTTAGTCACTGACAAACTTTATTACATAATGTTGCATCGAGTACACCTCGTCATGCACGGGGTTCGGATCACAACTTTAGTGGTGATAGGCAATGATTGCACAGGTACAGTTTCAAAAATCCAATAAAAAATCGTACAAAGAGTCATAATCGATACCCTTAACACACAAATACTTGACATCACACTGTCCTGACTTGGTACACATACCCCTAATACACAAATACATGACATCTCACTGTCCTGACTTGATAACCCTAACACACAAATACATGACATCTCACTGTCCTGTCTTGATACCCCTATCACACAAATATATGACATCTCACTGTCCTGACTTGATACCCCTAACACACAAATACATGACATCTCACTGTCCTGACTTGGTACAGATACCCCTAACACACAAATACATGACTTCTCACTGTCCTGACTTGGTACCCCTAACACACAAATACATGACATCTCACTGTCCTGACTTGGTACAGATAGCCCTTACACACAAATACATGACATCTCACTGTCCTGACTTGGTACAGATACCCCTAACACACAAATACATGATATCTCACTGTCCTGACTTGATACCCCTAATACACAAATACATGACATCTCACTGTCCTGACTTGATACCCCTAACAAACAAATACATGACATCTCACTGTCCTGACTTGGTACAGATACCCCTAACACACAAATACATGACATCTCACTGTTCTGACTTGATACCCCTAACACACAAATACATGACATCTCACTGTCCTGACTTGATACCCCTAACACACAAATACGTGATATCTCACTGTCCTGACTTAATACCCCTAACATACAAATACATGACATCTCACTGTCCTGACTAGGTACATATACCCCTAACACACAAATACATGACACCTCACTGTCCTGACTTGGTACAGATACCCCTAACACAAAAATACATGACATCTCTCTGTCCTGACTTGATACCCCTAACACACAAATACATGAAATCTCACTGTCCTGACTTGATACCCCTAACGCACAAATACATGACATCTCACGGTCCTGACTTGGAACAGATACCACTAACACACAAATACATGACATCTCACTGTCCTGTCTTGATACCCCTAACACACAAATACATGACATCTCACTGTCCTGACTTGATACCCCAAATACACAAATACATGACATCTCACTGTCCTGACTTGATACCCCTAACACACAAATACATGAAATCTCACTGTCCTGACTTGATACCCCTAACACACAAATACATGACATCTCACTGTTCTGACTTGATACCCCTAACTCACAAATACATGACATCTCACTGTCCTGACTTGGAACATATACCCCTAACACAAAAATACATGACATGTCACTGTCCTGACTTGATTCCCCTAACACACAAATACATGACATCTCACTGTCCTGATTTGGTACCCCTAACACACAAATACATGACATCTCACTGTCCTGACTTGATACCCATAACACACAAATACATGACATCTCACTGTCCTGACTTGACACCCCTAACACACAAATACATGACATCTCACTGTCCTGACTTGGTACAGATACCGCTAACACACAACTACATGACATCTCACTGTCCTGACTTAATACCCCTAACGCACAAATACATGACATCTCACTGTCCTGACTTGGTACAGATACATCTAACGCACAAATACATGACATCTCACTGTCCTGACTGGGTACATATACCCCATAACACACAAATACATGGCATCTCACTGTCCTGACTTGATACCCCTAACACGCAAATACATGACATCTCACTGTCCTGACTTGATACCCCTATCACACAAATACATGACATCTCACTGTCTTGACTTGGCACAGATACCCCTAACACACAAATACATGACATCTCACTGCCCTGACTTGATACCCCTAACACAAATACATGACATCTCACTGTCCTGATTTGATACCCCTAACACACAAATACATGACATCTCACTGTCCTGACTTGATACCCCTAACACACAAATGCATAACATCTCACTGTCCTGACTTGGTACAGATACCCCTAACACACAAATACATGACATCGGCCTGTCCTGACTTGGTACAGATACAACTAACACACAAATACATGACATCTCATTGTCCTGACTTGATACCCCTAGCACACAAATGCATGACATCTCACTGTCCTGACTTGATACCGCTAATACACAAATACATGACATTTCACTGTCCTGACTTGATACCCCTAACACACAAATACATGATAGCTCACTGTCCTGACTTGGTACAGATACCATAACACACAAATACATGACATCTCACTGTCCGGACTTGGTACAGATACCGCTAACACACAACTACATGACATCTCACTGTCCTGACTTGATACCCCTAACGCACAAATACATGACATCTCACTGTCCTGACTTGGTACAGATACCACATAACACACAAATACATGACATCTCACTATCCTGACTTGATACCCCTAACACACAACTACATGACATCTCACTGTCCTGACTTGATACCCCTATCACACAAATACATAACATCTCACTGTCCTGACTTGGCACAGATTCCCCTAACACAAAAATACATGACATCTCACTGCCCTGACTTGATACCCCTAACACAAATACATGACATCTCACTGTCCTGACTTGATACCCCTAACACACAAATACATGACATCTCACTGTCCTGACTTGATACCCCTAACACACAAATACATGACATCTCACTGTCCTGACTTGATACCCCTAACACACAAATACATGACATCTCACTGTCCTGACTTGATACCCCTAACACACATATACATGACATATCACTGTCCTGACTTGATACCCCTAACACACAAATACATAACATCTCACTGTCCTGACTTGGTACAGATACTCCTTACACACAAATACATGACATCGCACTGTCCTGACTTGGAACAGATACAACTAACACACAAATACATGACATCTCATTGTCCTGACTTGATACCCCTAGCACACAAATGCATGACATCTCACTGTCCTGACTTGATACCGCTAACACACAAATACATGACATTTCACTGTCCTGACTTGATACCCCTAACACACAAATACATGACAGCTCACTGTCCTGACTTGGTACAGATACCCCTAACACACAAATACATGACATCTCACTGTCCGGACTTGATACCCCTAACTCACAAATACATGATATCTCACTGTCCTGACTTGGCACAGATACCCCTAACGTACAAATACATGACATCTCACTGTCCTGAGTTGGAACAGATACCCCATAACACACAAATACATGATATCTCACTGTCCTGACTTGATACCCCTAACACACAAATACATGACATCTCACTGTCCTGACTTGATACCCCTATCACACAAATACATAACATCTCACTGTCCTGACTTGGCACAGATACCCCTAACCCAAAAATACATGACATCTCACTGCCCTGACTTGATACCCCTAACACAAATACATGACATCTCACTGTCCTGACTTGATACCCCTAACACACAAATACATGACATCTCACTGTCCTGACTTGATACCCCTAACACACAAATACATGACATCTCACTGTCCTGACTTGATACCCCTAACACACAAATACATGACATCTCACTGTCCTGACTTGAAAACACTAACACACAAATACATGACATCTCACTGTCCTGACTTTTCATACCCCTTACACACAAATACATGACATCTCACTGTCCTGACTTGATACCCCTAACACACAAATACATGATATCGCACTGTCCTGACTTGATACCCCTAACACACAAATACATGACATCTCACTGTCCTGACTTGATACCCCTAACACACATATACATGACATATCACTGTCCTGACTTGATACCCCTAACACACAAATACATAACATCTCACTGTCATGACTTGGTAGAGATACCCCTTACACACAAATACATGACATCTCACTGTCCTGACTTGATAGCCCTAACACACAAATACATGACATCTCACTGTCCTGACTTGATACCCCTAACACACAAATACATGACATCTCACTGTCCTGACTTTTCATACCCCTAACACACAAATACATGACATCTCACTGTCCTGACTTGATACCCCTAACACACAAATACATGACATCTCACTGTCCTGACTTGATACCCCTAACACACATATACATGATATATCACTGTCCTGACTTGATACCCCTAACACACAAATACATAGCATCTCACTGTCCTGACTTGATACCCCTAACACACAAATACATGACATCTCACTGTCCTGACTTGATACCCCTAACACACAAATACATGACATCTCACTGTCCTGACTTGATACCCCTAACACACATATACATGACATATCACTGTCCTGACTTGATACCCCTAACACACAAATACATAACATCTCACTGTCATGACTTGGTAGAGATACCCCTAACACACAAATACATGACATCTCACTGTCCTGACTTGATAGCCCTAACACACAAATACATGACATCTCACTGTCCTGACTTGATACCCCTAACACACAAATACATGACATCTCACTGTCCTGTCTTGATAACCCTAACACCCAAATACATGACATCTCATTGTCCTGACTTTTCATACCCCTAACACACAAATACATGACATCTCACTGTCCTGACTTGATACCCCTAACACACAAATACATGACATCTCACTGTCCTGACTTGATACCCCTAACACACATATACATGACATATCACTGTCCTGACTTGATACCCCTAACACACAAATACATAACATCTCACTGTCCTGACTTGATACCCCTAACACACAAATACATGACATCGCACTGTCCTGACTTGATACCCCTAACACACAAATACATGACATCTCACTGTCCTGACTTGATACCCCTAACACACAAATACATGACATATCACTGTCCTGACTTGATACCCCTAACACACAAATACATAACATCTCACTGTCATGACTTGGTAGAGATACCCCTAACACACAAATACATGACATCTCACTGTCCTGACTTGATAGCCCTAACACACAAATACATGACATCTCACTGTCCTGACTTGATACCCCTAACACACAAATACATGACATCTCACTGTCCTGTCTTGATAACCCTAACACCCAAATACATGACATCTCACTGTCCTGACTTTTCATACCCCTAACACACAAATACATGACATCTCACTGTCCTGACTTGATACCCCTAACACACAAATACATGACATCTCACTGTCCTGACTTGATACCCCTAACACACATATACATGACATATCACTGTCCTGACTTGATAACCCTAACACACAAATACATAACATCTCACTGTCCTGACTTGGTACAGATACCCCTAACACACAAATACATGACATCTGACTGTCCTGACTTGGTAGAGATACCCCTAACACACATATACATGACATATCACTGTCCTGACTTGATACCCCTAACACACAAATACATGACATCGCACTGTCCTGACTTGATACCCATAACACACAAATACATGACATCTCACTGTCCTGACTTGATACCCCTAACACACATATACATGACATATCACTGTCCTGACTTGATACCCCTAACACAAAAATACATAACATCTCACTGTCATGACTTGGTAGAGATACCCCTAACACACAAATACATGACATCTCACTGTCCTGACTTGATAGCCCTAACACACAAATACATGACATCTCACTGTCCTGACTTGATACCCCTAACACACAAATACATGACATCTCACTGTCCTGTCTTGATAACCCTAACACCCAAATACATGACATCTCACTGTCCTGACTTTTCATACCCCTAACACACAAATACATGACATCTCACTGTCCTGACTTGATACCCCTAACACACAAATACATGACATCTCACTGTCCTGACTTGATACCCCTAACACACATATACATGACATATCACTGTCCTGACTTGATACCCCTAACACACAAATACATAACATCTCACTGTCCTGACTTGGCACAGATACCCCTAACACACAAATACATGACATCTGACTGTCCTGACTTGGTAGAGATACCCCTAACACACAAATACATGACATCTCATTGTCCTGACTTGATACCCCTAGCACACAAATGCATGACATCTCACTGTCCTGACTTGATACCGCTAACACACAAATACATGACATTTCACTGTCCTGACTTGATACCCCTAACACACAAATACATGACATCTCACTGTCCGGACTTGGTACAGATACCGCTAACACACAACTTCATGACATCTCACTGTCCTGACTTGGCACAGATACCCCTTACGCACAAATACATGACATCTCACTGTCCTGACTTGGTACAGATACCCCATAACACACAAATACATGACATCTCACTGTCCTGACTTGATACCCCTAACACACAAATACATGACATCTCACTGTCCTGACTTGATACCCCTATCACACAAATACATAACATCTCACTGTCCTGACTTGGCACAGATACCCCTAACACAAAAATACATGACATCTCACTGCCCTGACTTGATACTCCTAACACAAATACATGACATCTCACTGTTCTGACTTGATACCCCTAACACACAAATACATGACATCTCACTGTCCTGACTTGATAACCCTATCACACAAATAAATAACATCTCAATGTCCTGACTTGGTACAGATACCCCTAACAAAAAAAAACATGACATCTCACTGTCCTGACTTGATACCCCTAACACACAAATACATGACATCGTACTGTCCTGACTTGATACCCCTAACACACAAATACATGACATCTCACTGTCCTGACTTGATACCCCTAACACACAAATACATGACATATCACTGTCCTGACTTGATACCCCTAACACACAAATACATAACATCTCACTGTCCTGACTTGGTACAGATACCCCTAACACACAAATACATGACATCTCACTGTCCTGACTTGATACCCCTAACACACAAATACATGACATCTCACTGTCCTGACTTGATACCCCTAACACAAAAATACATGACATCTCACTGTCCTGTCTTGATAACCCTAACACTCAAATACATGACATCTCACTGTCCTGACTTTTCATACCCCTAACACACAAATACATGACATCTCACTGTCCTGACTTGATACCCCTAACACACAAATACATGACATCTCACTGTCCTGACTTGATACCCCTAACACACAAATACATGACATCTCACTGTCCTGACTTGATACCCCTAACACACATATACATGACATATCACTGTCCTGACTTGATACCCCTAACACACAAATACATAACATCTCACTGTCCTGACTTGGTACAGATACCCCAAACACACAAATACATGACATCTCACTGTCCTGACTTGGCACAGATACCCCTAACGTACAAATACATGACATCTCACTGTCCTGACTTGATACCCCTAACGCACAAATACATGACATCTCACTGTCCTGACTTGGTACAGATACCACATAACACACAAATACATGACATCTCACTGTCCTGACTTGATACCCCTATCACACAAATACATAACATCTCACTGTCCTGACTTGGCACAGATACCCCTAACCCAAAAATACATGACATCTCACTGCCCTGACTTGATACCCCTAACACAAATACATGACATCTCACTGTCCTGACTTGATACCCCTAACACACAAATACATGACATCTCACTGTCCTGACTTGATACCCCTAACACACAAATACATGACATCTCACTGTCCTGACTTGATACCCCTAACACACAAATACATGACATCTCACTGTCCTGACTTGAAAACACTAACACACAAATACATGACATCTCACTGTCCTGACTTTTCATACCCCTTACACACAAATACATGACATCTCACTGTCCTGACTTGATACCCCTAACACACAAATACATGATATCGCACTGTCCTGACTTGATACCCCTAACACACAAATACATGACATCTCACTGTCCTGACTTGATACCCCTAACACACATATACATGACATATCACTGTCCTGACTTGATATCCCTAACACACAAATACATAACATCTCACTGTCATGACTTGGTAGAGATACCCCTAACACACAAATACATGACATCTCACTGTCCTGACTTGATAGCCCTAACACACAAATACATGACATCTCACTGTCCTGACTTGATACCCCTAACACACAAATACATGACATCTCAGTGTCCTGTCTTGATAACCCTAACACCCAAATACATGACATCTCACTGTCCTGACTTTTCATACCCCTAACACACAAATACATGACATCTCACTGTCCTGACTTGATACCCCTAACACACAAATACATGACATCTCACTGTCCTGACTTGATACCCCTAACACACATATACATGACATATCACTGTCCTGACTTGATACCCCTAACACACAAATACATAACATCTCACTGTCCTGACTTGATACCCCTAACACACAAATACATGACATCTCACTGTCCTGACTTGATACCCCTAACACACATATACATGACATCTCACTGTCCTGACTTGATACCCCTAACACACATATACATGACATATCACTGTCCTGACTTGATACCCCTAACACACAAATACATAACATCTCACTGTCATGACTTGGTAGAGATACCCCTAACACACAAATACATGACATCTCACTGTCCTGACTTGATAGCCCTAACACACAAATACATGACATCTCACTGTCCTGACTTGATACCCCTAACACACAAATACATGACATCTCACTGTCCTGTCTTGATAACCCTAACACCCAAATACATGACATCTCACTGTCCTGACTTTTCATACCCCTAACACACAAATACATGACATCTCACTGTCCTGACTTGATACCCCTAACACACAAATACATGACATCTCACTGTCCTGACTTGATACCCCTAACACACATATACATGACATATCACTGTCCTGACTTGATACCCCTAACACACAAATACATAACATCTCACTGTCCTGACTTGGTACAGATACCCCTAACACACAAATACATGACATCTGACTGTCCTGACTTGGTAGAGATACCCCTAACACACAAATACATCACATCTCATTGTCCTGACTTGATACCCCTAGCACACAAATGCATGACATCTCACTGTCCTGACTTGATACCGCTAACACACAAATACATGACATTTCACTGTCCTGACTTGATACCCATAACACACAAATACATGACATCTCACTGTCCTGACTTGGTACAGATACCCCTAACGCACAAATACATGACATCTCACTGTCCGGACTTGGTACAGATACCGCTAACACACAACTTCATGACATCTCACTGTCCTGACTTGGCACAGATACCCCTTACGCACAAATACATGACATCTCACTGTCCTGACTTGGTACAGATACCCCATAACACACAAATACATGACATCTCACTGTCCTGACTTGATACCCCTAACACACAAATACATGACATCTCACTGTCCTGACTTGATACCCCTATCACACAAATACATAACATCTCACTGTCCTGACTTGGCACAGATACCCTTAACACAAAAATACATGACATCTCACTGCCCTGACTTGATACCCCTAACACACAAATACATGACATCTCACTGTCCTGACTTGATACCCCTAACACAAAAATACATGACATCTCACTGTCCTGTCTTGATAACCCTAACACTCAAATACATGACATCTCACTGTCCTGACTTTTCATACCCCTAACACACAAATACATGACATCTCACTGTCCTGACTTGATACCCCTAACACACAAATACATGACATCTCACTGTCCTGACTTGATACCCCTAACACAAAAATACATGACATCTCACTGTCCTGTCTTGATAACCCTAACACTCAAATACATGACATCTCACTGTCCTGACTTTTCATACCCCTAACACACAAATACATGACATCTCACTGTCCTGACTTGATAACCCTAACACCCAAATACATGACATCTCACTGTCCTGACTTTTCATACCCCTAACACACAAATACATGACATCTCACTGTCCTGACTTGATACCCCTAACACACAAATACATGACATCTCACTGTCCTGACTTGATACCCCTAACACACATATACATGACATATCACTGTCCTGACTTGATACCCCTAACACACAAATACATAACATCTCACTGTCCTGACTTGATACCCCTAACACACAAATACATGACATCTCACTGTCCTGACTTGATACCCCTAACACACATATACATGACATCTCACTGTCCTGACTTGATACCCCTAACACACATATACATGACATATCACTGTCCTGACTTGATACCCCTAACACACAAATACATAACATCTCACTGTCATGACTTGGTAGAGATACCCCTAACACACAAATACATGACATCTCACTGTCCTGACTTGATAGCCCTAACACACAAATACATGACATCTCACTGTCCTGACTTGATACCCCTAACACACAAATACATGACATCTCACTGTCCTGTCTTGATAACCCTAACACCCAAATACATGACATCTCACTGTCCTGACTTTTCATACCCCTAACACACAAATACATGACATCTCACTGTCCTGACTTGATACCCCTAACACACAAATACATGACATCTCACTGTCCTGACTTGATACCCCTAACACACAAATACATGACATCTCAGTGTCCTGTCTTGATAACCCTAACACCCAAATACATGACATCTCACTGTCCTGACTTTTCATACCCCTAACACACAAATACATGACATCTCACTGTCCTGACTTGATACCCCTAACACACAAATACATGACATCTCACTGTCCTGACTTGATACCCCTAACACACATATACATGACATATCACTGTCCTGACTTGATACCCCTAACACACAAATACATAACATCTCACTGTCCTGACTTGATACCCCTAACACACAAATACATGACATCTCACTGTCCTGACTTGATACCCCTAACACACATATACATGACATCTCACTGTCCTGACTTGATACCCCTAACACACATATACATGACATATCACTGTCCTGACTTGATACCCCTAACACACAAATACATAACATCTCACTGTCATGACTTGGTAGAGATACCCCTAACACACAAATACATGACATCTCACTGTCCTGACTTGATAGCCCTAACACACAAATACATGACATCTCACTGTCCTGACTTGATACCCCTAACACACAAATACATGACATCTCACTGTCCTGTCTTGATAACCCTAACACCCAAATACATGACATCTCACTGTCCTGACTTTTCATACCCCTAACACACAAATACATGACATCTCACTGTCCTGACTTGATACCCCTAACACACAAATACATGACATCTCACTGTCCTGACTTGATACCCCTAACACACATATACATGACATATCACTGTCCTGACTTGATACCCCTAACACACAAATACATAACATCTCACTGTCCTGACTTGGTACAGATACCCCTAACACACAAATACATGACATCTGACTGTCCTGACTTGGTAGAGATACCCCTAACACACAAATACATCACATCTCATTGTCCTGACTTGATACCCCTAGCACACAAATGCATGACATCTCACTGTCCTGACTTGATACCGCTAACACACAAATACATGACATTTCACTGTCCTGACTTGATACCCATAACACACAAATACATGACATCTCACTGTCCTGACTTGGTACAGATACCCCTAACGCACAAATACATGACATCTCACTGTCCGGACTTGGTACAGATACCGCTAACACACAACTTCATGACATCTCACTGTCCTGACTTGGCACAGATACCCCTTACGCACAAATACATGACATCTCACTGTCCTGACTTGGTACAGATACCCCATAACACACAAATACATGACATCTCACTGTCCTGACTTGATACCCCTAACACACAAATACATGACATCTCACTGTCCTGACTTGATACCCCTATCACACAAATACATAACATCTCACTGTCCTGACTTGGCACAGATACCCTTAACACAAAAATACATGACATCTCACTGCCCTGACTTGATACCCCTAACACACAAATACATGACATCTCACTGTCCTGACTTGATACCCCTAACACAAAAATACATGACATCTCACTGTCCTGTCTTGATAACCCTAACACTCAAATACATGACATCTCACTGTCCTGACTTTTCATACCCCTAACACACAAATACATGACATCTCACTGTCCTGACTTGATACCCCTAACACACAAATACATGACATCTCACTGTCCTGACTTGATACCCCTAACACAAAAATACATGACATCTCACTGTCCTGTCTTGATAACCCTAACACTCAAATACATGACATCTCACTGTCCTGACTTTTCATACCCCTAACACACAAATACATGACATCTCACTGTCCTGACTTGATAACCCTAACACCCAAATACATGACATCTCACTGTCCTGACTTTTCATACCCCTAACACACAAATACATGACATCTCACTGTCCTGACTTGATACCCCTAACACACAAATACATGACATCTCACTGTCCTGACTTGATACCCCTAACACACATATACATGACATATCACTGTCCTGACTTGATACCCCTAACACACAAATACATAACATCTCACTGTCCTGACTTGATACCCCTAACACACAAATACATGACATCTCACTGTCCTGACTTGATACCCCTAACACACATATACATGACATCTCACTGTCCTGACTTGATACCCCTAACACACATATACATGACATATCACTGTCCTGACTTGATACCCCTAACACACAAATACATAACATCTCACTGTCATGACTTGGTAGAGATACCCCTAACACACAAATACATGACATCTCACTGTCCTGACTTGATAGCCCTAACACACAAATACATGACATCTCACTGTCCTGACTTGATACCCCTAACACACAAATACATGACATCTCACTGTCCTGTCTTGATAACCCTAACACCCAAATACATGACATCTCACTGTCCTGACTTTTCATACCCCTAACACACAAATACATGACATCTCACTGTCCTGACTTGATACCCCTAACACACAAATACATGACATCTCACTGTCCTGACTTGATACCCCTAACACACAAATACATGACATCTCAGTGTCCTGTCTTGATAACCCTAACACCCAAATACATGACATCTCACTGTCCTGACTTTTCATACCCCTAACACACAAATACATGACATCTCACTGTCCTGACTTGATACCCCTAACACACAAATACATGACATCTCACTGTCCTGACTTGATACCCCTAACACACATATACATGACATATCACTGTCCTGACTTGATACCCCTAACACACAAATACATAACATCTCACTGTCCTGACTTGATACCCCTAACACACAAATACATGACATCTCACTGTCCTGACTTGATACCCCTAACACACATATACATGACATCTCACTGTCCTGACTTGATACCCCTAACACACATATACATGACATATCACTGTCCTGACTTGATACCCCTAACACACAAATACATAACATCTCACTGTCATGACTTGGTAGAGATACCCCTAACACACAAATACATGACATCTCACTGTCCTGACTTGATAGCCCTAACACACAAATACATGACATCTCACTGTCCTGACTTGATACCCCTAACACACAAATACATGACATCTCACTGTCCTGTCTTGATAACCCTAACACCCAAATACATGACATCTCACTGTCCTGACTTTTCATACCCCTAACACACAAATACATGACATCTCACTGTCCTGACTTGATACCCCTAACACACAAATACATGACATATCACTGTCCTGACTTGATACCCCTAACACACAAATACATAACATCTCACTGTCCTGACTTGGTACAGATACCCCAAACACACAAATACATGACATCTCACTGTCCTGACTTGGCACAGATACCCCTAACGTACAAATACATGACATCTCACTGTCCTGACTTGATACCCCTAACGCACAAATACATGACATCTCACTGTCCTGACTTGGTACAGATACCACATAACACACAAATACATGACATCTCACTGTCCTGACTTGATACCCCTATCACACAAATACATAACATCTCACTGTCCTGACTTGGCACAGATACCCCTAACCCAAAAATACATGACATCTCACTGCCCTGACTTGATACCCCTAACACAAATACATGACATCTCACTGTCCTGACTTGATACCCCTAACACACAAATACATGACATCTCACTGTCCTGACTTGATACCCCTAACACACAAATACATGACATCTCACTGTCCTGACTTGATACCCCTAACACACAAATACATGACATCTCACTGTCCTGACTTGAAAACACTAACACACAAATACATGACATCTCACTGTCCTGACTTTTCATACCCCTTACACACAAATACATGACATCTCACTGTCCTGACTTGATACCCCTAACACACAAATACATGATATCGCACTGTCCTGACTTGATACCCCTAACACACAAATACATGACATCTCACTGTCCTGACTTGATACCCCTAACACACATATACATGACATATCACTGTCCTGACTTGATACCCCTAACACACAAATACATAACATCTCACTGTCATGACTTGGTAGAGATACCCCTAACACACAAATACATGACATCTCACTGTCCTGACTTGATAGCCCTAACACACAAATACATGACATCTCACTGTCCTGACTTGATACCCCTAACACACAAATACATGACATCTCAGTGTCCTGTCTTGATAACCCTAACACCCAAATACATGACATCTCACTGTCCTGACTTTTCATACCCCTAACACACAAATACATGACATCTCACTGTCCTGACTTGATACCCCTAACACACAAATACATGACATCTCACTGTCCTGACTTGATACCCCTAACACACATATACATGACATATCACTGTCCTGACTTGATACCCCTAACACACAAATACATAACATCTCACTGTCCTGACTTGATACCCCTAACACACAAATACATGACATCTCACTGTCCTGACTTGATACCCCTAACACACATATACATGACATCTCACTGTCCTGACTTGATACCCCTAACACACATATACATGACATATCACTGTCCTGACTTGATACCCCTAACACACAAATACATAACATCTCACTGTCATGACTTGGTAGAGATACCCCTAACACACAAATACATGACATCTCACTGTCCTGACTTGATAGCCCTAACACACAAATACATGACATCTCACTGTCCTGACTTGATACCCCTAACACACAAATACATGACATCTCACTGTCCTGTCTTGATAACCCTAACACCCAAATACATGACATCTCACTGTCCTGACTTTTCATACCCCTAACACACAAATACATGACATCTCACTGTCCTGACTTGATACCCCTAACACACAAATACATGACATCTCACTGTCCTGACTTGATACCCCTAACACACATATACATGACATATCACTGTCCTGACTTGATACCCCTAACACACAAATACATAACATCTCACTGTCCTGACTTGGTACAGATACCCCTAACACACAAATACATGACATCTGACTGTCCTGACTTGGTAGAGATACCCCTAACACACAAATACATCACATCTCATTGTCCTGACTTGATACCCCTAGCACACAAATGCATGACATCTCACTGTCCTGACTTGATACCGCTAACACACAAATACATGACATTTCACTGTCCTGACTTGATACCCATAACACACAAATACATGACATCTCACTGTCCTGACTTGGTACAGATACCCCTAACGCACAAATACATGACATCTCACTGTCCGGACTTGGTACAGATACCGCTAACACACAACTTCATGACATCTCACTGTCCTGACTTGGCACAGATACCCCTTACGCACAAATACATGACATCTCACTGTCCTGACTTGGTACAGATACCCCATAACACACAAATACATGACATCTCACTGTCCTGACTTGATACCCCTAACACACAAATACATGACATCTCACTGTCCTGACTTGATACCCCTATCACACAAATACATAACATCTCACTGTCCTGACTTGGCACAGATACCCTTAACACAAAAATACATGACATCTCACTGCCCTGACTTGATACCCCTAACACAAATACATGACATCTCACTGTTCTGACTTGATACCCCTAACACACAAATACATGACATCTCACTGTCCTGACTTGATAACCCTATCACACAAATAAATAACATCTCAATGTCCTGACTTGGTACAGATACCCCTAACAAAAAAATACATGACATCTCACTGTCCTGACTTGATACCCCTAACACACAAATACATGACATCGTACTGTCCTGACTTGATACCCCTATCACACAAATACATGACATCTCACTGTCCTGACTTGATACCCCTAACACACAAATACATGTCATCTCACTGTCCTGACTTGATACCCCTAACACACAAATACATAACATCTCACTGTCCTGACTTCATAACCCTATCACACAAATACATAACATCTCGCTGTCCTGACTTGGTACAGATACCCCTAACAAAAAAATACATGACATCTCACTGCCCTGACTTGATACCCCTAACACAAATACATCACATCTCACTGTCCTGACTTGATACCCCTAACACACAAATACATGACATCTAACTGTCCTGACTTGATACCCCTAACACACAAATACATGACATCTCACTGTCCTGACTTGATACCCCTAACACATAAATACATGACATCTGACTGTCCTAACATGGTACAGATACCCCCAACACACAAATACATGACATCTCACTGTCCTTACTTGGAACAGATACCCCTAACAAAAAACTACATGACATCTCACTGTCCTGACTTGATACCCCAAACACACAAATACATGACATCTCACTATCCTGACTTGATACCACTAACACACAAATACATGACATCTCACTGTCCTGACTTGATACCCCTAACACACAAATACATAACATCTCACTGTCCTGACTTGATACCCGTAACACACAAATACATGACATCTCACTGTCCTGACTTGATACCCCTATCACACAAATACATAACATCTCACTGTCCTGACTTGGCACAGATACCCCTAACACAAAAATACATGACATCTCACTGCCCTGACTTGATACCCCTAACACAAATACATGACATCTCACTGTCCTGACTTGATACCCCTAACACACAAATACATGACATCTCACTGTCCTGACTTGATAACCCTATCACACAAATACATAACATCTCACTGTCCTGACTTGGTACAGATACCCCTAACAAAAAAATATATGACATCTCACTGCCCTGACTTGATACCCCTAACACAAATACATGACATCTCACTGTCCTGACTTGATACCCCTAACACACAAATACATGACATCTCACTGTCCTGACTTGATACCCCTAACACACAAATACATGACATCTCACTGTCCTGACTTGATACCCCTAACACATAAATACATGACATCTCACTGTCCTGACTTGGTACAGATACCCCTAAAACACAAATACATGACATCTCACTGTCCTGACTTGGAACAGATACCCCTAACACAAAAATACATGACATCTCACTGCCCTGACTTGATACCCCTAACACAAATACATCACATCTCACTGTCCTGACTTGATACCCCTAACACACAAATACATGACATCTAACTGTCCTGACTTGATACCCCTAACACACAAATACATGACATCTCACTGTCCTGACTTGATACCCCTAACACATAAATACATGACATCTGACTGTCCTAACATGGTACAGATACCCCCAACACACAAATACATGACATCTCACTGTCCTTACTTGGAACAGATACCCCTAACAAAAAACTACATGACATCTCACTGTCCTGACTTGATACCCCAAACACACAAATACATGACATCTCACTATCCTGACTTGATACCACTAACACACAAATACATGACATCTCACTGTCCTGACTTGATACCCCTAACACACAAATACATAACATCTCACTGTCCTGACTTGATACCCGTAACACACAAATACATGACATCTCACTGTCCTGACTTGATACCCCTATCACACAAATACATAACATCTCACTGTCCTGACTTGGCACAGATACCCCTAACACAAAAATACATGACATCTCACTGCCCTGACTTGATACCCCTAACACAAATACATGACATCTCACTGTCCTGACTTGATACCCCTAACACACAAATACATGACATCTCACTGTCCTGACTTGATAACCCTATCACACAAATACATAACATCTCACTGTCCTGACTTGGTACAGATACCCCTAACAAAAAAATATATGACATCTCACTGCCCTGACTTGATACCCCTAACACAAATACATGACATCTCACTGTCCTGACTTGATACCCCTAACACACAAATACATGACATCTCACTGTCCTGACTTGATACCCCTAACACACAAATACATGACATCTCACTGTCCTGACTTGATACCCCTAACACATAAATACATGACATCTCACTGTCCTGACTTGGTACAGATACCCCTAAAACACAAATACATGACATCTCACTGTCCTGACTTGGAACAGATACCCCTAACACAAAAATACATGACATCTCACTGTCCTGACTTGATACCCCTAACACACAAATACATGACATATCACTGTCCTGACTTGATACCCCTAACACACAAATACATGACATCTCACTGTTCTGACTTGATACCCTAACACACAAATACATGACATCTCACTGTCCTGACTTGAAAACACTAACAAACAAATACATGACATCTCACTGTCCTGACTTTTCATACCCCTAACACACAAATACATGACATCTCACTGTCCTGACTTGATACCCCTAACACAAAAATACATGACATCGCACTGTCCTGACTTGATACCCCTAACACACAAATACATGACATCTCACTGTCCTGACTTGATACCCCTAACACACATATACATGACATATCACTGTCCTGACTTGATACCCCTAACACACAAATACATGACATCTCACTGTCCTGACTTGATACCCCTAACACACAAATACATGACATCTCACTGTCCTGACTTGATACCCCTAACACACAAAAACATGACATCTCACTGTCCTGACTTGATACCCCTAACACACAAATACATGACATCTCACTGTCCTGACTTGATACCCCTAACACACATATACATGACATATCACTGTCCTGACTTGATACCCCTAACACACAAATACATAACATCTCACTGTCCTGACTTGGCACAGATACCCCTTACGCACAAATACATGACATCTCACTGTCCTGACTTGGTACAGATACCCCATAACACACAAATACATGACATCTCACTGTCCTGACTTGATACCCCTAACACACAAATACATGACATCTCACTGTCCTGACTTGATACCCCTATCACACAAATACATAACATCTCACTGTCCTGACTTGGCACAGATACCCCTAACACAAAAATACATGACAGATCACTGCCCTGACTTGATACCCCTAACACAAATACATGACATCTCACTGTTCTGACTTGATACCCCCAACACACAAATACATGACATCTCACTGTCCTGACTTGATAACCCTATCACACAAATAAATAACATCTCAATGTCCTGACTTGGTACAGATACCCCTAACAAAAAAATACATGACATCTCACTGTCCTGACTTGATACCCCTAACACACAAATACATGACATCGTACTGTCCTGACTTGATACCCCTAACACACAAATACATGACATCTCACTGTCCTGACTTGATACCCCTAACACACATATACATGACATATCACTGTCCTGACTTGATACCCCTAACACACAAATACATAACATCTCACTGTCCTGACTTGGTACAGATACCCCTAACACACAAATACATGACATCTCACTGTCCTGACTTGATAACCCTAACACACAAATACATGACATCTCACTGTCCTGACTTGATACCCCTAACACAAAAATACATGACATCTCACTGTCCTGTCTTGATAACCCTAACACCCAAATACATGACATCTCACTGTCCTGACTTTTCATACCCCTAACACACAAATACATGACATCTCACTGTCCTGACTTGATACCCCTAACACACAAATACATGACATCTCACTGTCCTGACTTGATACCCCTAACACACAAATACATGACATCTCACTGTCCTGACTTGATACCCCTAACACACATATACATGACATATCACTGTCCTGACTTGATACCCCTAACACACAAATACATAACATCTCACTGTCCTGACTTGGTACAGATACCCCAATCACACAAATACATGACATCTCACTGTCCTGACTTGGTAGAGATACCCCTAACACACAAATACATGACATCTCATTGTCCTGACTTGATACCGCTAACACACAAATACATGACATTTCACTGTCCTGACTTGATACCACTAACACACAAATACATGACATCTCACTGTCCTGACTTGATACCGCTAACACACAAATACATGACATTTCACTGTCCTGACTTGATACCACTAACACACAAATACATGACATCTCACTGTCCTGACTTGGTACAGATACCCCTAACACACAAATACATGACATCTCACTGTCCTGACTTGATACCCCTAACACACAAATACATGACATCGCACTCTCCTGACTTGATACCCCTAACACACAAATACATGACATCTCACTGTCCTGACTTGATACCCCTAACACACATATACATGACATATCACTGTCCTGACTTGATACCCCTAACACACAAATACATAACATCTCACTGTCATGACTTGGTAGAGATACCCCTAACACACAAATACATGACATCTCACTGTCCTGACTTGATACCCCAAACACACAAATACATGACATCTCACTATCCTGACTTGATACCACTAACACACAAATACATGACATCTCACTGTCCTGACTTGATACCCCTAACACACAAATACATAACATCTCACTGTCCTGACTTGATACCCGTAACACACAAATACATGACATCTCACTGTCCTGACTTGATACCCCTATCACACAAATACATAACATCTCACTGTCCTGACTTGGCACAGATACCCCTAACACAAAAATACATGACATCTCACTGCCCTGACTTGATACTCCTAACACAAATACATGACATCTCACTGTCCTGACTTGATACCCCTAACACACAAATACATGACATCTCACTGTCCTGACTTGATAACCCTATCACACAAATACATAACATCTCACTGTCCTGACTTGGTACAGATACCCCTAACAAAAAAATATATGACATCTCACTGCCCTGACTTGATACCCCTAACACAAATACATGACATCTCACTGTCCTGACTTGATACCCCTAACACACAAATACATGACATCTCACTGTCCTGATTTGATACCCCTAACACACAAATACATGACATCTCACTGTCCTGACTTGATACCCCTAACACATAAATACATGACATCTCACTGTCCTGACTTGGTACAGATACCCCTAACACACAAATACATGACATCTCACTGTCCTGACTTGGAACAGATACCCCTAACACAAAAATACATGACATCTCACTGTCCTGACTTGATACCCCTAACACACAAATACATGACATATCACTGTCCTGACTTGATACCCCTAACACACAAATACATGACATCTCACTGTTCTGACTTGATACCCCTAACACACAAATACATGACATCTCACTGTCCTGACTTGAAAACACTAACAAACAAATACATGACATCTCACTGTCCTGACTTTTCATACCCCTAACACACAAATACATGACATCTCACTGTCCTGACTTGATACCCCTAACACAAAAATACATGACATCGCACTGTCCTGACTTGATACCCCTAACACACAAATACATGACATCTCACTGTCCTGACTTGATACCCCTAACACACATATACATGACATATCACTGTCCTGACTTGATACCCCTAACACACAAATACATGACATCTCACTGTCCTGACTTGATACCCCTAACACACAAATACATGACATCTCACTGTCCTGACTTGATAGCCCTAACATCCACATATATGACATCTCACTGTCCTGACTTTTCATACCCCTAACACACAAATACATGACATCTCACTGTCCTGACTTGATACCCCTAACACACAAAAACATGACATCTCACTGTCCTGACTTGATACCCCTAACACACAAATACATGACATCTCACTGTCCTGACTTGATACCCCTAACACACATATACATGACATATCACTGTCCTGACTTGATACCCCTAACACACAAATACATAACATCTCACTGTCCTGACTTGGCACAGATACCCCTTACGCACAAATACATGACATCTCACTGTCCTGACTTGGTACAGATACCCCATAACACACAAATACATGACATCTCACTGTCCTGACTTGATACCCCTAACACACAAATACATGACATCTCACTGTCCTGACTTGATACCCCTATCACACAAATACATAACATCTCACTGTCCTGACTTGGCACAGATACCCCTAACACAAAAATACATGACATCTCACTGCCCTGACTTGATACCCCTAACACAAATACATGACATCTCACTGTTCTGACTTGATACCCCTAACACACAAATACATGACATCTCACTGTCCTGACTTGATAACCCTATCACACAAATAAATAACATCTCACTGTCCTGACTTGGTACAGATACCCCTAACAAAAAAATACATGACATCTCACTGTCCTGACTTGATACCCCTAACACACAAATACATGACATCGTACTGTCCTG
The DNA here is from genome assembly GCA_963680875.1 of Bathymodiolus brooksi. NCBI lineage: Eukaryota > Metazoa > Mollusca > Bivalvia > Mytilida > Modiolidae > Bathymodiolus > Bathymodiolus brooksi. Next base: position 44,891,550 of record OY804585.1, on the reverse strand, counting down.
ACTTGATACCCCTAACACACAAATACATGACATCTCACTGTCCTGACTTGATACCCCTAACACACATATACATGACATATCACTGTCCTGACTTGATACCCCTAACACACAAATACATAACATCTCACTGTCCTGACTTGATACCCCTAACACACAAATACATGACATCGCACTGTCCTGACTTGATACCCCTAACACACAAATACATGACATCTCACTGTCCTGACTTGATACCCCTAACACACATATACATGACATATCACTGTCCTGACTTGATACCCCTAACACACAAATACATAACATCTCACTGTCATGACTTGGTAGAGATACCCCTAACACACAAATACATGACATCTCACTGTCCTGACTTGATAGCCCTAACACACAAATACATGACATCTCACTGTCCTGACTTGATACCCCTAACACACAAATACATGACATCTCACTGTCCTGTCTTGATAACCCTAACACCCAAATACATGACATCTCACTGTCCTGACTTTTCATACCCCTAACACACAAATACATGACATCTCACTGTCCTGACTTGATACCCCTAACACACAAATACATGACATCTCACTGTCCTGACTTGATACCCCTAACACACATATACATGACATATCACTGTCCTGACTTGATAACCCTAACACACAATACATAACATCTCACTGTCCTGACTTGGTACAGATACCCCTAACACACAAATACATGACATCTGACTGTCCTGACTTGGTAGAGATACCCCTAACACACATATACATGACATATCACTGTCCTGACTTGATACCCCTAACACACAAATACATAACATCTCACTGTCCTGACTTGATACCCCTAACACACAAATACATGACATCGCACTGTCCTGACTTGATACCCATAACACACAAATACATGACATCTCACTGTCCTGACTTGATACCCCTAACACACAAATACATGACATCTCACTGTCCTGACTTGATAGCCCTAACACACAAATACATGACATCTCACTGTCCTGACTTGATACCCCTAACACACAAATACATGACATCTCACTGTCCTGTCTTGATAACCCTAACACCCAAATACATGACATCTCACTGTCCTGACTTTTCATACCCCTAACACACAAATACATGACATCTCACTGTCCTGACTTGATACCCCTAACACACAAATACATGACATCTCACTGTCCTGACTTGATACCCCTAACACACATATACATGACATATCACTGTCCTGACTTGATAACCATAACACACAAATACATGACATCTCACTGTCCTGACTTGGTACAGATACCCCTAACACACAAATACATGACATCTCACTGTCCGGACTTGGTACAGATACCGCTAACACACAACTTCATGACATCTCACTGTCCTGACTTGGCACAGATACCCCTTACGCACAAATACATGACATCTCACTGTCCTGACTTGGTACAGATACCCCATAACACACAAATACATGACATCTCACTGTCCTGACTTGATACCCCTAACACACAAATACATGACATCTCACTGTCCTGACTTGATACCCCTATCACACAAATACATAACATCTCACTGTCTTGACTTGGCACAGATACCCCTAACACAAAAATACATGACATCTCACTGCCCTGACTTGATACTCCTAACACAAATACATGACATCTCACTGTTCTGACTTGATACCCCTAACACACAAATACATGACATCTCACTGTCCTGACTTGATAACCCTATCACACAAATAAATAACATCTCAATGTCCTGACTTGGTACAGATACCCCTAACAAAAAAATACATGACATCTCACTGTCCTGACTTGATACCCCTAACACACAAATACATGACATCGTACTGTCCTGACTTGATACCCCTAACACACAAATACATGACATCTCACTGTCCTGACTTGATACCCCTAACACACATATACATGACATATCACTGTCCTGACTTGATACCCCTAACACACAAATACATAACATCTCACTGTCCTGACTTGGTACAGATACCCCTAACACACAAATACATGACATCTCACTGTCCTGACTTGATTCCCCTAACACACAAATACATGACATCTCACTGTCCTGACTTGATACCCCTAACACAAAAATACATGACATCTCACTGTCCTGTCTTGATAACCCTAACACCCAAATACATGACATCTGACTGTCCTGACTTTTCATACCCCTAACACACAAATACATGACATCTCACTGTCCTGACTTGATACCCCTAACACACAAATACATGACATCTCACTGTCCTGACTTGATACCCCTAACACACAAATACATGACATCTCACTGTCCTGACTTGATACCCCTAACACACATATACATGACATATCACTGTCCTGACTTGATACCCCTAACACACAAATACATAACATCTCACTGTCCTGACTTGGTACAGATACCCCAAACACACAAATACATGACATCTCACTGTCCTGACTTGGCACAGATACCCCTAACACACAAATACATGACATCTCACTGTCCTGAGTTGGTACAGATACCCCATAGCACACAAATACATGATATCTCACTGTCCTGACTTGATACCCCTAACACACAAATACATGACATCTCACTGTCCTGACTTGATACCCCTATCACACAAATACATAACATCTCACTGTCCTGACTTGGCACAGATACCCCTAACCCAAAAATACATGACATCTCACTGCCCTGACTTGATACCCCTAACACAAATACATGACATCTCACTGTCCTGACTTGATACCCCTAACACACAAATACATGACATCTCACTGTCCTGACTTGATACCCCTAACACACAAATACATGACATCTCACTGTCCTGACTTGATACCCCTAACACACAAATACATGACATCTCACTGTCCTGACTTGAAAACACTAACACACAAATACATGACATCTCACTGTCCTGACTTTTCATACCCCTTACACACAAATACATGACATCTCACTGTCCTGACTTGATACCCCTAACACACAAATACATGATATCGCACTGTCCTGACTTGATACCCCTAACACACAAATACATGACATCTCACTGTCCTGACTTGATACCCCTAACACACATATACATGACATATCACTGTCCTGACTTGATACCCCTAACACACAAATACATAACATCTCACTGTCATGACTTGGTAGAGATACCCCTAACACACAAATACATGACATCTCACTGTCCTGACTTGATAGCCCTAACACACAAATACATGACATCTCACTGTCCTGACTTGATACCCCTAACACACAAATACATGACATCTCAGTGTCCTGTCTTGATAACCCTAACACCCAAATACATGACATCTCACTGTCCTGACTTTTCATACCCCTAACACACAAATACATGACATCTCACTGTCCTGACTTGATACCCCTAACACACAAATACATGACATCTCACTGTCCTGACTTGATACCCCTAACACACAAATACATGACATATCACTGTCCTGACTTGATACCCCTAACACACAAATACATAACATCTCACTGTCCTGACTTGATACCCCTAACACACAAATACATGACATCTCACTGTCCTGACTTGATACCCCTAACACACATATACATGACATCTGACTGTCCTGACTTGATACCCCTAACACACATATACATGACATCTCACTGTCCTGACTTGATAGCCCTAACACACAAATACATGACATCTCACTGTCCTGACTTGATACCCCTAACACACAAATACATGACATCTCACTGTCCTGTCTTGATAACCCTAACACCCAAATACATGACATCTCACTGTCCTGACTTTTCATACCCCTAACACACAAATACATGACATCTCACTGTCCTGACTTGATACCCCTAACACACAAATACATGACATCTCACTGTCCTGACTTGATACCCCTAACACACAAATACATGACATATCACTGTCCTGACTTGATACCCCTAACACACAAATACATAACATCTCACTGTCCTGACTTGGTACAAATACCCCTAACACACAAATACATGACATCTCACTCTTCTGACTTGATACTCCTAACACACAAATACATCACATCTCATTGTCCTGACTTGATACCCCTAGCACACAAATGCATGACATCTCACTGTCCTGACTTGATACCGCTAACACACAAATACATGACATTTCACTGTCCTGACTTGATACCCATAACACACAAATACATGACATCTCACTGTCCTGACTTGGTACAGATACCCCTAACACACAAATACATGACATCTCACTGTCCGGACTTGGTACAGATACCGCTAACACACAACTTCATGACATCTCACTGTCCTGACTTGGCACAGATTCCCCTTACGCACAAATACATGACATCTCACTGTCCTGACTTGGTACAGATACCCCATAACACACAAATACATGACATCTCACTGTCCTGACTTGATACCCCTAACACACAAATACATGACATCTCACTGTCCTGACTTGATACCCCTATCACACAAATACATAACATCTCACTGTCCTGACTTGGCACAGATACCCTTAACACAAAAATACATGACATCTCACTGCCCTGACTTGATACCCCTAACACAAATACATGACATCTCACTGTTCTGACTTGATACCCCTAACACACAAATACATGACATCTCACTGTCCTGACTTGATAACCCTATCACACAAATAAATAACATCTCAATGTCCTGACTTGGTACAGATACCCCTAACAAAAAAATACATGACATCTCACTGTCCTGACTTGATACCCCTAACACACAAATACATGACATCGTACTGTCCTGACTTGATACCCCTAACACACAAATACATGACATCTCACTGTCCTGACTTGATACCCCTAACACACAAATACATGTCATCTCACTGTCCTGACTTGATACCCCTAACACACAAATACATAACATCTCACTGTCCTGACTTCATAACCCTATCACACAAATACATGACATCTCGCTGTCCTGACTTGGTACAGATACCCCTAACAAAAAAATACATGACATCTCACTGCCCTGACTTGATACCCCTAACACAAATACATCACATCTCACTGTCCTGACTTGATACCCCTAACACACAAATACATGACATCTAACTGTCCTGACTTGATACCCCTAACACACAAATACATGACATCTCACTGTCCTGACTTGATACCCCTAACACATAAATACATGACATCTGACTGTCCTAACATGGTACAGATACCCCTAACACACAAATACATGACATCTCACTGTCCTTACTTGGAACAGATACCCCTAACAAAAAACTACATGACATCTCACTGTCCTGACTTGATACCCCAAACACACAAATACATGACATCTCACTATCCTGACTTGATACCACTAACACACAAATACATGACATCTCACTGTCCTGACTTGATACCCCTAACACACAAATACATAACATCTCACTGTCTTGACTTGATACCCGTAACACACAAATACATGACATCTCACTGTCCTGACTTGATACCCCTATCACACAAATACATAACATCTCACTGTCCTGACTTGGCACAGATACCCCTAACACAAAAATACATGACATCTCACTGCCCTGACTTGATACCCCTAACACAAATACATGACATCTCACTGTCCTGACTTGATACCCCTAACACACAAATACATGACATCTCACTGTCCTGACTTGATAACCCTATCACACAAATACATAACATCTCACTGTCCTGACTTGGTACAGATACCCCTAACAAAAAAATATATGACATCTCACTGCCCTGACTTGATACCCCTAACACAAATACATGACATCTCACTGTCCTGACTTGATACCCCTAACACACAAATACATGACATCTCACTGTCCTGACTTGATACCCCTAACACACAAATACATGACATCTCACTGTCCTGACTTGATACCCCTAACACATAAATACATGACATCTCACTGTCCTGACTTGGTACAGATACCCCTAAAACACAAATACATGACATCTCACTGTCCTGACTTGGAACAGATACCCCTAACACAAAAATACATGACATCTCACTGTCCTGACTTGATACCCCTAACACACAAATACATGACATATCACTGTCCTGACTTGATACCCCTAACACACAAATACATGACATCTCACTGTTCTGACTTGATACCCCTAACACACAAATACATGACATCTCACTGTCCTGACTTGAAAACACTAACAAACAAATACATGACATCTCACTGTCCTGACTTTTCATACCCCTAACACACAAATACATGACATCTCACTGTCCTGACTTGATACCCCTAACACAAAAATACATGACATCGCACTGTCCTGACTTGATACCCCTAACACACAAATACATGACATCTCACTGTCCTGACTTGATACCCCTAACACACATATACATGACATATCACTGTCCTGACTTGATACCCCTAACACACAAATACATGACATCTCACTGTCCTGACTTGATACCCCTAACACACAAATACATGACATCTCACTGTCCTGACTTGATAGCCCTAACATCCACATATATGACATCTCACTGTCCTGACTTTTCATACCCCTAACACACAAATACATGACATCTCACTGTCCTGACTTGATACCCCTAACACACAAAAACATGACATGTCACTGTCCTGACTTGATACCCCTAACACACAAATACATGACATCTCACTGTCCTGACTTGATACCCCTAACACACATATACATGACATATCACTGTCCTGACTTGATACCCCTAACACACAAATACATAACATCTCACTGTCCTGACTTGGCACAGATACCCCTTACGCACAAATACATGACATCTCACTGTCCTGACTTGGTACAGATACCCCATAACACACAAATACATGACATCTCACTGTCCTGACTTGATACCCCTAACACACAAATACATGACATCTCACTGTCCTGACTTGATACCCCTATCACACAAATACATAACATCTCACTGTCCTGACTTGGCACAGATACCCCTAACACAAAAATACATGACATCTCACTGCCCTGACTTGATACCCCTAACACAAATACATGACATCTCACTGTTCTGACTTGATACCCCTAACACACAAATACATGACATCTCACTGTCCTGACTTGATAACCCTATCACACAAATAAATAACATCTCAATGTCCTGACTTGGTACAGATACCCCTAACAAAAAAATACATGACATCTCACTGTCCTGACTTGATACCCCTAACACACAAATACATGACATCGTACTGTCCTGACTTGATACCCCTAACACACAAATACATGACATCTCACTGTCCTGACTTGATACCCCTAACACACATATACATGACATATCACTGTCCTGACTTGATACCCCTAACACACAAATACATAACATCTCACTGTCCTGACTTGGTACAGATACCCCTAACACACAAATACATGACATCTCACTGTCCTGACTTGATACCCCTAACACACAAATACATGACATCTCACTGTCCTGACTTGATACCCCTAACACAAAAATACATGACATCTCACTGTCCTGTCTTGATAACCCTAACACCCAAATACATGACATCTCACTGTCCTGACTTTTCATACCCCTAACACACAAATACATGACATCTCACTGTCCTGACTTGATACCCCTAACACACAAATACATGACATCTCACTGTCCTGACTTGATACCCCTAACACACAAATACATGACATCTCACTGTCCTGACTTGATACCCCTAACACACATATACATGACATATCACTGTCCTGACTTGATACCCCTAACACACAAATACATAACATCTCACTGTCCTGACTTGGTACAGATACCCCAATCACACAAATACATGACATCTCACTGTCCTGACTTGGTAGAGATACCCCTAACACACAAATACATGACATCTCATTGTCCTGACTTGATACCGCTAACACACAAATACATGACATTTCACTGTCCTGACTTGATACCACTAACACACAAATACATGACATCTCACTGTCCTGACTTGATACCGCTAACACACAAATACATGACATTTCACTGTCCTGACTTGATACCACTAACACACAAATACATGACATCTCACTGTCCTGACTTGGTACAGATACCCCTAACACACAAATACATGACATCTCACTGTCCTGACTTGATACCCCTAACACACAAATACATGACATCGCACTCTCCTGACTTGATACCCCTAACACACAAATACATGACATCTCACTGTCCTGACTTGATACCCCTAACACACATATACATGACATATCACTGTCCTGACTTGATACCCCTAACACACAAATACATAACATCTCACTGTCATGACTTGGTAGAGATACCCCTAACACACAAATACATGACATCTCACTGTCCTGACTTGATACCCCAAACACACAAATACATGACATCTCACTATCCTGACTTGATACCACTAACACACAAATACATGACATCTCACTGTCCTGACTTGATACCCCTAATACACAAATACATAACATCTCACTGTCCTGACTTGATACCCGTAACACACAAATACATGACATCTCACTGTCCTGACTTGATACCCCTATCACAAAAATACATAACATCTCACTGTCCTGACTTGGCACAGATACCCCTAACACAAAAATACATGACATCTCACTGCCCTGACTTGATACCCCTAACACAAATACATGACATCTCACTGTCCTGACTTGATACCCCTAACACACAAATACATGACATCTCACTGTCCTGACTTGATAACCCTATCACACAAATACATAACATCTCACTGTCCTGACTTGGTACAGATACCCCTAACAAAAAAATATATGACATCTCACTGCCCTGACTTGATACCCCTAACACAAATACATGACATCTCACTGTCCTGACTTGATACCCCTAACACACAAATACATGACATCTCACTGTCCTGATTTGATACCCCTAACACACAAATACATGACATCTCACTGTCCTGACTTGATACCCCTAACACATAAATACATGACATCTCACTGTCCTGACTTGGTACAGATACCCCTAAAACACAAATACATGACATCTCACTGTCCTGACTTGGAACAGATACCCCTAACACAAAAATACATGACATCTCACTGTCCTGACTTGATACCCCTAACACACAAATACATGACATATCACTGTCCTGACTTGATACCCCTAACACACAAATACATGACATCTCACTGTTCTGACTTGATACCCCTAACACACAAATACATGACATCTCACTGTCCTGACTTGAAAACACTAACAAACAAATACATGACATCTCACTGTCCTGACTTTTCATACCCCTAACACACAAATACATGACATCTCACTGTCCTGACTTGATACCCCTAACACAAAAATACATGACATCGCACTGTCCTGACTTGATACCCCTAACACACAAATACATGACATCTCACTGTCCTGACTTGATACCCCTAACACACATATACATGACATATCACTGTCCTGACTTGATACCCCTAACACACAAATACATGACATCTCACTGTCCTGACTTGATACCCCTAACACACAAATACATGACATCTCACTGTCCTGACTTGATAGCCCTAACATCCACATATATGACATCTCACTGTCCTGACTTTTTATACCCCTAACACACAAATACATGACATCTCACTGTCCTGACTTGATACCCCTAACACACAAAAACATGACATCTCACTGTCCTGACTTGATACCCCTAACACACAAATACATGACATCTCACTGTCCTGACTTGATACCCCTAACACACATATACATGACATATCACTGTCCTGACTTGATACCCCTAACACACAAATACATAACATCTCACTGTCCTGACTTGGCACAGATACCCCTTACGCACAAATACATGACATCTCACTGTCCTGACTTGGTACAGATACCCCATAACACACAAATACATGACATCTCACTGTCCTGACTTGATACCCCTAACACACAAATACATGACATCTCATTGTCCTGACTTGATACCGCTAACACACAAATACATGACATTTCACTGTCCTGACTTGATACCACTAACACACAAATACATGACATCTCACTGTCCTGACTTGATACCGCTAACACACAAATACATGACATTTCACTGTCCTGACTTGATACCACTAACACACAAATACATGACATCTCACTGTCCTGACTTGTACAGATACCCCTAACACACAAATACATGACATCTCACTGTCCTGACTTGATACCCCTAACACACAAATACATGACATCGCACTCTCCTGACTTGATACCCCTAACACACAAATACATGACATCTCACTGTCCTGACTTGATACCCCTAACACACATATACATGACATATCACTGTCCTGACTTGATACCCCTAACACACAAATACATAACATCTCACTGTCATGACTTGGTAGAGATACCCCTAACACACAAATACATGACATCTCACTGTTCTGACTTGATACCCCTAACACACAAATACATGACATCTCACTGTCCTGACTGGATACCCCTAACACACAAATACATGACATCTCACTGTACAGTCTTGATACCCCTAACACCCAAATACATGACATCTCACTGTCCTGACTTGATACCCCTAACACACATATACATGACATCACTGTCCTAACTTGATACCCCTAACACACAAATACATGACATCTCACTGTCCTGACTTGGTAGAGATACCCCTAACACACAAATACATGACATCTCATTGTCCTGACTTGATACCCCTAGCACACAAATGCATGACATCTCACTGTCCTGACTTGGTCCAGATACCCCTAACACACAAATACATGACATCTCACTGTCCGGACTTGGTACAGATACCGTTAACACACAACTTCATGACATCTCACTGTCCTGACTTGATACCCCTAACGCACAAATACATGACATCTCACTGTCCTGACTTGGCACAGATACCCCTTACGCACAAATACATGACATCTCACTGTCCTGACTTGGTACAGATACCCCATAACACACAAATACATGACATCTCACTGTCCTGACTTGATACCCCTAACACACAAATACATGACATCTCACTGACCTGACTTGATACCCCTATCACACAAATACATAACATCTCACTGTCCTGACTTGGCACAGATACCCCTAACACAAAAATACATGACATCTCACTGCCCTGACTTGATACCCCTAACACAAATACATGACATCTCACTGTTCTGACTTGATAACCCTATCACACAAATAAATAACATCTCAATGTCCTGACTTGGTACAGATATCCCTAACAAAAAAATACATGACATCTCACTGTCCTGACTTGATACCCCTAACACACAAATACATGACATCTCACTGTCCTGACTGGATACCCCTAACACACAAATACATGACATCTCACTGTCCAGTCTTGATACCCCTAACACCCAAATACATGACATCTCACTGTCCTGACTTGATACCCCTAACACACAAATACATGACATCTCAATGTCCTGACTTGATACCCCTAACACACAAATACATGACATCTCACTGTCCTGACTTGATACCCCTAACACACATATACATGACATCACTGTCCTGACTTGATACCCCTAACACACAAATACATAACATCTCACTGTCCTGACTAGGTACAGATACCCCTAACACACAAATACATGACATCTCACTGTCCTGACTTGGTAGAGATACCCCTAACACACAAATACATGACATCTCATTGTCCTGACTTGATACCCCTAGCACACAAATGCATGACATCTCACTGTCCTGACTTGATACCGCTAACACACAAATACATGACATTTCACTGTCCTGACTTGATACCCATAACACACAAATACATGACATCTCACTGTCCTGACTTGGTACAGATACCGCTAACACACAACTTCATGACATCTCACTGTCCTGACTTGATACCCCTAACGCACAAATACATGACATCTCACTGTCCTGACTAGGTACAGATACCCCTAACACACAAATACATGACATCTCACTGTCCTGACTTGGTAGAGATACCCCTAACACACAAATACATGACATCTCATTGTCCTGACTTGATACCCCTAGCACACAAATGCATGACATCTCACTGTCCTGACTTGATACCGCTAACACACAAATACATGACATTTCACTGTCCTGACTTGATACCCATAACACACAAATACATGACATCTCACTGTCCGGACTTGGTACAGATACCGCTAACACACAACTTCATGACATCTCACTGTCCTGACTTGATACCCCTAACGCACAAATACATGACATCTCACTGTCCTGACTTGGCACAGATACCCCTTACGCACAAATGCATGACATCTCACTGTCCTGACTTGGCACAGATACCCCTAACACAAAAATACATGACATCTCACTGCCCTGACTTGATACCCCTAACACAAATACATGACATCTCACTGTTCTGACTTGATAACCCTATCACACAAATAAATAACATCTCAATGTCCTGACTTGGTACAGATACCCCTAACAAAAAAATACATGACATCTCACTGTCCTGACTTGATACCCCTAACACACAAATACATGACATCGCACTGTCCTGACTTGATACCCCTAACATACAAATACATGACATCTCACTGTCCTGACTTGATACCCCTAACACACATATACATGACATATCACTGTCCTGACTTGATACCCCTAACACACAAATACATAACATCTCACTGTCCTGACTTGGTACAGATACCCCTAACACACAAATACATGACATCTCACTGTCCTGACTTGATACCCCTAACACACAAATACATGACATCTCACTGTCCTCACTTGATACCTCTAACACACAAATACATGACATCTCACTGTCCTCTCTTGATAACCCTAACACCCAAATACATGACATCTCACTGTCCTGACTTTTCATACCCCTAACACACAAATACATGACATCTCACTGTCCTGACTTGATACCCCTAACACACAAATACATGACATCTCACTGTCCTGACTTGATACCCCTAACACACAAATACATGACATCTCACTGTCCTTACTTGATACCCCTAACACACATATACATGACATATCACTGTCCTGACTTGATACCCCTAACACACAAATACATAACATATCACTGTCCTGACTTGGCACAGATACCCCTAACACACAAATACATGACATCTCACTGTCCTGACTTGGTAGAGATACCCCTAACACACAAATACATGACATCTCATTGTCCTGACTTGATACCCCTAGCACACAAATGCATGACATCTCACTGTCCTGACTTGATACCGCTAACACACAAATACATGACATTTCACTGTCCTGACTTGATACCCATAACACACAAATACATGACATCTCACTGTCCTGACTTGGTACAGATACCCCTAACACACAAATACATGACTTCTAACTGTCCGGACTTGGTACAGATACCGCTAACACACAACTTCATGACATCTCACTCTCCTGACTGATACCCCTAACGCACAAATACATGACATCTCACTGTCCTGACTTGGCACAGATACCCCTTACGCACAAATACATGACATCTTACTGTCCTGACTTGGTACAGATACCCAATAACACACAAATGCATGACATCTCAATGTCCTGACTTGATACTCCTAACACACAAATACATGACATCTCACTGTCCTGACTTGATACCCCTATCACACAAATAAATAACATCTCAATGTCCTGACTTGGTACAGATACCCCTAACAAAAAAATACATGACATCTCACTGCCCTGACTTGATACCCCTAACACAAATACATCACATCTCACTGTCCTGACTTGATACCCCTAGCACACAAATACATGACATCTCACTGTCCTGACTTGATACCCCTAACATATAAATACATGACATCTCACTGTTCTGACTTGATACCCCTAACACACAAATACATGACATCTCACTGTCCTGACTTGATAACCCTATCACACAAATACAAAACATCTCACTGTCCTGACATGGTACAGATACCCCTAACAAAACAATACATGACATCTCACTGCCCTGACTTGATACCCCTAACACAAATACATCATATCTCACTGTCCTGACTTGGTACAGATACCCCATAACACACAAATACATGACATCTCACTGTCCTGACTTGTTACCCCTATCACACAAATACATAACATCTCACTGTCCTGACTTGGCACAGATACCCTTAACACAAAAATACATGACATCTCCCTGCCCTGACTTGATACCCCTAACACAAATACATGACATCTCACTGTCCTGACTTGATACCCCTAACACACAAATACATGACATCTCACTGTCCTGACTTGATAACCCTATCACACAAATACATAACATCTCACTGTCCTGACTTGGTACAGATACCCCTAACACACAAATACATGACATCTAACTGTCCTGACTTGATACCCCTAACACACAAGTACATGACATCTCACTGTCCTGACTTGATACCCCTAACACATAAATAAATGACATCTCACTGTCCTGACTTGGAACAGATACCCCTAACACAAAAATACATGACATCTCACTGTTCTGACTTGATACCCCTAACACACAAATGCATGACATCTCACTGTCCTGATTTGATACCCCTAACACACAAATACATGACATCTCACTGTCCTGACTTGATACCCCTAACACACAAATACATGACATCTCACTGTCCTGACTTGAAAACACTAACACAAAAATACATGACATCTCACTGTCATGACTTGGTAGAGATACCCCTAACACACAAATACATGACATCTCACTGTCCTGACTTGATACCCCTAACACACAAATACATGACATCTCACTGTCCTGACTTGATACCCCTAACACACAAATACATGACATCTCACTGTCCTGTCTTGATAACCCTAACACCCAAATACATGACATCTCACTGTCCTGACTTTTCATACCCCTAACACACAAATACATGACATCTCACTGTCCTGACTTGATACCCCTAACACACAAATACATGACATCTCACTGTCCTGACTTGATACCCCTAACACACAAATACATGACATCTCACTGTCCTGACTTGATACCCCTAACACACATATACATGACATATCACTGTCCTGACTTGATACCCCTAACACACAAATACATAACATCTCACTCTCCTGACTTGGTACAGATACCCCTAACACACAAATACATGACATCTCACTGTCCTGACCTGGTAGAGATACCCCTAACACACAAATACATGACATATCATTGTCCTGACTTGATACCCCTAGCACACAAATGCATGACATCTCACTGTCCTGACTTGATACCGCTAACACACAAATACATGACATCTCACTGTCCTGACTTGATACCCCTAACACTCAAATACATGACATCTCACTGTCCTGACTTGATACCCCTAACACACAAATACATGACATCTCACTGTCCTGACTTGATAACCCTATCACACAAATACATAACATCTCACTGTCCTGACTTGATACCCCTAACACACATATACATGACATATCACTGTCCTGACTTGATACCCCTAACACACAAATAAATAACATCTTACTGTCCTGACTTGGTACAGATACCCCTAACACACAAATACATGACATCTCAATGTCCTGACTTGGTAGAGATACCCCTAACACACAAATACATGACATCTCACTGTCCTGTCTTGATAACCCTAACACCCAAATACATGACATCTCACTGTCCTGACTTTTCATACCCCTAACACACAAATACATGACATTTCACTGTCCTGACTTGATACCCCTAACACACAAATACATGACATCTCACTGTCCTGACTTGATACCCCTAACACACAAATACATGACATCTCACTGTCCTGACTTGATACCCCTAACACACATATACATGACATATCACTGTCCTGACTTGATACCCCTAACACACAAATAAATAACATCTTACTGTCCTGACTTGGTACAGATACCCCTAACACACAAATACATGACATCTCAATGTCCTGACTTGGTACAGATACCCCTAACACACAAATACATGACATCTCATTGTCCTGACTGGATACCCCTAGCACACAAATGCATGACATCTCACTGTCCTGACCTGATACCGCTAACACACAAATACATGACATTTCACTGTCCTGACTTGATACCCCTAACACACAAATACATGACATCTCACTGTCCTGACTTGGTACAGATACCCCTATCAAAAATACATGACATCTCACTGTCCGGACTTGGTACAGATACCGCTAACACACAACTTCATGACATCTCACTGTCCTGACTTGATACCCCTAGCGCACAAATACATGACATCTCACTGTCCTGACTTGATAACCCTAACACCCAAATACATGACATCTCACTGTCCTGACTTTTCATACCCCTAACACACAAATACATGACATCTCACTGTCCTGACTTGATACCCCTAACACACAAATACATGACATCTCACTGTCCTGACTTGATACCCCTAACACATAAATACATGACATTTCACTGTCCTGACTTGATACCCCTAACACACATATACATGACATATCACTGTCCTGACTTGATACCTCTAACACACAAATACATAACATCTCACTGTCCTGACTTGGTACAGATACCCCTAACACACAAATACATGACATCTCACTGTCCTGTCTTGATAACCCTAACACCCAAATACATGACATCTCACTGTCCTGACTTTTCATACCCCTAACACACATATACATGACATCTCACTGTCCTGACTTGATACCCCTAACACACAAATACATGACATCTCACTGTCCTGACTTGATACCCCTAACACTCAAATACATGACATCTCACTGTCCTGTCTTGATAACCCTAACACCCAAATACATGACATCTCACTGTCCTGACTTTTCATACCCCTAACACACAAATACATGACATCTCACTGTCCTGACTTGATACCCCTAACACACAAATACATGACATCTCACTGTCCTGACTTGATACCCCTAACACACAAATACATGACATCTCACTGTCCTGACTTGATACCCCTAACACACATATACATGACATATCACTGTCCTGACTTGATAACCCTAACACACAAATAAATAACATCTTACTGTCCTGACTTGGTACAGATACCCCTAACACACAAATACATGACATCTCAATGTCCTGACTTGGTACAGATACCCCTAACACACAAATACATGACATCTCATTGTCCTGACTGGATACCCCTAGCACACAAATGCATGACATCTCACTGTCCTGACCTGATACCGCTAACACACAAATACATGACATTTCACTGTCCTGACTTGATACCCCTAACACACAAATACATGACATCTCACTGTCCTGACTTGGTACAGATACCCCTATCAAAAATACATGACATCTCACTGTCCGGACTTGGAACAGATACCGCTAACACACAACTTCATGACATCTCACTGTCCTGACTTGATACCCCTAGCGCACAAATACATGACATCTCACTGTCCTGACTTGATAACCCTAACACCCAAATACATGACATCTCACTGTCCTGACTTTTCATACCCCTAACACACAAATACATGACATCTCACTGTCCTGACTTGATACCCCTAACACACAAATACATGACATCTCACTGTCCTGACTTGATACCCCTAACACATAAATACATGACATTTCACTGTCCTGACTTGATACCCCTAACACACATATACATGACATATCACTGTCCTGACTTGATACCTCTAACACACAAATACATAACATCTCACTGTCCTGACTTGGTACAGATACCCCTAACACACAAATACATGACATCTCACTGTCCTGTCTTGATAACCCTAACACCCAAATACATGACATCTCACTGTCCTGACTTTTCATACCCCTAACACACATATACATGACATCTCACTGTCCTGACTTGATACCCCTAACACACAAATACATGACATCTCATTGTCCTGACTTGATACCCCTAACACATAAATACATGACATTTCACTGTCCTGACTTGATACCTCTAACACACAAATACATAACATCTCACTGTCCTGACTTGGTACAGATACCCCTAACACACAAATACATGATATCTCACTGTCCTGACTTGATACCCCTAACACACAAATACATGACATCTCACTGTCCTGACTTGATACCCCTAACACTCAAATACATGACATCTCACTGTCCTGTCTTGATAACCCTAACACCCAAATACATGACATCTCACTGTCCTGACTTTTCATACCCCTAACACACAAATACATGACATCTCACTGTCCTGACTTGATACCCCTAACACACAAATACATGACATCTCACTGTCCTGACTTGATACCCCTAACACACAAATACATGACATCTCACTGTCCTGACTTGATACCCCTAACACACATATACATGACATATCACTGTCCTGACTTGATACCCCTAACACACAAATAAATAACATCTTACTGTCCTGACTTGGTACAGATACCCCTAACACACAAATACATGACATCTCAATGTCCTGACTTGGTACAGATACCCCTAACACACAAAGACATGACATCTCATTGTCCTGACTGGATACCCCTAGCACACAAATGCATGACATCTCACTGTCCTGACCTGATACCGCTAACACACAAATACATGACATTTCACTGTCCTGACTTGATACCCCTAACACACAAATACATGACATCTCACTGTCCTGACTTGGTACAGATACCCCTATCACAAATACATGACATCTCACTGTCCGGACTTGGTACAGATACCGCTAACACACAACTTCATGACATCTCACTGTCCTGACTTGATACCCCTAGCGCACAAATACATGACATCTCACTGTCCTGACTTGGCACAGATACCCCATAACACACAAATACATGACATCTCACTGTCCTGACTTGATACCCCTAACACACAAATACATGACATCTCACTGTCCTGACTTGATACCCCTATCACACAAATACATAACATCTCACTGTCCTGACATGGCACAGATACCCCTAACACAAAAATACATGACATCTCACTGCCTTGATATGATAGCGCTAACACAAATACATGACATCTCACTGTTCTGACTTGATACCCCTAACACACAAACACATGACATCTCAATGTCCTGACTTGATAACCCTATCACACAAATACATAACATCTCGCTGTCCTGACTTGGTACAGATACCCCTAACACAAATACATTACATCTCACTGTCCTGACTTGATACCCCTAATACACAAATACATGACATCTAACTGTCCTGACTTGATACCCCTAACACACAAATACATGACATCTCACTGTCCTGACTTGATACCCCTAACACATAAATACATGACATCTGACTGTCCTGACATGGTACAGATACCCCTAACACACAAATACATGACATCTCACTTTCCTAACTTGGAACAGATACCCCTAACACAAAACTACATGACATCTCACTGTCCTGATTTGATACCCCAAACACACAAATACATGACATCTCACTATCCTGACTTGATACCACTAACACACAAATACATGACATCTCACTGTCCTGACTTGATACCCCTAACACACAAATACATAACATCTCACTGTCCTGACTTGATACCCGTAACACACAAATACATGACATCTCACTGTCCTGACTTGATACCCCTATCACACAAATACATAACATCTCACTGTCCTGACTTGGCACAGATACCCCTAACACAAAATACATGACATCTCACTGCCCTGACTTGATACCCCTAACACAAATACATGACATCTCACTGTCCTCACTTGATACCCCTAACACACAAATACATGACATCTCACTGTCCTGACTTGATAACCCTATCACACAAATACATAACATCTCACTGTCCTGACTTTTCATACCCCTAACACACAAATACATGACATCTCACTGTCCTGACTTGATACCCCTAACACACAAATACATGACATCTCACTGTCCTGACTTGATACCCCTAACACACAAATACATGACATTTCACTGTCCTGACTTGATACCCCTAACACACATATACATGACATATCACTGTCCTGACTTGATACCTCTAACACACAAATACATAACATCTCACTGTCCTGACTTGGTACAGATACCCCTAACACACAAATACATGACATCTCACTGTCCTGACTTGATACCCCTAACACACAAATACATGACATCTCACTGTCCTGACTTGATACCCCTAACACTCAAATACATGACATTTCACTGTCCTGTCTTGATAACCCTAACACCCAAATACATGACATCTCACTGTCCTGACTTTTCATACCCCTAACACACAAATACATGACATCTCACTGTCCTGACTTGATACCCCTAACACACAAATACATGACATCTCACTGTCCTGACTTGATACCCCTAACACACAAATACATAACATCTCACTGTCCTGACTTGGTACAGATACCCCTAACACACAAATACATGACATCTCAATGTCCTGACTTGGAACAGATACCCCTAACACACAAATACATGACATCTCATTGTCCTGACTGGATACCCCTAGCACACAAATGCATGACATCTCACTGTCCTGACCTGATACCGCTAACACACAAATACATGACATTTCACTGTCCTGACTTGATACTCCTAACACACAAATACATGACATCTCACTGTCCTCACTTGGTACAGATACCCCTATCACAAATACATGACATCTCACTGTCCGGACTTGGTACAGATACCGCTAACACACAACTTCATGACATCTCACTGTTCTGACTTGATACCCCTAGCGCACAAATACATGACATCTCACTGTCCTGACTTGGCACAGATACCCCATAACACACAAATACATGACATCTCACTGTCCTGACTTGATACCCCTAGCACACAAATACATGACATCTCACTGTCCTGACTTGAAAACACTAACACACAAATACATAACATCTCACTGTCCTGACTTGGCACAGATACCCCTAACACAAAAATACATGACATCTCACTGCCTTGACTTGATACCGCTAACACAAATACATGACATCTCACTGTTCTGACTTGATACCCCTAACACACAAACACATGACATCTCACTGTCCTGACTTGATAACCCTATCACACAAATACATAACATCTCGCTGTCCTGACTTGGTACAGATACCCCTAACAAAAAAATACATGACATCTCACTGCCCTGACTTGATACCCCTAACACAAATACATCACATCTCACTGTCCTGACTTGGAACAGATACCCCTAACACAAAACTACATGACATCTCACTGTCCTGACTTGATACCCCAAACACACAAATACATGACATCTCACTATCCTGACTTGATACCACTAACACACAAATACATGACATCTCACTGTCCTCACTTGATACCCCTAACACACAAATACATAACATCTCACTGTCCTGACTTGATACCCGTAACACACAAATACATGACATCTCACTGTCCTGACTTGATACCCCTATCACACAAATACATAATATCTCACTGTCCTGACTTGATACCCCTAACACACAAATACATGACATCTCACTGTCCTGACTTGATACCCCTAACACATAAACACATGACATCTCACTGTCCTGACTTGGTACAGATACCCCTAAAACACAAATACATGACATCTCACTGTCCTGACTTGGAACAGATACCC
This sequence comes from Bathymodiolus brooksi, assembly GCA_963680875.1. NCBI lineage: Eukaryota > Metazoa > Mollusca > Bivalvia > Mytilida > Modiolidae > Bathymodiolus > Bathymodiolus brooksi. Next base: position 44,869,987 of record OY804585.1, on the reverse strand, counting down.
CTAACACAAAAATACATGACATCTCACTGTCCTGACTTGATACCCCTAACACACAAATACATGACATATCACTGTCCTGACTTGATACCCCTAACACACAAATACATGACATCTCACTGTTCTGACTTGATACCCCTAACACACAAATACATGACATCTCACTGTCCTGACTTGAAAACACTAACAAACAAATACATGACATCTCACTGTCCTGACTTTTCATACCCCTAACACACAAATACATGACATCTCACTGTCCTGACTTGATACCCCTAACACAAAAATACATGACATCGCACTGTCCTGACTTGATACCCCTAACACACAAATACATGACCTCTCACTGTCCTGACTTGATACCCCTAACACACATATACATGACATATCACTGTCCTGACTTGGTACAGATACCGCTAACACACAACTTCATGACATCTCACTGTCCTGACTTGATACCCCTAGAGCACAAATACATGACATCTCACTGTCCGGACTTGGTACAGATACCGCTAACACACAACTTCATGACATCTCACTGTCCTGACTTGATACCCCTAGCGCACAAATACATGACTTCTCACTGTCCTGACTTGGCACAGATACCCCATAACACACAAATACATGACATCTCACTGTCCTGACTTGATACCCCTAGCACACAAATACATGACATCTCACTGTCCTGACTTGAAAACACTAACACACAAATACATAACATCTCACTGTCCTGACTTGGCACAGATAACCCTAACACAAAAATACATGACATCTCACTGCCTTGACTTGATACCGCTAACACAAATACATGACATCTCACTGTCCTGACTTGATAACCCTATCACACAAATACATAACATCTCGCTGTCCTGACTTGGTACAGATACCCCTAACAAAAAAATACATGACATCTCACTGCCCTGACTTGATACCCCTAACACAAATACATCACATCTCACTGTCCTGACTTGGAACAGATACCCCTAACACAAAACTACATGACATCTCACTGTCCTGACTTGATACCCCAAACACACAAATACATGACATCTCACTGTCCTGACTTGATACCACTAACACACAAATACATGACATCTCACTGTCCTGACTTGATACCCCTAACACACAAATACATAACATCTCACTGTCCTGACTTGATACCCGTAACACACAAATACATGACATCTCACTGTCCTGACTTGATACCCCTATCACACAAATACATAACATCTCACTGTCCTGACTTGGTACAGATACCCCTAACAAAAAAATATATGACATCTCACTGCCCTGACTTGATACCCCTAACACAAATACATGACATCTCACTGTCCTGACTTGATACCCCTAACACACAAATACATGACATCTCACTGTCCTGACTTGATACCCCTAACACACAAATATATGACATCTCACTGTCCTGACTTGATACCCCTAACACATAAACACATGACATCTCACTGTCCTGACTTGGTACAGATACCCCTAAAACACAAATACATGACATCTCACTGTCCTGACTTGGAACAGATACCCCTAACACAAAAATACATGACATCTCACTGTCCTGACATGATACCCCTAACACACAAATACATGACATATAACTGTCCTGACTTGATACCCCTAACACACAAATACATGACATCTCACTGTTCTGACTTGATACCCCTAACACACAAATACATGACATCTCACTGTCCTGACTTGAAAACACTAACAAACAAATACATGACATCTCACTGTCCTGACTTTTCATACCCCTAACACACAAATACATGACATCTCACTGTCCTGACTTGATACCCCTAACACAAAAATACATGACATCGCACTGTCCTGACTTGATACCCCTAACACACAAATACATGACATCTCACTGTCCTGACTTGATACCCCTAACACACATATACATGACATATCACTGTCCTGACTTGATATCCCTAACACACAAATACATGACATCTCACTGTCCTGACTTGGAACAGATACCCCTAACACAAAACTACATGACATCTCACTGTCCTGACTTGATACCCCAAACACACAAATACATGACATCTCACTATCCTGACTTGATACCACTAACACACAAATACATGACATCTCACTGTCCTGACTTGATACCCCTAACACACAAATACATAACATCTCACTGTCCTGACTTGATACCCGTAACACACAAATACATGACATCTCACTGTCCTGACTTGATACCCCTATCACACAAATACATAACATCTCACTGTCCTGACTTGGCACAGATACCCCTAGCACAAAATACATGACATCTCACTGCCCTGACTTGATACCCCTAACACAAATACATGACATCTCACTGTCCTGACTTGATACCCCTAACACACAAATACATGACATCTCACTGTCCTGACTTGATAACCCTATCACACAAATACATAACATCTCACTGTCCTGACTTGGTACAGATACCCCTAACAAAAAAATACATGACATCTCACTGCCCTGACTTGATACCCCTAACACAAATACATGACATCTCACTGTCCTGACTTGATACCCCTAACACACAAATACATGACATCTCACTGTCCTGACTTGATACCCTAACACACAAATACATGACATCTCACTGTCCTGACTTGATACCCCTAACACATAAATACATGACATCTCACTGTCCTGACTTGGTACAGATACCCCTAAAACACAAATACATGACATCTCACTGTCCTGACTTGGAACAGATACCCCTAACACAAAAATACATAACATCTCACTGTCCTGACTTGATACCCCTAACACACAAATACATGACATATCACTGTCCTGACTTGATACCCCTAACACACAAATACATGACATATCACTGTTCTGACTTGATACCCCTAACACACAAATACATGACATCTCACTGTCCTGACTTGAAAACACTAACAAACAAATACATGACATCTCACTGTCCTGACTTGATACCCCTAACACACAAATACATGACATCTCACTGTCCTGACTTGATAACCCTATCACACAAATACATAACATCTCACTGTCCTGACTTGGTACAGATACCCCTAACAAAAAAATACATGACATCTCACTGCCCTGACTTGATACCCCTAACACAAATACATGACATCTCACTGTCCTGACTTGATACCCCTAACACACAAATACATGACATCTCACTGTCCTGACTTGATACCCTAACACACAAATACATGACATCTCACTGTCCTGACTTGATACCCCTAACACATAAATACATGACATCTCACTGTCCTGACTTGGTACAGATACCCCTAAAACACAAATACATGACATCTCACTGTCCTGACTTGGAACAGATACCCCTAACACAAAAATACATAACATCTCACTGTCCTGACTTGATACCCCTAACACACAAATACATGACATATCACTGTCCTGACTTGATACCCCTAACACACAAATACATGACATATCACTGTTCTGACTTGATACCCCTAACACACAAATACATGACATCTCACTGTCCTGACTTGAAAACACTAACAAACAAATACATGACATCTCACTGTCCTGACTTTTCATACCCCTAACACACAAATACATGACATCTCACTGTCCTGACTTGATACCCCTAACACAAAATTACATGACATCGCACTCTCCTTACTTGATACCCCTAACACACAAATACATGACATCTCACTGTCCTGACTTGATACCCCTAACACACATATACATGACATATCACTGTCCTGACTTGATACCCCTAACACACAAATACATGACATCTCACTGTCTTGACTTGATACCCCTAACACACAAATACATGACATCTCACTGTCCTGACTTGATAACCCTAACACCCACATATATGACATCTCACTGTCCTGACTTTTCATACCCCTAACACACAAATACATGACATCTCACTGTCCTGACTTGATACCCCTAACACACAAAAACATGACATCTCACTGTCCTGACTTGATACCCCTAACACACAAATACATGACATCTCACTGTCCAGACTTGATACCCCTAACACACATATACATGACATATCACTGTCTTGACTTGATACCCCTAACACACAAATACATAACATCTCACTGTCCTGACTTGGTACAGATACCCCTAACACACAAATACATGACATATCACTGTCCTGACTTGGTACAGATACCCCTAACACACAAATACATGACATCTCATTGTCCTGACTTGATACCCCTAGCACACAAATGCATGACATCTCACTGTCCTGACTTAATACCCCTAACACACAAATACATGACATCTCACTGTCCTGACTTGATAACCCTATCACACAAAAACATAACATCTCACTGTCCTGACTTGGTACAAATACCCCTAACACACAAATACATGATATCTCACTGCCCTGATTTGATACCCCTAACACAAATACATGACATATCACTGTCCTGACTTGATACCCCTAACACACAAATACATGACATCTCACTGTCCTGACTTGATACCCCTAACACACAAATACATGACATCTCACTGTCCTGACTTGATACCACTAACACATAAATACATGACATCTCACTGTCCTGACTTGGTACAGATACCCCTAACACACAAATACATGACATCTCACTGTCCTGACTTGGAACAGATACCCCTAACATAAAAATACATGACATCTCACTGTCCTGACTTGATACCCCTAACACAAAAATACATGACATCTCACTGTCCTGACTTGATACCCCTAACACAAATACATGACATCTCACTGTCCTGACTTGATACCCCTAACACACAAATACATGACATCTCACTGTCCTGACTTGATACCCCTAACACACAAATACATGACATCTCACTGTCCTGACTTGATACCCCTAACACATAAATACATGACATCTCACTGTCCTGACTTGGTAAAGATACCCCTAACACACAAATACATGACATCTCACTGTCCTGACTTGGAACAGATACCCCTAACACAAAAATACATGACATCTCACTGTCCTGACTTGATACCCCTAACACACAAATACATGAAATCTCACTGTCCTGACTTGATACCCCTAACACACAAATACATGACATCTCACTGTCCTGAATTGAAAACACTAACACACAAATACATGACATCTCACTGTCCTGACTTTTCATACCCCTAACACACAAATACATGACATCTCACTGTCCTGACTTGATACCCCTAACACACAAATACATGACATCTCACTGTCCTGACTTGATACCCCTAACACACATATACATGACATATCACTGTCCTGACTTGATACCCCTAACAAACAAATACATAACATCTCACTGTTCTAACTTGGTACAGATACCCTTAACACACAAATACATGACATCTCACTGTCCTGACTTGATACACCTAACACACAAAAACATGACATCTCGCTGTCCTGACTTGATACCCCTAACACACAAATACATGACATCTCACTGTCTTGACTTGATACCCCTAACACACATATACATGACATATCACTGTCCTGACTTGATACCCCTAACACACAAATACATAACATCTCACTGTCCTGACTTGGTACAGATACCCCTAACACACAAATACATGACATATCACTGTCCTGACTTGGCACAGATACCCCTAACACACAAATACATGACATCTCATTGTCCTGACTTGATACCCCTAGCACACAAATGCATGACATCTCACTGTCCTGACTTAATACCCCTAACACACAAATACATGACATCTCACTGTCCTGACTTGATAACCCTATCACACAAATATATAACATCTCACTGTCCTGACTTGGCACAGATACCCCATAACACACAAATACATGACATCTCACTGTCCTGACTTGATACCCCTAACGCACAAATACATGTCATCTCACTGTCCTGACTTGATACCCCTAACACACAAATACATAACATCTCACTGTCCTGACTTGATAACCCTATCACACAAATACATAACATCTCGCTGTCCTGACTTGGTACAGATACCCCTAACAAAAAAATACATGACATCTCACTGCCCTGACTTGATACCCCTAACACAAATACATCACATCTCACTGTCCTGACTTGATACCCCTAACACACAAATACATGACATCTAACTGTCCTGACTTGATACCCCTAACACACAAATACATGACATCTCACTGTTCTGACTTGATACCCCTAACACATAAATACATGACATCTGACTGTCCTGACATGGTACAGATACCCCTAACAGACAAATACATGACATCTCACTGTCCTTACTTGGAACAGATACCCCTAACAAAAAACTACATGACATCTCACTCTCCTGACTTGATACCCCAAACACACAAATACATGACATCTCACTATCCTGACTTGATACCACTAACACACAAATACATGACATCTCACTGTCCTGACTTGATACCCCTAACACACAAATACATAACATCTCACTGTCCTGACTTGATACCCGTAACACACAAATACATGACATCTCACTGTCCTGACTTGATACCCCTATCACACAAATACATAACATCTCACTGTCCTGACTTGGCACAGATACCCCTAACACAAAAATACATGACATCTCACTGCCCTGACTTGATACCCCTAACACAAATACATGACATCTCACTGTCCTGACTTGATACCCCTAACACACAAATACATGACATCTCACTGTCCTGACTTGATAACCCTATCACACAAATACATAACATCTCACTGTCCTGACTTAGTACAGATACCCCTAGCAAAAAAATACATGATATCTCACTGCCCTGACTTGATACCCCTAACACAAATACATGACATCTCACTGTCCTGACTTGATACCCCTAACACACAAATACATGACATCTCACTGTCCTGACTTGATACCCCTAACACACAAATACATGACATCTCACTGTCCTGACTTAATACCCCTAACATATAAATACATGACATCTCACTGTCCTGACTTGGTACAGATACCCCTAAAACACAAATACATGACATCTCACTGTCCTGACTTGGAACAGATACCCCTAACACAAAAATACATGACATCTCACTGTCCTGACTTGATACCCCTAACACACAAATACATGACATATCACTGTCCTGACTTGATACCCCTAACACACAAATACATGACATCTCACTGTTCTGACTTGATACCCCTAACACACAAATACATGACATCTCACTGTCCTGACTTGAAAACACTAACAAACAAATACATGACATCTCACTGTCCTGACTTTTCATACCCCTAACACACAAATACATGACATCTCACTGTCCTGACTTGATACCCCTAACACAAAAATACATGACATCGCACTGTCCTGACTTGATACCCCTAACACACAAATACATGACATCTCACTGTCCTGACTTGATACCCCTAACACACATATACATGACATCTCACTGTCCTGACTTGATACCCCTAACACACAAATACATGACATCTTACTGTCCTGACTTGATACCCCTAACACACAAATACATGACATCCCACTGTTCTGTCTTGATACTCCTAACACACAAATACATGACATCTCACTCTTCTGACTTTATACCCCTTACACACAAATACATGATATCTCCCTGTCCTGACTTGATACCCCTAACACACAAATACATGACATCTCAATGTACTGACTTGATACCCCTAACACACAAATACATGACATCTCACTGTTCTGACTTGATACCCCTTACACACAAATACATGACTTCTCACTGTCCTGACTTGATACCCCTAACACACAAATACATGACATCTCACTGTCCTGACTTGATACCCCTAACACACAAATACATGACATTTCACTGTCCTGACTTGATACCCCTAACACACAAATACATGACATCTCACTGTCCTGACTTGGTACAGATACCCCTAGCACACAAATACATGATATCTCACTATCCTGACTTGATTCCCCTAACACAAAAATACATGACATTTCACTGTCCTGACTTGATACCCCTAACACACAAATACATGACATCTCATTGTTCTGACTTGGTACAGATACCCCTAACACACAAATACATGACATCTCTCTGTCCCGACTTGATACAGATACCCCTAACACACAAATACATGACATCTCAATGTACTGACTTGATACCCCTAACACACAAATACATGACATCTCACTGTTCTGACTTGATACTCCTAACACACAAATACATGACATCTCACTCTTCTGACTTGATACCCCTTACACACAAATACATGACATCTCACTTTCCTGACTTGATACCCCTAACACACAAATACATGACATCTCACTGTTCTGACTTGGTACAGATACCCCTAACACACAAATACATGACATTTCACTGTCCTGACTTGATACCCCTAACACACAAATACATGACATTTCAATTTCCTGATTTGATACACCTAACACACAAATACATGATATCTCACTGTCCTGACTTGGTACAGATACCCCTAACACACAAATACATGACATGTCAATGTCCTACCTTGATACCCCTAACACACAAATACATGACATATCACTGTCCTGACTTGATACCCCTAACACACAAATACATGACATCTCACTGTCTTGACTTGATACCCCTAACACACAAATACATGACAACTCACTGTCCTGACTTGGTACAGATACCCCTAACACACAAATACAAGACATTTCACTGTCCTGACTTGATACCCCTAACACACAAATACATGACATCTCACTGTCCTGACTTGATACCCCTAACACACAAATACATGACATCTCACTGTCCTGACTTGATACGCCTAACACACAAATACATGACTTTTAAATGTCCTGACTTGATACCCCTAACACACAAATACATGATATCTCACTGTCCTGATTTGGTACAGATACCCCTAACACACAAATACATGACATCTCAATGTCCTGACTTGATACCCCTAACACACAAATACATGACATCTCACTGTCCTGACTTGATACCCCTAACACACAAATACATGACATCTCACAGTCCTGACTTGATACCCCTAACACACAAATACATGACATCTAACTGTCCTGACTTGATACAGATACCCCTAACACACAAATACATGACATCTCACTGTCCCGACTTGATACACCTAACACACAAATACATGACATCTCAGTGTCCTCACTTCGTACTCCTAACACACAAATACATGACATCTCACTGTCCTGTCTTGATACCCCTAGCACACAAATACATGACATCTAACTGTCCTGACTTGATACAGATCCCCCTAACACACAAATACATGACTTCTCACTGTCCTGACTTGATACACCTAACACACAAATACATGACATCTCAGTGTCCTCACTTCGTACCCCTAGCACACAAATGCATGACATCTCACTGTCCTGACTTGGTACAGATACCCCTAGCACACAAATACATGACATCTCAATATCCTGACTTGATACCCCTAACACACAAATACATGACATCTCACTGTCCTGACTTGATACCCCTAACACACAAATACATGACAACTCACTGTCCTGACTTGGTACAGATACCCCTAACACACAAATACATGACATTTCAATGTCCTGACTTGATACCCCTAACACACAAATACATGACATCTCACTGTCCTGACTTGATACCCCTAACAATCAAATACATGACTTCTCACTGTCCTGACTTGATACCCCTAACACACAAATACATGACATCTAACTGTCCTGACTTGATACACCTAACACACAAATACATGACATCTCACTGTCCGGACTTGATACACCTAACACACAAATACATGACATCGCAGTGTCCTCACTTCGTACCCCTAACACACAAATACATGACATCTCACTGTCCTGACTTGTACAGATAACCCTAACACAAATACATGACATCTCACTGTCCTGACTTGATACCCCTAACAATCAAATACATGACTTCTCACTGTCCTGACTTGATACCCCTAACACACAAATACATGACATCTCACTGTCCTGACTTGATACAGATACCCCTAACACACAAATACATGACATTTCACTATCCTGACTTGAAACCCCTAACACACAAATACATGACATCTCACTGTCCTGACTTGATAACCCTATCACACAAATACATAACATCTCACTGTCCTGACTTGGTACAGATACCCATAGCACAAAAATACATGACATCTAAATGCCCTGACTTGATACCCCTAACACATAAATACATAACATCTCACTGTCCTGACTTGGTACATATACCCCTAACACACAAATACATGACATCTCACTGTCATGATTTGGAACAGATACCCCTAACACAAAAATACATGACATCTCACTGTCCTGATATGATACCCATAACACACAAATACATGACATCTCACTGTCCTGACTTGATACCCCTAACACATAAATACATGATATCTGACTGTCCTCACTTGATACCCTTAACACACAATTACATGACATCTGACTGTCCTGACTTTATACAGATACCCCTAACACAAAAATACATGACTTCTAACTGTCCTGACTTGATACAGATACCCCTAACACACAAATACATGACATCTGACTGTCCTGACTTGATATACCTAACACACAAATACATGACATCTCAGTGTCCTCATTTTGTACCCCTAACACACAAATATATGACATCTCACTGTCCTGACTTGGTACAGATACCCCTAGCACACAAATACATGACATCTCACTATCCTGACTTGATACCCCTAACAAAAAAATACATGACATATCACTGTCCTGATTTGATACCTCTAACACACAAATACATGACATCTCACTGTCCCGACTTGGTACAGATACCCCTAACACACAAATACATGACATCTCACTGTCCTGACTTGTACAGATAACCCTAACACAAATACATGACATCTCACTGTCCTGACTTGATACCCCTAACAATCAAATACATGACTTCTCACTGTCCTGACTTGATACCCCTAACACATAAATACATGACATCTCACTGTCCTGACTTGGTACAGATACCCCTAACACACAAATGCATGACATTTCACTGTCCTGACTTGAAACCCCTAACACACAAATACATGACATCTCACTGTCCTGACTTGATACCCCTAACACACAAATACATGACATCTCACTGTCCTGACTTGATAACCCTATCACACAAATACATGACATCTCACTGTCCTGACTTGGTACAGATACCCATAACACAAAAATACATGACATCTAAATGCCCTGACTTGATACCCCTAACACAAATACATGACATCTCACTGTCCTGACTTGATACCCCTAACACACAAATACATGACATCTAACTCTCCTGACTTGATACCCCTAACACACAAATACATGACATCTCACTGTCCTGACTTGATACCCCTAACACATAAATACATAACATCTCACTGTCCTGACTTGGTACATATACCCCTAACACACAAATATATGACATCTCACTGTCATGATTTGGAACAGATTCCCCTAACACAAAAATACATGACATCTCACTGTCCTGATTTGATACCCATAACACACAAATACATGACATCTCACTGTCCTGACTTGATACCCCTAACACACAAATACATGACATCTCACTGTCCTGACTTTATACAGTTACCCCTAACACACAAATACATGACATCTAACTGTCCTGACTTGATACAGATGCCCCTAACACACAAATACATGACATCTCAGTGTCCTGACTTGATATACCTAACACACAAATACATGACATCTCAGTGTCCTGACTTGATACCCCTAACACACAAATACATGACATCTCACTCTTCTGACTTTATACCCCTTACACACAAATACATGACATCTCACTGTCCTGACTTGATACCCCTAACACACAAATACATGACATCTCACTCTTCTGACTTTATACCCCTAACACACAAATACATGACATCTCACTGTCCTGACTTTATACAGATACCCATAACACACAAATACATGACATCTAACTGTCCTGACTTGATACAGATACCCCTAACACACAAATACATGACATCTCACTGTCCTGACTTGATATACCTAACACACAAATACATGACATCTCACTGTCCTCACTTCGTACCCCTAACATACAAATACATGATATCTCACTATCCTGACTTGATACCCCTAACACACAAATACATGACATCTCACTGTCCTGACTAGATACCCCTAACACACAAATACATGACATCTCACTGTCCTGACTTGATACCCCTAACACACAAATACATGACATTTCACTGTCCTGACTTGATACCCCTAACACACAAATACATGACATCTAACTGTCCTGACTTGATACAGATACCCCTAACACACAAATACATGACATCTCACTGTCCTGACTTGACACACCTAACACACAAATACATGACATCTCACTGTCCTGACTTTATACAGTTACCCCTAACACACAAATACATGACATCTAACTGTCCTGACTTGATACAGATGCCCCTAACACACAAATACATGACATCTCAGTGTCCTGACTTGATATACCTAACACACAAATACATGACATCTCAGTGTCCTGACTTGATACCCCTAACACACAAATACATGACATCTCACTCTTCTGACTTTATACCCCTTACACACAAATACATGACATCTCACTGTCCTGACTTGATACCCCTAACACACAAATACATGACATCTCACTCTTCTGACTTTATACCCCTAACACACAAATACATGACATCTCACTGTCCTGACTTTATACAGATACCCATAACACACAAATACATGACATCTAACTGTCCTGACTTGATACAGATACCCCTAACACACAAATACATGACATCTCACTGTCCTGACTTGATATACCTAACACACAAATACATGACATCTCACTGTCCTCACTTCGTACCCCTAACATACAAATACATGATATCTCACTATCCTGACTTGATACCCCTAACACACAAATACATGACATCTCACTGTCCTGACTAGATACCCCTAACACACAAATACATGACATCTCACTGTCCTGACTTGATACCCCTAACACACAAATACATGACATTTCACTGTCCTGACTTGATACCCCTAACACACAAATACATGACATCTAACTGTCCTGACTTGATACAGATACCCCTAACACACAAATACATGACATCTCACTGTCCTGACTTGACACACCTAACACACAAATACATGACATCTCAGTGTCCTCACTTCGTACCCCTAACACACAAATACATGACATCTCACTGTCCTGACTTGGTACAGATACCACTAGCACACAAATACATGACATCTCACTGTCCTGACTTGATACCCCTAACACACAAATACATGACATCTCACTGTCCCGACTTGGTACAGATACCCTAACACACAAATACATGACATCTCACTGTCCTGACTTGTACAGATAACCCTATCACAAATACATGACATCTCACTGTCCTGACTTGATACCCCTAACACACAAATACATGACATCTCACTGTTCTGTCTTGATACTCCTAACACACAAATACATGACATCTCACTCTTCTGACTTTATACCCCTTACACACAAATACATGACATCTCACTGTCCCGACTCGGTACAGATACCCCTAACACACAAATACATGACATCTCAGTGTCCTCACTTGATACCCCTAACACACAAATACATGACATCTCACTGTTCTGACTTGATACCCCTAACACACAAATGCATGACATCTCACTGTCCTGATTTGATACCCCTAACACACAAATACATGACATCTCACTGTCTTGACTTGGTACAGATACCCCTAACACAAAAATACATGACATCGCACTGTCCTGACTTGGTACAGATACCCTTAACACACAAATACATGACATCTCACTGTCCTGACTTGATACCCCTAACACACAAATACATGACATCTCACTCTCCTGATTTGATACCCATAACACACAAATACATGACATCTCTCTGTCCTGACTTGATCCCCTAACACACAAATACATGACATCTCACTGTTCTGACTTGATACTCCTAACACACAAATACATGACATCTCACTCTTTTGACTTGATACCCCTTACACACAAATACATGACATCTCACTGTCCTGACTTGATACCCCTAACACACAAATACATGACATCTCACTGTTCTGACTTGGTACAGATACCCCTAACACAGAAATATATGACATCTCACTGTCCTGACTTGGCACAGATACCCCTAACACACAAATACATGACATCTCACTGTCCTGACTCGATACCCCTAACACACAAATACATGACATTTCACTGTCCTGACGTGATACCCCTAACACACAAATACATGACATTTCACTGTCCTGACTTGAAACCCCTAACACACAAATACATGACATATCACTGTCCTGACTTGATACCCTAACACACAAATACATGACATCTCACTGTCCTGACTTGATAACCCTATCACACAAATACATAACATCTCACTGTCCTGACTTGGTACAGATACCCCTAACACAAAAATACATGACATCTCACAGCCCTGACTTGATACCCCTAACACACAAATACATGACATCTAACTGTCCTGACTTGATACACCTAACACACAAATACATGACATCTCACTGTCCTGACTTGATACCCCTAACACATAATTACATAACATCTCACTGTCCTGACTTGGTACAGATACCCCTAACACAAAAATACATGACATCTCACTGTCCTGATTTGTTACCCCTAAAACACGAATACATGACATCTCACTGTCCTGACTTGATACCCCTAACACACAAATACATGACATCTCACTGTCCTGACTTGATACCCTTAACACACAAATACATGACATCTGACTGTCCTGACTTTATACAGATACCCCTAACACACAAATACATGACTTCTAACTGTCCTGACTTGATACAGATACCCCTAACACACAAATACATGACATCTCACTGTCCTGACTTGATATACCTAACACACAAATACATGACATCTCACTGTCCCGACTTGGTACAGATACCCCTAACACACAAATACATGACATCTCACTGTCCTGACTTGTACAGATAACCCTATCACAAATACATGACATCTCACTGTCCTGACTTGATACCCCTAACACACAAATACATGACATCTCACTCTTTTGACTTGATACCCCTTACACACAAATACATGACATCTCACTGTCCTGACTTGATACCCCTAACACACAAATACATGACATCTCACTGTTCTGACTTGGTACAGATACCCCTAACACAGAAATATATGACATCTCACTGTCCTGACTTGGCACAGATACCCCTAACACACAAATACATGACATCTCACTGTCCTGACTCGATACCCCTAACACACAAATACATGACATTTCACTGTCCTGACGTGATACCCCTAACACACAAATACATGACATTTCACTGTCCTGACTTGAAACCCCTAACACACAAATACATGACATATCACTGTCCTGACTTGATACCCTAACACACAAATACATGACATCTCACTGTCCTGACTTGATAACCCTATCACACAAATACATAACATCTCACTGTCCTGACTTGGTACAGATACCCCTAACACAAAAATACATGACATCTCACAGCCCTGACTTGATACCCCTAACACACAAATACATGACATCTAACTGTCCTGACTTGATACACCTAACACACAAATACATGACATCTCACTGTCCTGACTTGATACCCCTAACACATAATTACATAACATCTCACTGTCCTGACTTGGTACAGATACCCCTAACACAAAAATACATGACATCTCACTGTCCTGATTTGTTACCCCTAAAACACGAATACATGACATCTCACTGTCCTGACTTGATACCCCTAACACACAAATACATGACATCTCACTGTCCTGACTTGATACCCTTAACACACAAATACATGACATCTGACTGTCCTGACTTTATACAGATACCCCTAACACACAAATACATGACTTCTAACTGTCCTGACTTGATACAGATACCCCTAACACACAAATACATGACATCTCACTGTCCTGACTTGATATACCTGACACACAAATACATGACATCTCACTGTCCCGACTTGGTACAGATACCCCTAACACACAAATACATGACATCTCACTGTCCTGACTTGTACAGATAACCCTATCACAAATACATGACATCTCACTGTCCTGACTTGATACCCCTAACACACAAATACATGACATCTCACTGTTCTGTCTTGATACTCCTAACACACAAATACATGACATCTCACTCTTCTGACTTTATACCCCTTACACACAAATACATGACATCTCACTGTCCTGACTTGAAACCCCTAACACACAAATACATGACATCTCACTGTCCTGACTTGATACCCCTAACACACAAATACATGACATCTCACTGTCCTGACCTGATACCCCTAACACACACATACATGACATATCACTGTCCTGACTTGATACCCCTAACACACAAATACATGACATCTCACCTGACTTGATACCCCTAACACACAAATACATGACATCTCACTGTCCCGACTCGGTACAGATACCCCTAACACACAAATACATGACATCTCAGTGTCCTCACTTGATACCCCTAACACACAAATACATGACATCTCAGTGTCCTCACTTGATACCCCTAACACACAAATACATGACATCTCACTGTTCAGACTTGATACCCCTAACACACAAATACATGACATCTCACTGTCCTGACTTGGTACAGATACCCCTAACACACAAATACATGACATCGCACTGTCCTGACTTGGTACAGATACCCTTAACACACAAATACATGACATCTCACTGTCCTGACTTGATACCCCTAACACACAAATACATGACATCTCACTCTCCTGATTTGATACCCATAACACACAAATACATGACATCTCACTGTCCTGACTTGATCCCCTAACACACAAATACATGACATCTCACTGTTCCGACTTGATACAGATACCCCTAACACACAAATACATGACATCTCACTGTCCTGACTTGATACCCCTAACACACAAATACATGACATCTCACTGTTCTGACTTGATACTCCTAACACACAAATACATGACATCTCACTCTTCTGACTTGATACCCCTTACACACAAATACATGACATCTCACTGTCCTGACTTGATACCCCTAACACACAAATACATGACATCTCACTGTTCTGACTTGGTACAGATACCCCTAACACACAAATATATGACATCTCACTGTCCTGACTTGGCACAGATACCCCTAACACACAAATACATGACATCTCACTGTCCTGACTCGATACCCCTAACACACAAATACATGACATTTCACTGTCCTGACGTGATACCCCTAACACACAAATACATGACATATCACTGTCCTGACTTGATACCCTAACACACAAATACATGACATCTCACTGTCCTGACTTGATAACCCTATCACACAAATACATAACATCTCACTGTCCTGACATGGTACAGATACCCCTAACACAAAAATACATGACATCTCACTGCCCTGACTTGATACCCCTAACACACAAATACATGACATCTAACTGTCCTGACTTGATACACCTAACACACAAATACATGACATCTCACTGTCCTGACTTGATACCCCTAACACATAATTACATAACATCTCACTGTCCTGACTTGGTACAGATACCCCTAATACATAAATACAAAACATCTCACTGTCCTGACTTGGTACAGATACCCCTAACACAAAAATACATGATATCTCACTGTCCTGATTTGTTACCCCTAAAACACGAATACATGACATCTCACTGTCCTGACTTGATACCCCTAACACACAAATACATGACATCTCACTGTCCTGACTTGATACCCTTAACACACAAATACATGACATCTGACTGTCCTGACTTTATACAGATACCCCTAACACACAAATACATGACTTCTAACTGTCCTGACTTGATACAGATACCCCTAACACACAAATACATGACATCTCACTGTCCTGACTTGATATACCTAACACACAAATACATGACATCTCAGTGTCATCACTTTGTACCCCTAGCACACAAATATATGACATCTCACTGTCCTGACTTGGTACAGATACCCCAAGCACACAAATACATGACATCTCACTATCCTGACTTGATACCCCTAACAAACAAATACATGACATCTCACTGTCCTGACTTGATACCTCTAACACACAAATACATGACATCTCACTGTCCCGACTTGGTACAGATACCCCTAACACACAAATACATGACATCTCACTGTCCTGACTTGTACAGATAACCCTAACACAAATACATGACATCTCACTGTCCTGACTTGATACCCCTAACACACAAATACATGACATCTCACTGTCCTGACTTGGTACAGATACCCCTAACACACAAATACATGACATTTCACTGTCCTGACTTGATACCCTTAACACACAAATACATGACATCTGACTGTCCTGACTTTATACAGATACCCCTAACACACAAATACATGACTTCTAACTGTCCTGACTTGATACAGATACCCCTAACACACAAATACATGACATCTCACTGTCCTGACTTGATATACCTAACACACAAATACATGACATCTCACTGTCCCGACTTGGTACAGATACCCCTAACACACAAATACATGACATCTCACTGTCCTGACTTGTACAGATAACCCTATCACAAATACATGACATCTCACTGTCCTGACTTGATACCCCTAACACACAAATACATGACATCTCACTGTTCTGTCTTGATACTCCTAACACACAAATACATGACATCTCACTCTTCTGACTTTATACCCCTTACACACAAATACATGACATCTCACTGTCCTGACTTGAAACCCCTAACACACAAATACATGACATCTCACTGTCCTGACTTGATACCCCTAACACACAAATACATGACATCTCACTGTCCTGACCTGATACCCCTAACACACACATACATGACATATCACTGTCCTGACTTGATACCCCTAACACACAAATACATGACATCTCACCTGACTTGATACCCCTAACACACAAATACATGACATCTCACTGTCCCGACTCGGTACAGATACCCCTAACACACAAATACATGACATCTCAGTGTCCTCACTTGATACCCCTAACACACAAATACATGACATCTCAGTGTCCTCACTTGATACCCCTAACACACAAATACATGACATCTCACTGTTCAGACTTGATACCCCTAACACACAAATGCATGACATCTCACTCTCCTGACTTGATACCCCTAACACACAAATACATGACATCTCACTGTCCTGACTTGGTACAGATACCCCTAACACACAAATACATGACATCGCACTGTCCTGACTTGGTACAGATACCCTTAACACACAAATACATGACATCTCACTGTCCTGACTTGATACCCCTAACACACAAATACATGACATCTCACTCTCCTGATTTGATACCCATAACACACAAATACATGACATCTCACTGTCCTGACTTGATCCCCTAACACACAAATACATGACATCTCACTGTTCCGACTTGATACAGATACCCCTAACACACAAATACATGACATCTCACTGTCCTGACTTGATACCCCTAACACACAAATACATGACATCTCACTGTTCTGACTTGATACTCCTAACACACAAATACATGACATCTCACTCTTCTGACTTGATACCCCTTACACACAAATACATGACATCTCACTGTCCTGACTTGATACCCCTAACACACAAATACATGACATCTCACTGTTCTGACTTGGTACAGATACCCCTAACACACAAATATATGACATCTCACTGTCCTGACTTGGCACAGATACCCCTAACACACAAATACATGACATCTCACTGTCCTGACTCGATACCCCTAACACACAAATACATGACATTTCACTGTCCTGACGTGATACCCCTAACACACAAATACATGACATATCACTGTCCTGACTTGATACCCTAACACACAAATACATGACATCTCACTGTCCTGACTTGATAACCCTATCACACAAATACATAACATCTCACTGTCCTGACATGGTACAGATACCCCTAACACAAAAATACATGACATCTCACTGCCCTGACTTGATACCCCTAACACACAAATACATGACATCTAACTGTCCTGACTTGATACACCTAACACACAAATACATGACATCTCACTGTCCTGACTTGATACCCCTAACACATAATTACATAACATCTCACTGTCCTGACTTGGTACAGATACCCCTAATACATAAATACAAAACATCTCACTGTCCTGACTTGGTACAGATACCCCTAACACAAAAATACATGATATCTCACTGTCCTGATTTGTTACCCCTAAAACACGAATACATGACATCTCACTGTCCTGACTTGATACCCCTAACACACAAATACATGACATCTCACTGTCCTGACTTGATACCCTTAACACACAAATACATGACATCTGACTGTCCTGACTTTATACAGATACCCCTAACACACAAATACATGACTTCTAACTGTCCTGACTTGATACAGATACCCCTAACACACAAATACATGACATCTCACTGTCCTGACTTGATATACCTAACACACAAATACATGACATCTCAGTGTCATCACTTTGTACCCCTAGCACACAAATATATGACATCTCACTGTCCTGACTTGGTACAGATACCCCAAGCACACAAATACATGACATCTCACTATCCTGACTTGATACCCCTAACAAACAAATACATGACATCTCACTGTCCTGACTTGATACCTCTAACACACAAATACATGACATCTCACTGTCCCGACTTGGTACAGATACCCCTAACACACAAATACATGACATCTCACTGTCCTGACTTGTACAGATAACCCTAACACAAATACATGACATCTCACTGTCCTGACTTGATACCCCTAACACACAAATACATGACATCTCACTGTCCTGACTTGGTACAGATACCCCTAACACACAAATACATGACATTTCACTGTCCTGACTTGAAACACCTAACACACAAATACATGACATCTCACTGTCCTGACTTGATACCCCTAACACACAAATACATGACATCTCACTGTCCTGACTTGATAACCCTATCACACAAATACATAACATCTCACTGTCCTGACTTGGTACAGATACCCATAACACAAAAATACATGACATCTCACTGCCCTGACTTGATACCCCTAACACAAATACATGACATCTCACTGTCCTGACTTGATACCCCTAACACACAAATACATGACATCTCACTGTCCTGACTTGATACCCCTAACACATAAATACATAACATCTCACTGTCCTGACTTGGTACAGATACCCCTAACACACAAATACATGACATCTCACTGTCCTGATTTGGAACAGATACCCCTAACACAAAAATACATGACATCTCACTGTCCTGATTTGATACCCATAACACACAAATACATGACATCTCACTGTCCTGACTTGATACCCCTAACACACAAATACATGACATCTCACTGTCCTGACTTGATACCCCTAACACACAAATACATGACATCTCACTGTCCTGACTTTATACAGTTACCCCTAACACACAAATACATGACATCTAACTGTCCTGACTTGATACAGATGCCACTAACACACAAATACATGACATCTCAGTGTCCTGACTTGATATACCTAACACACAAATACATGACATCTCACTGTCCTGACTTGATACCCCTAACACACAAATACATGACATTTTACTGTCCTGACTTGATACCCCTAACACACAAATACATGACATCTAACTGTCCTGACTTGATACAGATACCCCTAACACACAAATACATGACATCTCACTGTCCTGACTTGACACACCTAACACACAAATACATGACATCTCAGTGTCCTCACTTCGTACCCCTAACACACAAATACATGACATCTCACTGTCCTGACTTGGTACAGATACCCCTAGCACACAAATACATGACATCTCACTGTCCTGACTTGATAACCCTAACACACAAATACATGACATCTCACTGTCCCGACTTGGTACAGATACCCCTAACACACAAATACATGACATCTCACTGTCCTGACTTGTACAGATAACCCTATCACAAATACATGACATCTCACTGTCCTGACTTGATACCCCTAACACACAAATACATGACATCTCACTCTTCTGACTTTATACCCCTTACACACAAATACATGACATCTCACTGTCCTGACTTGAAACCCCTAACACACAAATACATGACATCTCACTGTCCTGACTTGATACCCCTAACACACAAATACATGACATCTCACTGTCCTGACCTGATACCCCTAACACACAAATACATGACATATCACTGTCCTGACTTGATACCCCTAACAATCAAATACATGACTTCTCACTGTCCTGACTTGATACCCCTAACACACAAATACATGACATCTCACTGTCCTGACTTGGTACAGATACCCCTAACACACAAATACATGACATTTCACTGTCCTGACTTGAAACCCCTAACACACAAATACATGACATCTCACTGTCCTGATTTGATACCCCTAACACACAAATACATGACATCTCACTGTCCTGACTTGATAACCCTATCACACAAATACATAACATCTCACTGTCCTGACTTGGTACAGATACCCATAACACAAAAATACATGACATCTCAATGCCCTGACTTGATACCCCTAACACAAATACATTACATCTCACTGTCCTGACTTGATACCCCTAACACACAAATACATGACATCTAACTGTCCTGACTTGATACCCCTAACACACAAATACATGACATCTCACTGTCCTGACTTGATACCCCTAACACATAAATACATAACATCTCACTGTCCTGACTTGGTACAGATACCCCTAACACACAAATACATGACATCTCACTGTCCTGATTTGGAACAGATACCCCTAACACATAAATACATGACATCTCACTGTCCTGATTTGATACCCATAACACACAAATACATGACATCTCACTGTCCTAACTTGATACCCCTAACACACAAATACATGACATCTCACTGTCCTGACTTGATAACCCTATCACACAAATACATAACATCTCACTGTCCTGACTTGGTACAGATACCCATAACACAAAAATACATGACATCTCACTGCCCTGACTTGATACCCCTAACACAAATACATGACATCTCACTGTCCTGACTTGATACCCCTAACACAAAAATACATGACATCTAACTGTCCTGACTTGATACCCCTAACACACAAATACATGACATCTCACTGTCCTGACTTGATACCCCTAACACATAAATACATAACATCTCACTGTCCTGACTTGGTACAGATACCCCTAACACACAAATACATGACATCTCACTGTCCTGATTTGGAACAGATACCCCTAACACAAAAATACATGACATCTCACTGTCCTGATTTGATACCCATAACACACAAATACATGACATCTCACTGTCCTGACTTGATACCCCTAACACACAAATACATGACATCTCACTGTCCTGACTTGATACCCCTAACACACAAATACATGACATCTCACTGTCCTGACTTTATACAGTTACCCCTAACACACAAATACATGACATCTAACTGCCCTGACTTGAAACAGATGCCCCTAACACTCAAATACATGACATCTCAGTGTCCTGACTTGATATACCTAACACACAAATACATGACATCTCACTGTCCTGACTTGATACCCCTAACACACAAATACATGACATTTCACTGTCCTGACTTGATACCCCTAACACACAAATACATGACATCTAACTGTCCTGACTTGATACAGATACCCCTAACACACAAATACATGACATCTCACTGTCCTGACTTGACACACCTAACACACAAATACATGACATCTCAGTGTCCTCACTTCGTACCCCTAACACACAAATACATGACATCTCACTGTCCTGACTTGGTACAGATACCCCTAGCACACAAATACATGACATCTCACTGTCCTGACTTGATAACCCTAACACACAAATACATGACATCTCACTGTCCCGACTTGGTACAGATACCCCTAACACACAAATACATGACATCTCACTGTCCTGACTTGTACAGATAACCCTATCACAAATACATGACATCTCACTGTCCTGACTTGATACCCCTAACACACAAATACATGACATCTCACTGTTCTGTCTTGATACTCCTAACACACAAATACATGGCATCTCACTCTTGTGACTTTATACCCCTTACACACAAATACATGACATCTCACTGTCCTGACTTGAAACCCCTAACACACAAATACATGACATCTCACTGTCCTGACTTGATACCCCTAACACACAAATACATGACATATCACTGTCCTGACTTGATACCCCTAACACACAAATACATGACATCTCACTCTCCTGACTTGATACCCCTAACACACAAATACATGACATCTCACTGTCCTGAATTGATCCCCTAACACACAAATACACGACATCTCACTGTCCCGACTTGTACAGATACCCCTAACACACAAATACATGACATCTCAGTGTCCTCACTTGATACCCCTAACACACAAATACATGACATCTCACTGTTCTGACTTGATACCCCTAACACACAAATGCATGACATCTCACTGTCCTGACTTGATACCCCTAACACACAAATACATGACATCTCACTGTCCTGACTTGGTACAGATACCCCTAACGCACAAATACATGACATCGCACTGTCCTGACTTGGTACAGATACCCTTAACACACAAATACATGACATCTCACTGTCCTGACTTGATACCCCTAACACACAAATACATGACATCTCACTCTCCTGATTTGATACCCATAACACACAAATACATGACATCTCACTGTCCTGACTTGATCCCCTAACACACAAATACATGACATCTCACTGTCCCGACTTGATACAGATACCCCTAACACACAAATACATGACATCTCACTGTCCTGACTTGATACCCCTAACACACAAATACATGACATCTCACTGTACTGACTTGATACTCCTAACACACAAATATATGACATCTCACTCTTCTGACTTGATACCCCTTACACACAAATACATGACATCTCACTGTCCTGACTTGATACCCCTAACACACAAATACATGACATCTCACTGTTCTCACTTGGTACAGATACCCCTAACACACAAATATATGACATCTCACTGTCATGACTTGGCAAAGATACCCCTAACACACAAATACATGACATCTCACTGTCCTGACTCGATACCCCTAGCACACAAATACATAACATTTCACTGTCCTGACGTGATACCCCTAACACACAAATACATGACATTTCACTGTCCTGACTTGAAACCCCTAACACACAAATACATGACATATCACTGTCCTGACTTGATACCCCTAACACACAAATACATGACATCTAACTGTCCTGACTTGATACACCTAACACACAAATACATGACATCTCACTGTCCTGACTTGATACCCCTAACACATAATTACATAACATCTCACTGTCCTGACTTGGTACAGATACCCCTAACACATAAATACATAACATCTCACTGTCCTGACTTGGTACAGATACCCCTAACACAAAAATACATGACATCTCACTGTCCTGATTTGTTACCCCTAAAACACGAATACATGACATCTCACTGTCCTGACTTGATACCCCTAACACACAAATACATGACATCTCACTGTCCTGACTTGATACCCTTAACACACAAATACATGACATCTGACTGTCCTGACTTTATACAGATACCCCTAACACACAAATACATGACTTCTAACTGTCCTGACTTGATACAGATACCCCTAACACACAAATACATGACATCTCACTGTCCTGACTTGATATACCTAACACACAAATACATGACATCTCCGTGTCATCACTTTGTACCCCTAGCACACAAATATATGACATCTCACTGTTCTGACTTGGTACAGATACCCCTAGCACACAAATACATGACATCTCACTGTCCTGACTTGATACCCCTAACACACAAATACATGACATCTCACTGTCCTGACTTGATACCCCTAACACACAAATACATGACATCTCACTGTCCTGACTTGATACCCCTAACACACAAATACATGACATCTCACTGTCCTGACTTTATACAGTTACCCCTAACACACAAATACATGACATCTAACTGTCCTGACTTGAAACAGATGCCCCTAACACTCAAATACATGACATCTCAGTGTCCTGACTTGATATACCTAACACACAAATACATGACATCTCACTGTCCTGACTTGATACCCCTAACACACAAATACATGACATTTCACTGTCCTGACTTGATACCCCTAACACACAAATACATGACATCTAACTGTCCTGACTTGATACAGATACCCCTAACACACAAATACATGACATCTCACTGTCCTGACTTGACACACCTAACACACAAATACATGACATCTCAGTGTCCTCACTTCGTACCCCTAACACACAAATACATGACATCTCACTGTCCTGACTTGGTACAGATACCCCTTACACACAAATACATGACATCTCACTGTCCTGACTTGATAACCCTAACACACAAATACATGACATCTCACTGTCCCGACTTGGTACAGATACCCCTAACACACAAATACATGACATCTCACTGTCCTGACTTGTACAGATAACCCTATCACAAATACATGACATCTCACTGTCCTGACTTGATACCCCTAACACACAAATACATGACATCTCACTGTTCTGTCTTGATACTCCTAACACACAAATACATGACATCTCACTCTTGTGACTTTATACCCCTTACACACAAATACATGACATCTCACTGTCCTGACTTGAAACCCCTAACACACAAATACATGACATCTCACTGTCCTGACTTGATACCCCTAACACACAAATACATGACATCTCACTGTCCTGACCTGATACCCCTAACACACAAATACATGACATATCACTGTCCTGACTTGATACCCCTAACACACAAATACATGACATCTCACTCTCCTGACTTGATACCCCTAACACACAAATACATGACATCTCACTGTCCTGAATTGATCCCCTAACACACAAATACACGACATCTCACTGTCCCGACTTGGTACAGATACCCCTAACACACAAATACATGACATCTCAGTGTCCTCACTTGATACCCCTAACACACAAATACATGACATCTCACTGTTCTGACTTGATACCCCTAACACACAAATGCATGACATCTCACTGTCCTGACTTGATACCCCTAACACACAAATACATGACATCTCACTGTCCTGACTTGGTACAGATACCCCTAACGCACAAATACATGACATCTCACTGTCCCGACTTGGTACAGATACCCCTAACACACAAATACATGACATCTCACTGTCCTGACTTGTACAGATAACCCTATCACAAATACATGACATCTCACTGTCCTGACTTGATACCCCTAACACACAAATACATGACATCTCACTGTTCTGTCTTGATACTCCTAACACACAAATACATGACATCTCACTCTTGTGACTTTATACCCCTTACACACAAATACATGACATCTCACTGTCCTGACTTGAAACCCCTAACACACAAATACATGACATCTCACTGTCCTGACTTGATACCCCTAACACACAAATACATGACATCTCACTGTCCTGACCTGATACCCCTAACACACAAATACATGACATATCACTGTCCTGACTTGATACCCCTAACACACAAATACATGACATCTCACTCTCCTGACTTGATACCCCTAACACACAAATACATGACATCTCACTGTCCTGAATTGATCCCCTAACACACAAATACACGACATCTCACTGTCCCGACTTGGTACAGATACCCCTAACACACAAATACATGACATCTCAGTGTCCTCACTTGATACCCCTAACACACAAATACATGACATCTCACTGTTCTGACTTGATACCCCTAACACACAAATGCATGACATCTCACTGTCCTGACTTGATACCCCTAACACACAAATACATGACATCTCACTGTCCTGACTTGGTACAGATACCCCTAACGCACAAATACATGACATCTCACTGTCCTAACTTGATACCCCTAACACACAAATACATGACATCTCACTGTCCTGACTTGATAACCCTATCACACAAATACATAACATCTCACTGTCCTGACTTGGTACAGATACCCATAACACAAAAATACATGACATCTCACTGCCCTGACTTGATACCCCTAACACAAATACATGACATCTCACTGTCCTGACTTGATACCCCTAACACAAAAATACATGACATCTAACTGTCCTGACTTGATACCCCTAACACACAAATACATGACATCTCACTGTCCTGACTTGATACCCCTAACACATAAATACATAACATCTCACTGTCCTGACTTGGTACAGATACCCCTAACACACAAATACATGACATCTCACTGTCCTGATTTGGAACAGATACCCCTAACACAAAAATACATGACATCTCACTGTCCTGATTTGATACCCATAACACACAAATACATGACATCTCACTGTCCTGACTTGATACCCCTAACACACAAATACATGACATCTCACTGTCCTGACTTGATACCCCTAACACACAAATACATGACATCTCACTGTCCTGACTTTATACAGTTACCCCTAACACACAAATACATGACATCTAACTGCCCTGACTTGAAACAGATGCCCCTAACACTCAAATACATGACATCTCAGTGTCCTGACTTGATATACCTAACACACAAATACATGACATCTCACTGTCCTGACTTGATACCCCTAACACACAAATACATGACATTTCACTGTCCTGACTTGATACCCCTAACACACAAATACATGACATCTAACTGTCCTGACTTGATACAGATACCCCTAACACACAAATACATGACATCTCACTGTCCTGACTTGACACACCTAACACACAAATACATGACATCTCAGTGTCCTCACTTCGTACCCCTAACACACAAATACATGACATCTCACTGTCCTGACTTGGTACAGATACCCCTAGCACACAAATACATGACATCTCACTGTCCTGACTTGATAACCCTAACACACAAATACATGACATCTCACTGTCCCGACTTGGTACAGATACCCCTAACACACAAATACATGACATCTCACTGTCCTGACTTGTACAGATAACCCTATCACAAATACATGACATCTCACTGTCCTGACTTGATACCCCTAACACACAAATACATGACATCTCACTGTTCTGTCTTGATACTCCTAACACACAAATACATGGCATCTCACTCTTGTGACTTTATACCCCTTACACACAAATACATGACATCTCACTGTCCTGACTTGAAACCCCTAACACACAAATACATGACATCTCACTGTCCTGACTTGATACCCCTAACACACAAATACATGACATATCACTGTCCTGACTTGATACCCCTAACACACAAATACATGACATCTCACTCTCCTGACTTGATACCCCTAACACACAAATACATGACATCTCACTGTCCTGAATTGATCCCCTAACACACAAATACACGACATCTCACTGTCCCGACTTGTACAGATACCCCTAACACACAAATACATGACATCTCAGTGTCCTCACTTGATACCCCTAACACACAAATACATGACATCTCACTGTTCTGACTTGATACCCCTAACACACAAATGCATGACATCTCACTGTCCTGACTTGATACCCCTAACACACAAATACATGACATCTCACTGTCCTGACTTGGTACAGATACCCCTAACGCACAAATACATGACATCGCACTGTCCTGACTTGGTACAGATACCCTTAACACACAAATACATGACATCTCACTGTCCTGACTTGATACCCCTAACACACAAATACATGACATCTCACTCTCCTGATTTGATACCCATAACACACAAATACATGACATCTCACTGTCCTGACTTGATCCCCTAACACACAAATACATGACATCTCACTGTCCCGACTTGATACAGATACCCCTAACACACAAATACATGACATCTCACTGTCCTGACTTGATACCCCTAACACACAAATACATGACATCTCACTGTACTGACTTGATACTCCTAACACACAAATATATGACATCTCACTCTTCTGACTTGATACCCCTTACACACAAATACATGACATCTCACTGTCCTGACTTGATACCCCTAACACACAAATACATGACATCTCACTGTTCTGACTTGGTACAGATACCCCTAACACACAAATATATGACATCTCACTGTCATGACTTGGCAAAGATACCCCTAACACACAAATACATGACATCTCACTGTCCTGACTCGATACCCCTAGCACACAAATACATAACATTTCACTGTCCTGACGTGATACCCCTAACACACAAATACATGACATTTCACTGTCCTGACTTGAAACCCCTAACACACAAATACATGACATATCACTGTCCTGACTTGATACCCCTAACACACAAATACATGACATCTAACTGTCCTGACTTGATACACCTAACACACAAATACATGACATCTCACTGTCCTGACTTGATACCCCTAACACATAATTACATAACATCTCACTGTCCTGACTTGGTACAGATACCCCTAACACATAAATACATAACATCTCACTGTCCTGACTTGGTACAGATACCCCTAACACAAAAATACATGACATCTCACTGTCCTGATTTGTTACCCCTAAAACACGAATACATGACATCTCACTGTCCTGACTTGATACCCCTAACACACAAATACATGACATCTCACTGTCCTGACTTGATACCCTTAACACACAAATACATGACATCTGACTGTCCTGACTTTATACAGATACCCCTAACACACAAATACATGACTTCTAACTGTCCTGACTTGATACAGATACCCCTAACACACAAATACATGACATCTCACTGTCCTGACTTTATATACCTAACACACAAATACATGACATCTCCGTGTCATCACTTTGTACCCCTAGCACACAAATATATGACATCTCACTGTTCTGACTTGGTACAGATACCCCTAGCACACAAATACATGACATCTCACTGTCCTGACTTGATACCCCTAACACACAAATACATGACATCTCACTGTCCTGACTTGATACCCCTAACACACAAATACATGACATCTCACTGTCCTGACTTGATACCCCTAACACACAAATACATGACATCTCACTGTCCTGACTTTATACAGTTACCCCTAACACACAAATACATGACATCTAACTGTCCTGACTTGAAACAGATGCCCCTAACACTCAAATACATGACATCTCAGTGTCCTGACTTGATATACCTAACACACAAATACATGACATCTCACTGTCCTGACTTGATACCCCTAACACACAAATACATGACATTTCACTGTCCTGACTTGATACCCCTAACACACAAATACATGACATCTAACTGTCCTGACTTGATACAGATACCCCTAACACACAAATACATGACATCTCACTGTCCTGACTTGACACACCTAACACACAAATACATGACATCTCAGTGTCCTCACTTCGTACCCCTAACACACAAATACATGACATCTCACTGTCCTGACTTGGTACAGATACCCCTAGCACACAAATACATGACATCTCACTGTCCTGACTTGATAACCCTAACACACAAATACATGACATCTCACTGTCCCGACTTGGTACAGATACCCCTAACACACAAATACATGACATCTCACTGTCCTGACTTGTACAGATAACCCTATCACAAATACATGACATCTCACTGTCCTGACTTGATACCCCTAACACACAAATACATGACATCTCACTGTTCTGTCTTGATACTCCTAACACACAAATACATGACATCTCACTCTTGTGACTTTATACCCCTTACACACAAATACATGACATCTCACTGTCCTGACTTGAAACCCCTAACACACAAATACATGACATCTCACTGTCCTGACTTGATACCCCTAACACACAAATACATGACATCTCACTGTCCTGACCTGATACCCCTAACACACAAATACATGACATATCACTGTCCTGACTTGATACCCCTAACACACAAATACATGACATCTCACTCTCCTGACTTGATACCCCTAACACACAAATACATGACATCTCACTGTCCTGAATTGATCCCCTAACACACAAATACACGACATCTCACTGTCCCGACTTGGTACAGATACCCCTAACACACAAATACATGACATCTCAGTGTCCTCACTTGATACCCCTAACACACAAATACATGACATCTCACTGTTCTGACTTGATACCCCTAACACACAAATGCATGACATCTCACTGTCCTGACTTGATACCCCTAACACACAAATACATGACATCTCACTGTCCTGACTTGGTACAGATACCCCTAACGCACAAATACATGACATCGCACTGTCCTGACTTGGTACAGATACCCTTAACACACAAATACATGACATCTCACTGTCCTGACTTGATACCCCTAACACACAAATACATGACATCTCACTCTCCTGATTTGATACCCATAACACACAAATACATGACATCTCACTGTCCTGACTTGATCCCCTAACACACAAATACATGACATCTCACTGTCCCGACTTGATACAGATACCCCTAACACACAAATACATGACATCTCACTGTCCTGACTTGATACCCCTAACACACAAATACATGACATCTCACTGTACTGACTTGATACTCCTAACACACAAATATATGACATCTCACTCTTCTGACTTGATACCCCTTACACACAAATACATGACATCTCACTGTCCTGACTTGATACCCCTAACACACAAATACATGACATCTCACTGTTCTGACTTGGTACAGATACCCCTAACACACAAATATATGACATCTCACTGTCCTGACTTGGCAAAGATACCCCTAACACACAAATACATGACATCTCACTGTCCTGACTCGATACCCCTAGCACACAAATACATAACATTTCACTGTCCTGACGTGATACCCCTAACACACAAATACATGACATTTCACTGTCCTGACTTGAAACCCCTAACACACAAATACATGACATATCACTGTCCTGACTTGATACCCCTAACACACAAATACATGACATCTAACTGTCCTGACTTGATACACCTAACACACAAATACATGACATCTCACTGTCCTGACTTGATACCCCTAACACATAATTACATAACATCTCACTGTCCTGACTTGGTACAGATACCCCTAACACATAAATACATAACATCTCACTGTCCTGACTTGGTACAGATACCCCTAACACAAAAATACATGACATCTCACTGTCCTGATTTGTTACCCCTAAAACACGAATACATGACATCTCACTGTCCTGACTTGATACCCCTAACACACAAATACATGACATCTCACTGTCCTGACTTGATACCCTTAACACACAAATACATGACATCTGACTGTCCTGACTTTATACAGATACCCCTAACACACAAATACATGACTTCTAACTGTCCTGACTTGATACAGATACCCCTAACACACAAATACATGACATCTCACTGTCCTGACTTGATATACCTAACACACAAATACATGACATCTCCGTGTCATCACTTTGTACCCCTAGCACACAAATATATGACATCTCACTGTTCTGACTTGGTACAGATACCCCTAGCACACAAATACATGACATCTCACTATCCTGACTTGATACGTCTAACACACAAATACATGACATCTCACTGTCCCGACTTGATACCTCTAACACACAAATACATGACATATCACTGTCCCGACTTGGTACAAATACCCCTAACACACAAATACATGACATCTCACTGTCCTGACTTGTACAGATAACCCTAAGACAAATACATGACATCTCACTGTCCTGACTTGATACCCCTAACAATCAAATACATGACTTCTCACTGTCCTGACTTGATACCCCTAACACAAAAATACATGACATCTCACTGTCCTGACTTGGTACAGATACCCCTAACACACAAATACATGACATTTCACTGTCCTGACTTGAAACCCCTAACACACAAATACATGACATCTCACTGTCCTGACTTGATACCCCTAACACACAAATACATGACATCTCACTGTCCTGACTTGATACCCCTAACACAAATACATGACATCTCACTGTCCTGACTTGATACCCCTAACACACAAATACATGACATCTAACTGTCCTGACTTGATACCCCTAACACACAAATACATGACATCTCACTTTCCTGACTTGATAACCCTAACACATAAATACATAACATCTCACTGTCCTGACTTGGTACAGATACCCCTAACACACAAATACATGACATCTCACTGTCCTGATTTGGAACAGATACCCCTCACACAAAAATACATGACATCTCACTGTCCTGATTTGATACCCATAACACACAAATACATGACATCTCACTATCCTGATTTGATACCCCTAACACACAAATACATGACATCTCACTGTCCTGACTTGATACCCCTAACACACAAATACATGACATCTCACTGTCCTGACTTTATACAGTTACCCCTTACACACAAATACATGACATCTAACTGTCCTGACTTGATGCAGATGCCGCTAACACACAAATACATGACATCTCAGTGTCCTGACTTGATATACCTAACACACAAATACATGACATCTCAGTGTCCTCTCTTCATACCCCTAACACACAAATACATGACATCTCACTGTCCTGACTTTATACAGATACCCATAACACACAAATACATGACATCTAACTGTCCTGACTTGACACAGATACCCCTAACACACAAATACATGACATCTCACTGTCCTGACTTGATATACCTAACACACAAATACATGATATCTCAGTGTCCTCACTTCGTACCCCTAACAAACAAATACATGATATCTCACTATCCTGACTTGATACCCCTAACACACAAATACATGACATCTCACTGTCCTGACTAGATACCCCTAACACACAAATACATGACATCTCACTGTCCTGACTTGATACCTCTAACACACAAATACATGACATCTCACTCTCCTGACTTGATACCCCTAACACACAAATACATGACTTCTCACTGTCCTGACTTGAACCCCTAACACACAAATACATGACATCTCACTGTCCCGACTTGATACAGATACCCCTAACACACAAATACATGACATCTCACTGTCCTGACTTGATACCCCTAACACACAAATACATGACATCTCACTATTCTGACTTGATACTCCTAACACACAAATACATGATATCTCACTGTCCTGACTTGATACCCCTAACACACAAATACATGACATGTCAATGCCCTGACTTGATACCCCTAACACACAAATCCATGACATCTCAATGTCCTGACTTGATACCCCTAACACACAAATACATGTATTCTCCCTGTCCTGACTTGATACCCCTAACACACAAATACATGACATCTCACTGTCCTGACTTCATATACCCCTAACATACAAATACATGACATCTCACTGTCCTGACTTGATAACCCCTAACACACAAATACATGACATTTCACTGTCCTGACTTGATACCCCTAACAAACAAATACATGACATCTAACTGTCCTGACTTGATATAGATACCCCTAACACACAAAAACATGACATCTCACTGTCCTGAATTGATCCCCTAACACACAAATACATGACATCTCAATGTCCTGACTTGGTACAGATACCCCTAACACACAAATACATGACATCTCACTGTCTTGACTTGATACCCCTAACACACAAATACATGACATCTCACTGTTCTGACTTGATACCCCTAACACACAAATGCATGACATATCACTGTCCTGACTTGATACCCCTAACACACAAATACATGACATTTCACTGTCCTGACTTGATACACCTGACACACAAATACATGACATCTCACTGTCCTGACTTGGTACAGATATCCCTAACACACAAATACATGACATCTCACTGTCCTGACTTGGTACAGATACCCTTAACACACAAATACATGACATCTCACTGTCCTGACTTGATACCCCTAACACACAAATACATGACATCTCACTGTACTGACTTGATCCCCTAACACACAAATACATGACATCTCACTGTCCTGACTTGATACAGATACCCCTAACACACAAATACATGACATCTCACTGACCTGACTTGATACCCCTAACACACAAATACATGACATCTCACTGTTCTGACTTGATACTCCTAACACACAAATACATGACATCTCACTCTTCTGACTTGATACCCCTTACACACAAACACATGACATCTCACTGTCCTGACTTGATACCCCTAACACACAAATACATGACATCTCACTGTTCTGACTTGGTACAGATACCCCTAACACACAAATATATGACATCTCACTGTCCTGACTTGGCACAGATACCCCTAACACACAAATACATGACATCTCACTGTCCTGACTCGATACCCCTAACACACAAATACATGACTTTTCACTGTCCTGACGTGATACCCCTAACACACAAATACATGACATTTCACAGTCCTGACTTGAAACCCTAACACACAAATACATGACATATCACTGTCCTGACTTGATACCCTAACACACAAATACATGACATCTCACTGTCCTGACTTGATAACCCTATCACAAAAATACATAACATCTCACTGTCCTGACTTGATACCCCTAACACACAAATACATGACATCTAACTGTCCTGACTTGATACCCCTAACACACAAATACATGACATCTCACTGTCCTGACTTGATACCCCTAACACATAAATACATAGCATCTCACTGTCCTGACTTGGTACAGATACCCCTAACACATAAATAAATAACATCTCACTGTCCTGACTTGGTACAGATACCCCTAACACAAAAATACATGACATCTCACTGTCCTGATTTGTTACCCCTAAGACACAAATACATGACATCTCACTGTCCTGACTTGATACCCCTAACAAACAAATACATGACATCTCACTGTCCTGACTTGATACCCCTAACACACAAATACATGACATCTCACTGTCCTGACTTTATACAGTTACCCCTAAAATACAAATACATGACATCTAACTGTCCTGACTTGATACAGATACCCCTAACACACAAATACATGACATCTCACTGTCCTGACTTGATATACCTAACACACAAATACATGACATCTCAGTGTCCTCACTTCGTACCCCTAACACACAAATACATGACATCTCACTGTACTGACTTTATACAGATACCATTAACACACAAATACATGACATCTAACTGACCTGACTTGATACAGATACCCATAACACACAAATACATGACATCTCACTGTCCTGACTTGTTATATCTAACACACAAATACATGACATCTCAGTGTACTCACTTCGTACCCCTAACACACAAATACATGACATCTCACTGTCCTGACTTGATATACCTAACACACAAATACATGACATCTCAGTGTCCTTACTTCGTACCCCTAACACACAAATACATGACATCTCACTATCCTGACTTGATACCCCTAACACACAAATACATGACATCTCACTGTCCTGACTTGGAACAGATACCCCTAACACACAAATACATGACATGTCACTGTCCTGACTTGTACAGATAACCCTAACACAAATACATGACATCTCACTGTCCTGACTTGATACCCCTAACACACAAATACATGACTTATCACTGTCCTGACTTGATACCCCTAACACACAAATACATGACATCTCACTGTCCTGACTTGATACAGATACCCCTAACACACAAATACATGACATCTCAATGGCCTGACTTGGTACAGATACCCCTAACATACAAATACATGACATCTCACTGACCTGACTTGATACCCCTAACACACAAATACATGACATCTCACTGTTCTGACTTGATACTCCTAGCACACAAATACATGACATCTCACTCTTCTGACTTGATACCCCTTACACACAAATACATGACATCTCACTGTCCTGACTTGATACCCCTAACACACAAATACATGACTTCTCACTGTCCTGACTTGGTACAGATATCCCTAACACACAAATACATGACATCTCACTGTCCTGACTTGGCACAGATACCCCTAACACACAAATACATGACATCTCACTGTCCTGACTCGATACCCTTAACAAAAAAATACATGACATCTCACTGTCCTGACTCGATACCCCTAGCACACAAATACATGACATTTCACTGTCCTGACGTGATACCCCTAACACACAAACACATGACATTTCACTGTCCTGACTTGAAACCCCTAACACACAAATACATGACATCTCATTGTCCTGACTTGTACAGATAACGCAAACACAAATACATGACATCTCACTGTCCTGACTTGATACCCCTAACACACAAATACATGACATCTCACTGTTCTGTCTTGATACTCCTAACACACAAATACATGACATCTCACTCTTCTGACTTTATACCCCTTACACACAAATACATGACATCTCCCTGTCCTGACTTGAAACCCCTAACACACAAATTCATGACATCTCACTGTCCTGACTTGATACCCCTAACACACAAATACTTGACATCTCACTGTCCTGACCTGATACCCCTAGCACACAAATACATGACATATCACTGTCCTGACTTGATACCCCTAACACACAAATACATGACATCTCACTCTCCTAACTTGATACCCCTAACACACAAATACATGACATCTCACTGTCCTGACTTGATTCCCTAACACACAAATACATGACATCTCACTGTCCCGACTTGATTCCCTAACACACAAATACATGACATCTCACTGTCCCGACTTGGCACAGATACCCCTAACACACAAATACATGACATCTCACTGTCCTGACTTGATACCCCTAACACACAAATACATGATATTTCACTGTCCTGACTTGATACCCCTAACACACAAATGCATGACATCTCACTGTCCTGACTTGGTACAGATACCCCTAACACACAAATACATGACATATCACTGTCCTGACTTGGTACAGATACCCTTAACACACAAATACATGACATATCACTGTCCTGACTTGATACCCCTAACACACAAATACATGACATCTCACTCTCCTGACTTGATACACCTAACACACAAATACATGACATCTCATTGTCCTGACTTGATCCCCTAACACACAAATACATGACATCTCACTGTCCCGACTTGATACAGATACCCCTAACACACAAATACATGACATCTCACTGTTCTGACTTGATACTCCTAACAAACAAATACATGACATCTCACTCTTTTGACTTGATACCCCTTACACACAAATACATGACATCTCACTGTCCTGACTTGATACCCCTAACACACAAATACATGACATCTCACTGTTCTGACTTGGTACAGATACCCCTACCACACAAATATATGACATCTCACTGTCCTGACTTGGCACAGATACACCTAACACACAAATACATGACATCTCACTGTCCTGACTCGATACCCCTAACACACAAATACATGACATTTCACTGTCCTGACGTGATACCCCTAACACACAAATACATGACATTTCACTGTCCTGACTTGAAACCCCTAACACACAAATACATGACATATCACTGTCCTGACTTGATACCCTAACACACAAATACATGACATCTCACTGTCCTGACTTGATAACCCTATCACACAAATACATAACATCTCACTGTCCTGACTTGGTACAGATACCCCTAACACAAAAATACATGACATCTCACTGCCCTGACTTGATACCCCTAACACACAAATACATGACATCTAACTGTCCTGACTTGATACCCCTAACACACAAATACATGACATCTCACTGTCCTGACTTCATACCCCTAACACATAAATACATAACATCTCACTGTCCTGACTTGGCACAGATACCCCTAACACATAAATACATAACATTTCACTGTCCTGACTTGGTACAGATGCCCCTAACACAAAAATACATGACATCTCACTGTCCTGATTTGTTACCCCTAACACACAAATACATGACATCTCACTGTCCTGAATTGATACCCCTAACACACAAATACATGACATCTCACTCTCCTGACTTGATACCCCTAACACACAAATACATGACATCTCACTGTCCTGACTTTATACAGATACCCCTAACACACAAATACATGACATCTAACTGTCCTGACTTGATACAGATACCCCTAACACACAAATACATAACATCTCACTGTCCTGACTTGATATATCTAACACACAAATACATGACATCTCAGTGTCCTCACTTCGTACCCCTAACACACAAATATATGACATCTCACTGTCCTGACTTGGTACAGATACCCCTAGCACACAAATACATGACATCTCACTGTACTGACTTGATACCCCTAACACACAAATACATGACATCTCACTGTCCTGACTTGATACCCCTAACACACAAATACATGACATCTCACTGTCCCGACTTGGTACAGATACCCCTAACACACAAATACATGACATCTCACTGTCCTGACTTGATACCCCTAACACGCAAATACATTGCTTCTCACTGTCCTGACTTGATACCCCTAACACACAAATACATGACATCTCACTGTCCTGACTTGGTACAGATACCCCTAACACACAAATACATGACATCTCACTGTCCTGACTTGAAACCCCTAACACACAAATACATGACATCTCACTGTCCTGACTTGATACCCCTAACACAAAAATACATGACATCTCACTGTCCTGACTTGATAACCCTAACACACAAATACATGACATCTCACTGTCCTGACTTGGTACAGATACCCCTA
This sequence comes from Bathymodiolus brooksi, assembly GCA_963680875.1. Taxonomy (NCBI): domain Eukaryota; kingdom Metazoa; phylum Mollusca; class Bivalvia; order Mytilida; family Modiolidae; genus Bathymodiolus; species Bathymodiolus brooksi. The sequence goes on along the minus strand of OY804585.1, from coordinate 44,829,287 downwards.
CCACAAAAATACATAACATCTCACTGCCCTGACTTGATACCCCTAACACAAATACATGACATCTCACTGTCCTTACTTGATACCCCTAATACACAAATACATGACATCTAACTGTCCTGACTTGATACTCCTAACACACAAATACATGACATCTCACTGTCCTGACTTGATACCCCTAACACATAAATACATAACATCTCACTGTCCTTACTCGGTACAGATACCCCTAACACACAAATACATGACATATCACTGTCCTGACTTCGAACAGATACCCCTAACACAAAAATACATGACATCTCACTGTCCTGATTTGTTACCCATAACACACAAATACATGACATCTCACTGTCCTGACTTGATACCCCTAACACACAAATACATGACATCTCACTGTCCTGACTCGATACACCTAACACATAAATACATGACATCTCACTGTCCTGACTCGATATCCCTAACACACAAATACATGACATTTCACTGTCCTGACTTGATACCCCTAACACACAAATACATGACATCTCACTGTTCTGACTTGGTACAGATACCCCTAACACACAAATATATGACATCTCACTGTCCTGACTTGGCACAGATACCCCTAACACACAAATACATGACATCTCACTGACCTGACTTGATCCCCTAACACACAAATACATGACATCTCACTGTCCTGACTTGATACAGATACCCCTAACACACAAATACATGACATCTCACTGACCTGACTTGATACCCCTAACACACAAATACATAACATCTCACTGTTCTGACTTGATACTCCTAACACACAAATACATGACATCTCACTCTTCTGACTTGATACCCCTTACACACAAATACATGACATCTCACTGTCCTGACTTGATACCCCTAACACACAAATACATGACATCTCACTGTTCTGACTTGGTACAGATACCCGTAACACACAAATATATGACATCTCACTGTCCTGACTTGGCACAGATACCCCTAACACATAAATACATGACATCTCACTGTCCTGACTTGATACCCCTAACACGCAAATACATTGCTTCTCACTGTCCTGACTTGATACCCCTAACACACAAATACATGACATCTCACTGTCCTGACTTGGTACAGATACCCCTAACACACAAATACATGACATCTCACTGTCCTGACTTGAAACCCCTAACACACAAATACATGACATCTCACTGTCCTGACTTGATAACCCTAACACACAAATACATGACATCTCACTGTCCTGACTTGGTACAGATACCCCTACCACAAAAATACATAACATCTCACTGTCCTGACTTGATAACCCTAACACACAAATACATGACATCTCACTGTTCTGACTTGGTACAGATACCCGTAACACACAAATATATGACATCTCACTGTCCTGACTTGGCACAGATACCCCTAACACACAAATACATGACATCTCACTGTCCTGACTTGATACCCCTAACACGCAAATACATTGCTTCTCACTGTCCTGACTTGATACCCCTAACACACAAATACATGACATCTCACTGTCCTGACTTGGTACAGATACCCCTAACACACAAATACATGACATCTCACTGTCCTGACTTGAAACCCCTAACACACAAATACATGACATCTCACTGTCCTGACTTGATACCCCTAACACAAAAATACATGACATCTCACTGCCCTGACTTGATACCCCTAACACACAAATACATGACATCTAACTGTCCTGACTTGATACCCCTAACACACAAATACATGACATCTCACTGTCCTGACTTGATACCCCTAACACATAAATACATAACATCTCACTGTCCTGACTTGGCACAGATACCCCTAACACATAAATACATAACATTTCATTGTTCTGACTTGGTACAGATGCCCCTAACACAAAAATACATGACATCTCACTGTCCTGATTTGTTACCCCTAACACACAAATACATGACATCTCACTGTCCTGAATTGATACCCCTAACACACAAATACATGACATCTCACTGTCCTGACTTGATACCCCTAACACACAAATACATCACATCTCACTGTCCTGACTTTATACAGATACCCCTAACACACAAATACATGACATCTAACTGTCCTGACTTGATACAGATACCCCTAACACACAAATACATAACATCTCACTGTCCTGACTTGATATATCTAACACACAAATACATGACATCTCAGTGTCCTCACTTCGTACCCCTAACACACAAATATATGACATCTCACTGTCCTGACTTGGTACAGATACCCCTAGCACACAAATACATGACATCTCACTGTACTGACTTGATACCCCTAACACACAAATACATGACATCTCACTGTCCTGACTTGATACCCCTAACACACAAATACATGACATCTCACTGTCCCGACTTGGTACAGATACCCCTAACACACAAATACATGACATCTCACTGTCCTGACTTGATACCCCTAACACGCAAATACATTGCTTCTCACTGTCCTGACTTGATACCCCTAACACACAAATACATGACATCTCACTGTCCTGTTTTGGTACAGATACCCCTAACACACAAATACATGACATCTCACTGTCCTGACTTGAAACCCCTAACACACAAATACATGACATCTCAATGTCCTGACTTGATACCCCTAACACAAAAATACATGACATCTCACTGTCCTGACTTGATAACCCTAACACACAAATACATGACATCTCACTGTCCTGACTTGGTACAGATACCCCTACCACAAAAATACATAACATCTCACTGCCCTGACTTGATACCCCTAACACAAATACATGACATCTCACTGTCCTTACTTGATACCCCTAATACACAAATACATGACATCTAACTGTCCTGACTTGATACCCCTAACACACAAATACATGACATCTCACTGTCCTGACTTGATACCCCTAACACATAAATACATAACATCTCACTGTCCTTACTCGGTACAGATACCCCTAACACACAAATACATGACATCTCACTGTCCTGACTTCGAACAGATACCCCTAACACAAAAATACATGACATCTCACTGTCCTGATTTGTTACCCATAACACACAAATACATGACATCTCACTGTCCTGAATTGATACCCCTAACACACAAATACATGACATCTCACTGTCCTGACTCGATACACCTAACACACAAATACATGACATCTCACTGTCCTGACTCGATATCCCTAACACACAAATACATGACATTTCACTGTCCTGACGTGATACCCCTAACACACAAATACATGACATTTCACTGTCCTGACTTGATACCCATAACACACAAATACATGACATCTCACTGTTCTGACTTGGTACAGATACCCCTAACACACAAATATATGACATTTCACTGTCCTGACTTGGCACAGATACCCCTAACACACAAATACATGACATCTCACTGACCTGACTTGATCCCCTAGCACACAAATACATGACATCTCACTGTTCTGACTTGATACCCCTAACACACAAATACATGACATCTCACTGTCCTGACTTGATACCCCTAACACACAAATACATGACATCTCACTGTCCCGACTTGGTACAGATACCCCTAACACACAAATACATGACATCTCACTGTCCTGACTTGATACCCCTAACACGCAAATACATTGCTTCTCACTGTCCTGACTTGATACCCCTAACACACAAATACATGACATCTCACTGTCCTGTTTTGGTACAGATACCCCTAACACACAAATACATGACATCTCACTGTCCTGACTTGAAACCCCTAACACACAAATACATGACATCTCAATGTCCTGACTTGATACCCCTAACACAAAAATACATGACATCTCACTGTCCTGACTTGATAACCCTAACACACAAATACATGACATCTCACTGTCCTGACTTGGTACAGATACCCCTACCACAAAAATACATAACATCTCACTGCCCTGACTTGATACCCCTAACACAAATACATGACATCTCACTGTCCTTACTTGATACCCCTAATACACAAATACATGACATCTAACTGTCCTGACTTGATACCCCTAACACACAAATACATGACATCTCACTGTCCTGACTTGATACCCCTAACACATAAATACATAACATCTCACTGTCCTTACTCGGTACAGATACCCCTAACACACAAATACATGACATCTCACTGTCCTGACTTCGAACAGATACCCCTAACACAAAAATACATGACATCTCACTGTCCTGATTTGTTACCCATAACACACAAATACATGACATCTCACTGTCCTGAATTGATACCCCTAACACACAAATACATGACATCTCACTGTCCTGACTCGATACACCTAACACACAAATACATGACATCTCACTGTCCTGACTCGATATCCCTAACACACAAATACATGACATTTCACTGTCCTGACGTGATACCCCTAACACACAAATACATGACATTTCACTGTCCTGACTTGATACCCATAACACACAAATACATGACATCTCACTGTTCTGACTTGGTACAGATACCCCTAACACACAAATATATGACATTTCACTGTCCTGACTTGGCACAGATACCCCTAACACACAAATACATGACATCTCACTGACCTGACTTGATCCCCTAACACACAAATACATGACATCTCACTGTTCTGACTTGATACTCCTAACACACAAATACATGACATCTTACTCTTCTGACTTGATACCCCTTACACACAAATACATGACATCTCACTGTCCTGACTTGATACCCCTAACACACAAATACATGACATCTCACTGTTCTGACTTGGTACAGATACCCGTAACACACAAATATATGACATCTCACTGTCCTGACTTGGCACAGATACCCCTAACACACAAATACATGACATCTCACTGTCCTGACTTGATACCCCTAACACGCAAATACATTGCTTCTCACTGTCCTGACTTGATACCCCTAACACACAAATACATGACATCTCACTGTCCTGACTTGGTACAGATACCCCTAACACACAAATACATGACATCTCACTGTCCTGACTTGAAACCACTAACACACAAATACATGACATCTCACTGTCCTGACTTGATACCCCTAACACAAAAATACATGACATCTCACTGTCCTGACTTGATAACCCTAACACACAAATACATGACATCTCACTGTCCTGACTTGGTACAGATACCCCTACCACAAAAATACATAACATCTCACTGCCCTGACTTGATACCCCTAACACAAATACATGACATCTCCCTGTCCTGACTTGATACCCCTAATACACAAATACATGACATCTAACTGTTCTGACTTGATACCCCTAACACACAAATACATGACATCTCACTGTCCTGACTTGATACCCCTAACACATAAATACATAACATCTCACTGTCCTTACTCGGTACAGATACCCCTAACACACAAATACATGACATCTCACTGTCCTGACTTCGAACAGATACCCCTAACACAAAAATACATGACATCTCACTGTCCTGATTTGTTACCCATAACACACAAATACATGACATCTCACTGTCCTGACTTGATACCCCTAACACACAAATACATGACATCTCACTGTCCTGACTCGATACACCTAACACACAAATACATGACATCTCACTCTCCTGACTCGATATCCCTAACACACAAAACATGACATTTCACTGTCCTGACGTGATACCCCTAACACAAAAATACATGACATTTCACTGTCCTGACTTGATACCCCTAACACACAAATACATGACATCTCACTGTTCTGACTTGGTACAGATACCCCTAACACACAAATATATGACATCTCACTGTTCTGACTTGATACTCCTAACACACAAATACATGACATCTCACTCTTCTGACTTGATACCCCTTACAAACAAATACATGACATCTCACTGTCCTGACTTGATACCCCTAACACACAAATACATGACATATCACTGTTCTGACTTGGTACAGATACCCGTAACACACAAATATATGACATCTCACTGTCCTGACTTGGCACAGATACCCCTAACACACAAATACATGACATCTCACTGTCCTGACTTGATACCCCTAACACGCAAATACATTGCTTCTCACTGTCCTGACTTGATACCCCTAACACACAAATACATGACATCTCACTGTCCTGACTTGGTACAGATACCCCTAACACACAAATACATGACATCTCACTGTCCTGACTTGAAACCCCTAACACACAAATACATGACATCTCACTGTCCTGACTTGATACCCCTAACACAAAAATACATGACATCTCACTGTCCTGACTTGATAACCCTAACACACAAATACATGACATCTCACTGTCCTGACTTGGTACAGATACCCCTACCACAAAAATACATAACATCTCACTGCCCTGACTTGATACCCCTAACACAAATACATGACATCTCACTGTCCTGACTTGATACCCCTAATACACAAATACATGACATCTAACTGTCCTGACTTGATACCCCTAACACACAAATACATGACATCTCACTGTCCTGACTTGATACCCCTAACACATAAATACATAACATCTCACTGTCCTGACTTCGAACAGATACCCCTAACACAAAAATACATGACATCTCACTGTCCTGATTTGTTACCCATAACACACAAATACATGACATCTCACTGTCCTGACTTGATACCCCTAACACACAAATACATGACATCTCACTGTCCTGACTTGATACACCTAACACACAAATACATGACATCTCACTGTCCTGACTCGATATCCCTAACACACAAATACATGACATTTCACTGTCCTGACGTGATACCCCTAACACACAAATACATGACATTTCACTGTCCTGACTTGATACCCCTAACACACAAATACATGACATCTCACTGTTCTGACTTGGTACAGATACCCCTAACACACAAATATATGACATCTCACTGTCCTGACTTGGCACAGATACCCCTAACACACAAATTCATGACATCTCACTGACCTGACTTGATCCCCTAACACACAAATACATGACATCTCACTGTCCTGACTTGATACAGATACCCCTAACACACAAATACATGACATCTCACTGACCTGACTTGATACCCCTAACACACAAATACATGACATCTCACTGTTCTGACTTGATACTCCTAACACACAAATACATGACATCTCACTCTTCTGACTTGATACCCCTTACACACAAATACATGACATCTCACTGTCCTGACTTGATACCCCTAACACACAAATACATGACATTTCACTGTCCTGACGTGATACCCCTAACACACAAATACATGACATTTTACTGTCCTGACTTGATACCCCTAACACACAAATACATGACATCTCACTGTTCTGACTTGGTACAGATACCCCTAACACACAAATATATGACATCTCACTGTCCTGACTTGACACAGATACCCCTAACACACAAATACATGACATCTCACTGACCTGACTTGATCCCCTAACACACAAATACATGACATCTCACTGTCCTGACTTGATACAGATACCCCTAACACACAAATACATGATATCTCACTGACCTGACTTGATACCCCTAACACACAAATACATGACATCTCACTGTTCTGACTTGATACTCCTAACACACAAATACATGACATCTCACTCTTCTGACTTGATACCCCTTACACACAAATACATGACATCTCACTGTCCTGACTTGAAACCCCTAACACACAAATACATGACATCTCACTGTTCTGACTTGGTACAGATACCCGTAACACACAAATATATGACATCTCACTGTCCTGACTTGGCACAGATACCCCTAACACACAAATACATGACATCTCACTGTCCTGACTTGATACCCCTAACACGCAAATACATTGCTTCTCACTGTCCTGACTTGATACCCCTAACACACAAATACATGACATCTCACTGTCCTGACTTGGTACAGATACCCCTAACACACAAATACATGACATCTCACTGTCCTGACTTGAAACCACTAACACACAAATACATGACATCTCACTGTCCTGACTTGATACCCCTAACACAAAAATACATGACATCTCACTGTCCTGACTTGATAACCCTAACACACAAATACATGACATCTCACTGTCCTGACTTGGTACAGATACCCCTACCACAAAAATACATAACATCTCACTGCCCTGACTTGATACCCCTAACACAAATACATGACATCTCCCTGTCCTGACTTGATACCCCTAATACACAAATACATGACATCTAACTGTCCTGACTTGATACCCCTAACACACAAATACATGACATCTCACTGTCCTGACTTGATACCCCTAACACATAAATACATAACATCTCACTGTCCTTACTCGGTACAGATACCCCTAACACACAAATACATGACATCTCACTGTCCTGACTTCGAACAGATACCCCTAACACAAAAATACATGACATCTCACTGTCCTGATTTGTTACCCATAACACACAAATACATGACATCTCACTGTCCTGACTTGATACCCCTAACACACAAATACATGACATCTCACTGTCCTGACTCGATACACCTAACACACAAATACATGACATCTCACTCTCCTGACTCGATATCCCTAACACACAAAACATGACATTTCACTGTCCTGACGTGATACCCCTAACACACAAATACATGACATTTCACTGTCCTGACTTGATACCCCTAACACACAAATACATGACATCTCACTGTTCTGACTTGGTACAGATACCCCTAACACACAAATATATGACATCTCACTGTTCTGACTTGATACTCCTAACACACAAATACATGACATCTCACTCTTCTGACTTGATACCCCTTACACACAAATACATGACATCTCACTGTCCTGACTTGATACCCCTAACACACAAATACATGACATATCACTGTTCTGACTTGGTACAGATACCCGTAACACACAAATATATGACATCTCACTGTCCTGACTTGGCACAGATACCCCTAACACACAAATACATGACATCTCACTGTCCTGACTTGATACCCCTAACACGCAAATACATTGCTTCTCACTGTCCTGACTTGATACCCCTAACACACAAATACATGACATCTCACTGTCCTGACTTGGTACAGATACCCCTAACACACAAATACATGACATCTCACTGTCCTGACTTGAAACCCCTAACACACAAATACATGACATCTCACTGTCCTGACTTGATACCCCTAACACAAAAATACATGACATCTCACTGTCCTGACTTGATAACCCTAACACACAAATACATGACATCTCACTGTCCTGACTTGGTACAGATACCCCTACCACAAAAATACATAACATCTCACTGCCCTGACTTGATACCCCTAACACAAATACATGACATCTCACTGTCCTGACTTGATACCCCTAATACACAAATACATGACATCTAACTGTCCTGACTTGATACCCCTAACACACAAATACATGACATCTCACTGTCCTGACTTGATACCCCTAACACATAAATACATAACATCTCACTGTCCTGACTTCGAACAGATACCCCTAACACAAAAATACATGACATCTCACTGTCCTGATTTGTTACCCATAACACACAAATACATGACATCTCACTGTCCTGACTTGATACCCCTAACACACAAATACATGACATCTCACTGTCCTGACTTGATACACCTAACACACAAATACATGACATCTCACTGTCCTGACTCGATATCCCTAACACACAAATACATGACATTTCACTGTCCTGACGTGATACCCCTAACACACAAATACATGACATTTCACTGTCCTGACTTGATACCCCTAACACACAAATACATGACATCTCACTGTTCTGACTTGGTACAGATACCCCTAACACACAAATATATGACATCTCACTGTCCTGACTTGGCACAGATACCCCTAACACACAAATACATGACATCTCACTGACCTGACTTGATCCCCTAACACACAAATACATGACATCTCACTGTCCTGACTTGATACAGATACCCCTAACACACAAATACATGACATCTCACTGACCTGACTTGATACCCCTAACACACAAATACATGACATCTCACTGTTCTGACTTGATACTCCTAACACACAAATACATGACATCTCACACTTCTGACTTGATACCCCTTACACACAAATACATGACATCTCACTGTCCTGACTTGATACCCCTAACACACAAATACATGACATTTCACTGTCCTGACGTGATACCCCTAACACACAAATACATGACATTTCACTTTCCTGACTTGATACCCCTAACACAAAAATACATGACATCTCACTGTTCTGACTTGATAACCCTAACACACAAATACATGACATCTCACTGTCCTGACTTGGTACAGATACCCCTACCACAAAAATACATAACATCTCACTGCCCTGACTTGATACCCCTAACACAAATACATGACATCTCACTGTCCTGACTTGATACCCCTAATACACAAATACATGACATCTAACTGTCCTGACTTGATACCCCTAACACACAAATACATGACATCTCACTGTCCTGACTTGATACCCCTAACACATAAATACATAACATCTCACTGTCCTGACTTCGAACAGATACCCCTAACACAAAAATACATGACATCTCACTGTCCTGATTTGTTACCCATAACACACAAATACATGACATCTCACTGTCCTGACTTGATACCCCTAACACACAAATACATGACATCTCACTGTCCTGACTTGATACACCTAACACACAAATACATGACATCTCACTGTCCTGACTCGATATCCCTAACACACAAATACATGACATTTCACTGTCCTGACGTGATACCCCTAACACACAAATACATGACATTTCACTGTCCTGACTTGATACCCCTAACACACAAATACATGACATCTCACTGTTCTGACTTGGTACAGATACCCCTAACACACAAATATATGACATCTCACTGTCCTGACTTGGCACAGATACCCCTAACACACAAATACATGACATCTCACTGACCTGACTTGATCCCCTAACACACAAATACATGACATCTCACTGTCCTGACTTGATACAGATACCCCTAACACACAAATACATGACATCTCACTGACCTGACTTGATACCCCTAACACACAAATACATGACATCTCACTGTTCTGACTTGATACTCCTAACACACAAATACATGACATCTCACACTTCTGACTTGATACCCCTTACACACAAATACATGACATCTCACTGTCCTGACTTGATACCCCTAACACACAAATACATGACATTTCACTGTCCTGACGTGATACCCCTAACACACAAATACATGACATTTCACTTTCCTGACTTGATACCCCTAACACACAAATACATGACATCTCACTGTTCTGACTTGGTACAGATACCCCAAACACACAAATATATGACATCTCACTGTCCTGACTTGACACAGATACCCCTAACACACAAATACATGACATCTCACTGACCTGACTTGATCCCCTAACACACAAATACATGACATCTCACTGTCCTGACTTGATACAGATACCCCTAACACACAAATACATGACATCTCACTGACCTGACTTGATACCCCTAACACACAAATACATGACATCTCACTGTTCTGACTTGATACTCCTAACACACAAATACATGACATCTCACTCTTCTGACTTGATACCCCTTACACACAAATACATGACATCTCACTGTCCTGACTTGATACCTCTAACACACAAATACATGACATCTCAATATTCTGACTTGGTACAGATACCCCTAACACACAAATATATGACATCTCACTGTCCTGACTTGGCACAGATACCCCTAACACACAAATACATGACATCTCACTGTCCTGACTCGATACCCCTAACACACAAATACATGACATTTCACTGTCCTGACGTGATACCCCTAAGACACAAATACATGACATTTCACTGTCCTGACTTGAAACCCCTAACACACAAATACATGACATATCACTGTCCTGACTTGATACCCTAACACACAAATACATGACATCTCACTGTCCTGACTTGATAACCCTATCACAAAAATACATAACATCTCACTGTCCTGACTTGATACCCCTAACACACAAATACATGACATCTAACTGTCCTGACTTGATACCCCTAACACACAAATACATGACATCTCACTGTCCTGACTTGATACCCCTAACACATAAATACATAACATCTCACTGTCCTGACTTGATACAGATACCCCTAACACATAAATAAATAACATCTCAAAGTCCTGACTTGGTACAGATACCCCTAACACAAAAATACATGACATCTCACTGTCCTGATTTGTTACCCCTAACACACAAATACATGACATCTCACTGTCCTGACTTGATACCCCTAACACACAAATACATGACATCTCACTGTCCTGTCTTTATACAGATACCCCTAACACACAAATACATGACTTCTAACTGTACTGACTTGATACAGATACCCCTAACACACAAATACATGACATATCACTGTCCTGACTTGATATACCTAACACACAAAAACATGACATCTCAGTGTCATCACTTCGTACTCCTAACACACAAATATATGACATCTCACTGTCCTGACTTGGTAAAGATACCCCTAGCACACAAATACATGACATTTCACTGTCCTGACTTGATACAGATACCCCTAACACACAAATACATGACATCTCACTGACCTGACTTGATACCCCTAACACACAAATACATGACATCTCACTGTTCTGACTTGATACTCCTAACACACAAATACATGACATCTCACTCTTCTGACTTGATACCCCTTACCCACAAATACATGACATCTCACTGTCCTGACTCGATATCCCTAACACACAAATACATGACATTTCACTGTCCTGACGTGATACCCCTAACACACAAATACATGACATTTCACTGTCCTGACTTGATACCCCTAACACACAAATACATGACATCTCACTGTTCTGACTTGGTACAGATACCCCTAACACACAAATATATGACATCTCACTGTCCTGACTTGGCACAGATACCCCTAACACACAAATACATGACATCTCACTGACCTGACTTGATCCCCTAACACACAAATACATGACATCTCACTGTCCTGACTTGATACCCCTAACACACAAATACATGACATCTCAATGTTCTGACTTGGTACAGATACCCCTAACACACAAATATATGACATCTCACTGTCCTGACTTGGCACAGATACCCCTAACACACAAATACATGACATCTCACTGTCCTGACTCGATACCCCTAACACACAAATACATGACATTTCATTGTCCTGACGTGATACCCCTAAGACACAAATACATGACATTTCCCTGTCCTGACTTGAAACCCCTAACACACAAATACATGACATATCACTGTCCTGACTTGATACCCTAACACACAAATACATGACATCTCACTGTCCTGACTTGATAACCCTATCACAAAAATACATAACATCTCACTGTCCTGACTTGATACCCCTAACACACAAATACATGACATCTAACTGTCCTGACTTGATACCCCTAACACACAAATACATGACATCTCACTGTCCTGACTTGATACCCCTAACACATAAATACATAACATCTCACTGTCCTGACTTGATACAGATACCCCTAACACATAAATAAATAACATCTCACTGTCCTGACTTGGTACAGATACCCCTAACACACAAATACATGACATCTCACTGTCCTGACTTGATACCCCTAACACACAAATACATGACATCTCACTGTCCTGTCTTTATACAGATACCCCTAACACACAAATACATGACTTCTAACTGTACTGACTTGATACAGATACCCCTAATACACAAATACATGACATATCACTGTCCTGACTTGATATACCTAACACACAAAAACATGACATCTCAGTGTCATCACTTCGTACTCCTAACACACAAATATATGACATCTCACTGTCCTGACTTGGTAAAGATACCCCTAGCACACAAATACATGACATCTCACTGTCCTGACTTGATACAGATACCCCTAATACACAAATACATGACATCTCACTGACCTGACTTGATACCCCTAACACACAAATACATGACATCTCACTGTTCTGACTTGATACTCCTAACACACAAATACATGACATCTCACTCTTCTGACTTGATACCCCTTACCCACAAATACATGACATCTCACTGTCCTGACTTGATACCCTTAACACACAAATACATGACATCTCACTGTTCTGACTTGGTACAGATACCCCTAACACACAAATATATGACATCTCACTGTCCTGACTTGGCACAGATACCCCTAACACACAAATACATGACATCTCACTGTCCTGACTCGATACCCCTAACACACAAATACATGACATTTCACTGTCCTGACGTGATACCCCTAACACACAAATACATGACATTTCACTGTCCTGACTTGAAACCCCTAACACACAAATACATGACATATCACTGTCCTGACTTGATACCCTAACACACAAATACATGACATCTCACTGTCCTGACTTGATAACCCTATCACAAAAATACATAACATCTAACTGTCCTGACTTGATACCCCTAACACACAAATACATGACATCTAACTGTCCTGACTTGATACCCCTAACACACAAATACATGACATCTCACTGTCCTGACTTGATACCCCTAACACATAAATACATAACATCTCACTGTCCTGACTTGATACAGATACCCCTAACACATAAATAAATAACATCTCACTGTCCTGACTTGGTACAGATACCCCTAACACAAAAATACATGACATCTCACTGTCCTGATTTGTTACCCCTAACACACAAATACATGACATCTCACTGTCCTGACTTGATACCCCTAACACACAAATACATGACATCTCACTGTCCTGACTTGATACCCCTAACACACAAATACATGACATCTCACTGTCCTGACTTTATACAGATACCCCTAACACACAAATACATGACTTCTAACTGTACTGACTTGATACAGATACCCCTAACACACAAATACATGACATATCACTGTCCTGACTTGATATACCTAACACACAAATACATGACATCACAGTGTCATCACTTCGTACTCCTAACACACAAATATATGACATCTCACTGTCCTGACTTGGTAAAGATACCCCTAGCACACAAATACATGACATCTCACTATCCTGACTTGATACCCCTAACACACAAATACATGACATCTCACTGTCCTGACTTGACACCCCTAACACACAAATACATGACATCTCACTGTCCCGACTTGGTACAGATACCCCTAACACACAAATACATGACATCTCACTGTCCTGACTTGTACAGATAACCCTAACACAAATACATGACATCTCACTGTCCTGACTTGATACCCCTAACACACCAATACATGACTTCTCACTGTCCTGACTTGATACCCCTAACACACAAATACATGACATCTCACTGTCCTGACTTGGTACAGATACCCCTAACACACAAATACATGACATTTCACTGTCCTGACTTGAAACCCCTAACACACAAATACATGACATCTCACTGTCCTGACTTGATAACCCTATCACACAAATACATAACATTTCACTGTCCTGACTTGGTACAGATACCCCTAACACAAAAATACATGACATCTCACTGCCCTGACTTGATACCCCTAACACACAAATACATGACATCTAACTGTCCTGACTTGATACCCATTAACACCCAAATACATGACATCTCACTGTCCTGACTTGATACCCCTAACACATAAATACATAACATCTCACTGTCCTAACTTGGTACAGATACCCCTAACACACAACTACATGACATCTCACTGTCCTAATTTTGAACAGATACCCCTAACACAAAAATACATGACATCTCACTGTCCTGATTTGATACCCATAACACACAAATACATGACATCTCACTGTCCTGACTTGATACCCCTAACACACAAATACATGACATCTCACTTTCCTGACTTGATACCCCTAACACACAAATACATGATATATCACTGTCCTGACTTTATACAGTTACCCCTAAAACACAAATACATGACATCTAACTGTCCTGACTTGATACAGATACCCCTAACACACAAATACATGACATCTCACTGTACTGACTTTATACAGATACCATTAACACACAAATACATGACATCTAACTGTCCTGACTTGATATATCTAACACACAAATACATGACATCTCAGTGTACTCACTTCGTACCCCTAACACACAAATACATGACATCTCACTGTCCTGACTTGATATACCTAACACACAAATACATGACATCTCAGTGTCCTCACTTCGTACCCCTAACACACAAATACATGACATCTCACTATCCTGACTTGATACCCCTAACACACAAATACATGACATCTCACTGTCCTGACTAGATACCCCTAACACCCAAATACATGACATCTCACTGTCCCGACTTGGTACAGATACCCCTAACACACAAATACATGACATCTCACTGTCCTGACTTGTACAGATAACCCTAACACAAATACATGACATCTCACTGTCCTGACTTTATACCCCTAACACACAAATACATGACATCTCACTGTCCTGACTTGGTACAGATACCCCTAACACACAAATACATGACATCTCACTGTCCTGACTTGTACAGATAACCCTAACACAAATACATGACATCTCACTGTCCTGACTTGATACCCCTAACACACCAATACATGACTTCTCACTGTCCTGACTTGATACCCCTAACACACAAATACATGACATCTCACTGTCCTGACTTGGTACAGATACCCCTAACACACAAATACATGACATTTCACTGTCCTGACTTGAAACCCCTAACACACAAATACATGACATCTCACTGTCCTGACTTGTACAGAAAACCCTAACACAAATACATGACATCTCACTGTCCTGACTTGATACCCCTAACACACCAATACATGACTTCTCACTGTCCTGACTTGATACCCCTAACACACAAATACATGACATCTCACTGTCCTGACTTGGTACAGATACCCCTAACACACAAATACATGACATTTCACTGTCCTGACTTGAAACCCCTAACACACAAATACATGACATCTCACTGTCCTGACTTGATAACCCTATCACACAAATACATAACGTTTCACTGTCCTGACTTGGTACAGATACCCCTAACACAAAAATACATGACATCTCACTGCCCTGACTTGATACCCCTAACACAAAAATACATGACATCTCACTGTCCTGATTTGATACCCATAACACACAAATACATGACATCTCACTGTCCTGACTTGATACCCCTAACACACAAATACATGACATCTCACTTTCCTGACTTGATACCCCTAACACACAAATACATGATATATCACTGTCCTGACTTTATACAGTTACCCCTAAAACACAAATACATGACATCTAACTGTCCTGACTTGATACAGATACCCCTAACACACAAATACATGACATCTCACTGTACTGACTTTATACAGATACCATTAACACACAAATACATGACATCTAACTGTCCTGACTTGATATATCTAACACACAAATACATGACATCTCAGTGTACTCACTTCGTACCCCTAACACACAAATACATGACATCTCACTGTCCTGACTTGATATACCTAACACACAAATACATGACATCTCAGTGTCCTCACTTCGTACCCCTAACACACAAATACATGACATCTCACTATCCTGACTTGATACCCCTAACACACAAATACATGACATCTCACTGTCCTGACTAGATACCCCTAACACCCAAATACATGACATCTCACTGTCCCGACTTGGTACAGATACCCCTAACACACAAATACATGACATCTCACTGTCCTGACTTGTACAGATAACCCTAACACAAATACATGACATCTCACTGTCCTGACTTTATACCCCTAACACACAAATACATGACATCTCACTGTCCTGACTTGGTACAGATACCCCTAACACACAAATACATGACATCTCACTGTCCTGACTTGTACAGATAACCCTAACACAAATACATGACATCTCACTGTCCTGACTTGATACCCCTAACACACCAATACATGACTTCTCACTGTCCTGACTTGATACCCCTAACACACAAATACATGACATCTCACTGTCCTGACTTGGTACAGATACCCCTAACACACAAATACATGACATTTCACTGTCCTGACTTGAAACCCCTAACACACAAATACATGACATCTCACTGTCCTGACTTGATAACCCTATCACACAAATACATAACATTTCACTGTCCTGACTTGGTACAGATACCCCTAACACAAAAATACATGACATCTCACTGCCCTGACTTGATACCCCTAACACACAAATACATGACATCTAACTGTCCTGACTTGATACCCATTAACACCCAAATACATGACATCTCACTGTCCTGACTTGATACCCCTAACACATAAATACATAACATCTCACTGTCCTAACTTGGTACAGATACCCCTAACACACAACTACATGACATCTCACTGTCCTAATTTTGAACAGATACCCCTAACACAAAAATACATGACATCTCACTGTCCTGATTTGATACCCATAACACACAAATACATGACATCTCACTGTCCTGACTTGATACCCCTAACACACAAATACATGACATCTCACTTTCCTGACTTGATACCCCTAACACACAAATACATGATATATCACTGTCCTGACTTTATACAGTTACCCCTAAAACACAAATACATGACATCTAACTGTCCTGACTTGATACAGATACCCCTAACACACAAATACATGACATCTCACTGTACTGACTTTATACAGATACCATTAACACACAAATACATGACATCTAACTGTCCTGACTTGATATATCTAACACACAAATACATGACATCTCAGTGTACTCACTTCGTACCCCTAACACACAAATACATGACATCTCACTGTCCTGACTTGATATACCTAACACACAAATACATGACATCTCAGTGTCCTCACTTCGTACCCCTAACACACAAATACATGACATCTCACTATCCTGACTTGATACCCCTAACACACAAATACATGACATCTCACTGTCCTGACTAGATACCCCTAACACCCAAATACATGACATCTCACTGTCCCGACTTGGTACAGATACCCCTAACACACAAATACATGACATCTCACTGTCCTGACTTGTACAGATAACCCTAACACAAATACATGACATCTCACTGTCCTGACTTTATACCCCTAACACACAAATACATGACATCTCACTGTCCTGACTTGATACAGATACCCCTAACACACAAATACATGACATCTCAATGGCCTGACTTGGTACAGATACCCCTAACATACAAATACATGACATCTCACTGTCCTGACTTGATACCCCTAACACACAAATACATGACATCTCACTGTCCTGACTTGATACCCCTAACACACAAATACATGACATCTCACTGTCCTGACTTGATACAGATACCCCTAACACACAAATACATGACATCTCAATGGCCTGACTTGGTACAGATACCCCTAACATACAAATACATGACATCTCACTGTCCTGACTTGATACCCCTAACACACAAATACATGACTTCTCACTGTCCTGACTTGGTACAGATATCCCTAACACACAAATACATGACATCTCACTGTCCTGACTTGACACAGATACCCCTAACACACAAATACATGACATCTCACTGTCCTGACTCGATAACCCTAAAACAAAAATACATGACATCTCACTGTCCTGACTCGATACCCCTAGCACACGAATACATGACATTTCACTGTCCTGACGTGATACCCCTAACACACAAACACATGACATTTCACTGTCCTGACTTGAAACCCCTAACACACAAATACATGACATCTCACTGTCCTGACTTGGACAGATAACCCAAACACAAATACATGACATCTCACTGTCCTGACTTGATACCCCTAACACACAAATACATGACATCTCACTGTTCTGTCTTGATACTCCTAACACACAAATACATGACATCTCACTCTTCTGACTTTATACCCCTTACACACAAATACATGACATCTCACTGTCCTGACTTGAAACCCCTAACACACAAATTCATGACATCTCACTGTCCTGATTTGATACCACTAACACACAAATACTTGACATCTCACTGTCCTGACCTGATACCCCTAACACACAAATACATCACATATCACTGTCCTGACTTGATACCCCTAACACACAAATACATGACATCTCACTCTCCTGACTTGATACCCCTAACACACAAATACATGACATCTCACTGTCCTGACTTGATCCCCTAACACACAAATACATGACATCTCACTGTCCCGACTTGGCACAGATACTCCTAACACACAAATACATGACATCTCACTGTCCTGACTTGATACCCCTAACACACAAATACATGACATTTCACTGTCCTGACTTGATACCCCTAACACACAAATGCATGACATCTCATTGTCCTGACTTGGTACAGATACCCCTAACACACAAATACATGACATCTCACTGTCCTGACTTGGTACAGATACCCTTAACACACAAATACATGACATCTCACTGTCCTGACTTGATACCCCTAACACACAAATACATGACATCTCAATGGCCTGACTTGGTACAGATACCCCTAACATACAAATACATGACATCTCACTGTCCTGACTTGATACCCCTAACACACAAATACATGACATCTCACTGTCCTGACTTGATACCCCTAACACACAAATACATGACATCTCACTGTCCTGACTTGATACAGATACCCCTAACACACAAATACATGACATCTCAATGGCCTGACTTGGTACAGATACCCCTAACATACAAATACATGACATCTCACTGTCCTGACTTGATACCCCTAACACACAAATACATGACTTCTCACTGTCCTGACTTGGTACAGATATCCCTAACACACAAATACATGACATCTCACTGTCCTGACTTGACACAGATACCCCTAACACACAAATACATGACATCTCACTGTCCTGACTCGATAACCCTAAAACAAAAATACATGACATCTCACTGTCCTGACTCGATACCCCTAGCACACGAATACATGACATTTCACTGTCCTGACGTGATACCCCTAACACACAAACACATGACATTTCACTGTCCTGACTTGAAACCCCTAACACACAAATACATGACATCTCACTGTCCTGACTTGGACAGATAACCCAAACACAAATACATGACATCTCACTGTCCTGACTTGATACCCCTAACACACAAATACATGACATCTCACTGTTCTGTCTTGATACTCCTAACACACAAATACATGACATCTCACTCTTCTGACTTTATACCCCTTACACACAAATACATGACATCTCACTGTCCTGACTTGAAACCCCTAACACACAAATTCATGACATCTCACTGTCCTGATTTGATACCACTAACACACAAATACTTGACATCTCACTGTCCTGACCTGATACCCCTAACACACAAATACATCACATATCACTGTCCTGACTTGATACCCCTAACACACAAATACATGACATCTCACTCTCCTGACTTGATACCCCTAACACACAAATACATGACATCTCACTGTCCTGACTTGATCCCCTAACACACAAATACATGACATCTCACTGTCCCGACTTGGCACAGATACTCCTAACACACAAATACATGACATCTCACTGTCCTGACTTGATACCCCTAACACACAAATACATGACATTTCACTGTCCTGACTTGATACCCCTAACACACAAATGCATGACATCTCATTGTCCTGACTTGGTACAGATACCCCTAACACACAAATACATGACATCTCACTGTCCTGACTTGGTACAGATACCCTTAACACACAAATACATGACATCTCACTGTCCTGACTTGATACCCCTAACACACAAATACATGACATCTCACTCTCCTGACTTGATACCCCTAACACACAAATACATGACATCTCACTGTCCTGACTTGATCCCCTAACACACAAATACATGACATCTCACTGTCCCGACTTGATACAGATACCACTAACACACAAATACATGACATCTCACTCTTCTGACTTGATACCCCTTACACACAAATACATGACATCTCACTGTCCAGACTTGATACCCCTAACACACAAATACATGACATCTCACTGTTCTGACTTGGTACAGATACCCCTAACACACAAATATATGACATCTCACTGTCCTGACTTGGCACAGATACACCTAACACACAAATACATGACATCTCACTGTCCTGACTCGATACCCCAAACACACAAATACATGACATTTCACTGTCCTGACGTGATACCCCTAACACACAAATACATGACATTTCACTGTCCTGACTTGAAACCCCTAACACACAAATACATGACATATCACTGTCCTGACTTGATACCCTAACACACAAATACATGACATCTCACTGTCCTGACTTGATACCCCTAACACATAAATACATAACATCTCACTGTCCTGACTTGGCACAGATACCCTAACACATAAATACATAACATCTCACTACTGTCCTGACTTGGTACAGATACCCCTAACACAAAAATACATGACATCTCACTGTCCTGATTTGTTACCCCTAACACACAAATACATGACATCTCACTGTCCTGACTTGATACCCCTAACACACAAATACATGACATCTCACTGTCCTGACTTGATACCCCTAACACACAAATACATGACATCTCACTGTCCTGACTTTATACAGATACCCCTAACATACAAATACATGACATCTAACTGTCCTGACTTGATACAGATACCCCTAACACACAAATACATGACATCTCACTGTCCTGACTTGATATATCTAACACACAAATACATGACATCTCAGTGTCCTCACTTCGTACCCCTAACACACAAATATATGACATCTCACTGTCCTGACTTAATACCCCTAACACACAAATACATGACATCTCACTGTCCTGACTTGATACCCCTAACACACAAATACATGACATCTCACTGTTCCGACTTGGTACAGATACCCCTAACACACAAATACATGACATCTCACTGTCCTGACTTGTACAGATAACCCTAACACAAATACATGACATCTCACTGTCCTGACTTGATACCCCTAACACGCAAATACATTGCTTCTCACTGTCCTGACTTGATACCCCTAACACACAAATACATGACATCTCACTGTCCTGACCTGATACCCCTAACACACAAATACATGACATATCACTCTCCTGACTTGATACCCCTAACACACAAATACATGACATCTCACTCTCCTGACTTGATACCCCTAACACACAAATACATGACATCTCACTGTCCTGACTTGATCCCCTAACACACAAATACATGACATCTCACTGTCCCGACTTGGCACAGATACCCTAACACACAAATACATGACATCTCACTGTCCTGACTTGATACCCCTAACACACAAATACATGACATTTCACTGTCCTGACTTGATACCCCTAACACACAAATGCATGAAATTTCATTGTCCTGACTTGGTACAGATACCCCTAACACACAAATACATGACATCTCACTATCCTGACTTGGTACAGATACCCTTAACACACAAATACATGACATCTCACTGTCCTGACTTGATACCCCTAACACACAAATACATGACATCTCATTCTCCTGACTTGATACCCCTAACACACAAATACATGACATCTCACTGTCCTGACTTGATCCCCTAACACACAAATACATGACATCTCACTGTCCCGACTTGATACAGATACCCCTAACACACAAATACATGACATCTCACTGTTCTGACTTGATACTCCTAACACACAAATACATGACATCTCACTCTTCTGACTTGATACCCCTTACACACAAATACATGACAACTCACTGTCCTGACTTGATACCCCTAACACACAAATACATGACATCTCACTGTTCTGACTTGGTACAGATACCCCTAACACACAAATATATGACATCTCACTGTCCTGACTTGGCACAGATACACCTAACACACAAATACATGACATCTCACTGTCCTGACTCGATACCCCTAACACACAAATACATGACATTTCACTGTCCTGACGTGATACCCCTAACACACAAATACATGACATTTCACTGTCCTGACTTGAAACCCCTAACACACAAATACATGACATATCACTGTCCTGACTTGATACCCTAACACACAAATACATGACATCTCACTGTCCTGACTTGATACCCCTAACACATAAATACATAACATCTCACTGTCCTGACTTGGCACAGATACCCCTAACACATAAATACATAACATCTCACTGTCCTGACTTGGTACAGATACCGCTAACACAAAAATACATGACATCTCACTGTCCTGATTTGTTACCTCTAACACACAAATACATGACATCTCACTGTCCTGACTTGATACCCCTAACACACAAATACATGACATCTCACTGTCCTGACTTGATACCCCTAACACACAAATACATGACATCTCACTGTCCTGACTTTATACAGATACCCCTAACATACAAATACATGACATCTAACTGTCCTGACTTGATACAGATACCCCTAACACACAAATACATGACATCTCACTGTCCTGACTTGATATATCTAACACACAAATACATGACATCTCAGTGTCCTCACTTCGTACCCCTAACACACAAATATATGACATCTCACTGTCCTGACTTAATACCCCTAACACACAAATACATGACATCTCATTGTCCTGACTTGATACCCCTAACACACAAATACATGATATCTCACTGTCCCGACTTGGTACAGTTACCCCTAACACACAAATACATGACATCTCACTGTCCTGACTTGATACCCCTAACACACAAATACATGACATCTCACTGTCCTGACTTGATACCCCTAACACACAAATACATGACATCTCACTGTCCTGACTTTATACAGATACCCCTAACATACAAATACATGACATCTAACTGTCTTGACTTGATACAGATACCCCTAACACACAAATACATGACATCTCACTGTCCTGACTTGATATATCTAACACACAAATACATGACATCTCAGTGTCCTCATTTCGTACCCCTAACACACAAATATATGACATCTCACTGTCCTGACTTAATACCCCTAACACACAAATACATGACATCTCATTGTCCTGACTTGATACCCCTAACAAACAAATACATGATATCTCACTGTCCCGACTTGGTACAGATACCCCTAATACACAAATACATGACATCTCACTGTCCTGACTTGTACAGATAACCCTAACACAAATACATGACATCTGACTGTCCTGACTTGATACCCCTAACACACAAATACATGACATTTCACTGTCCTGACTTGGTACAGATACCCCTAACACACAAATACATGACATCTCACTGTCCTGACTTGAAACCCCTAACACACAAATACATGACATCTCACTGTCCTGACTTGATACCCCTAACACAAAAATACATGACATCTCACTGTCCTGATTTGATAACCCTAACACAAAAATACATGACATCTCAGTGTCCTCACTTCGTACCCCTAACACACAAATATATGACATCTCACTGTCCTGACTTAATACCCCTAACACACAAATACATGACATTTCACTGTCCTGACTTGATACCCCTAACACACAAATGCATGAAATTTCATTGTCCTGACTTGGTACAGATACCCCTAACACACAAATACATGACATCTCACTGTCCTGACTTGGTACAGATACCCTTAACACACAAATACATGACATCTCACTGTCCTGACTTGATACCCCTAACACGCAAATACATTGCTTCTCACTGTCCTCACTTGATACCCCTAACACACAAATACATGACATCTCACTGTCCTGACTTGGTACAGATACCCCTAACACACAAATACATGACATCTCACTGTCCTGACTTGAAACCCCTAACACACAAATACATGACATCTCACTGTCCTGACTTGATACCCCTAACACACAAATACATGACATCTCACTGTCCTGACTTGATACCCCTAACACATAAATACATAACATCTCACTGTCCTTATTCGGTACAGATACCCCTAACACACAAATACATGACATCTCACTGTCCTGACTTCGAACAAATACCCCTAACACAAAAATACATGACATCTCACTGTCCTGATTTGTTACCCATAACACACAAATACATGACATCTCACTGTCCTGACTTGATACCCCTAACACACAAATACATGACATCTCACTGTCCTGACTTGATACCCCTAACACACAAATACATGACATCTCACTGTCCTGACTCGATACACCTAACACACAAATACATGACATCTCACTGTCCTGACTCGATATCCCTAACACACAAATACATGACATTTCACTGTCCTGACGTGATACCCCTAACACACAAATACATGACATTTCACTGTTCTGACTTGAAACCCCTAACACACAAATACATGACATCTCACTGTCCTGACTTGACACCTAACACACAAATACATGACATCTCACTCTCTCTCCTGACTTCGTACAGATACCCTAACACACAAATACATGACATCTCACCTTCCTGACTTGATACCCCTAACACACAAATACATGAAATCTCACTGTCATGACTTGATACCCCTAACACACAAATACATGAAATCTCACTGTCCTGACTTGGTACAGATACCCCTAACGCACAAATACATGAGATCTCACTGTCCTGACTTGGTACAGATACCCCATAACACACAAATACATGACATATCACTGTCCTGACTTGATACCTCTAACACGCAAATACATGACATCTCACTGTCCTGATATGATACCCCTAACATACAAATACATGACATCTCATTGTCCTGACTTGATACACGTAACACACAAATACATGAAAACTCACTGTCCTGACTTGGTACAGATACCCCTAACACACAAATACATGACATCTCACTGTCCTGACTTGGTACAGCTACCCCTAACACACAAATACATGACATCTCACTGTCCTGACTTCGAACAGATACCCCTAACACAAAAATACATGACATCTCAATGCCCTGATTTGATCCCCATAACACACAAATACATGACATCTCACTGTCCTGACTTGATACCCCTAACACACAAATACATGACATCTCACTGTCCTGACTTTAAACAGATACCCCTAACACACAAATACATGACATCTAACTGTCTTGACTTGACACAGATACCCCTAACACACAAATGCATGACATCTCACTGTCCTGACTTGATATACCTAACACACAAATACATGACATCTCAGTGTCCTCACTTCGTACCCCTAACACACAAATATATGACATCTCACTGTCCTGACTTGGTACAGATACCCCTAGCACACAAATACATGACATCTCACTATCCTGACTTGATACCCCTAACACACAAATACATGACATCTCACTGTCCTGACTAGATACCCCTAACAAACAAATACACGACATCTCACTATCCCGACTTGGCACAGATACCCCTAACACACAAATACATGACATCTCACTGTCCTAACTTGTACAGATAACCCTAACACAAATACATGACATCTCACTGTCCTGACTTGATACACCTAACACACAAATACATGACTTATCACTGTCCTGACTTGATACCCCTAACACACAAATACATGACATCTCACTGTCCTGACTTGGTACAGATACCCCTAACACACAAATACATGACATCTCACTGTCCTGACTTGGTACAGATACCCCTAACACACAAATACATGACATCTCACTGTCCTGACTTGATACCCCTTACACACAAATACATGACATCTCACTGTTCTGACTTGATACTCCTAGCACACAAATACATGACATCTCACTCTTCTGACTTGATACTCCTTACACACAAATACATGACATCTCACTGTCCTGACTTGATACCCCTAACACACAAATACATGACATCTCACTGTCCTGACTTGGTACAGATATCCCTAACACACAAATACATGACATCTCACTGTCCTGACTTGGTACAGATACCCCTAACACACAAATACATGACATCTCACTGTCCTGACTTGATACCCCTAACACACAAATACATGACATATCACTGTTCTGACTTGATACTCCTAGCACACAAATACATGACATCTCACTCTTCTGACTTGATACTCCTTACACACAAATACATGACATCTCACTGTCCTGACTTGATACCCCTAACACACAAATACATGACATCTCACTGTCCTGACTTGGTACAGATACCCCATAACACACAAATACATGACATCTCACTGTCCTGACTTGATACCTCTAACACGCAAATACATGACATCTCACTGTCCTGATATGATACCCCTAACATACAAATACATGACATCTCATTGTCCTGACTTGATACCCGTAACACACAAATACATGACAACTCACTGTCCTGACTTGTTAGAGATACCCCTAACACACAAATACATGACATCTTACTGTCCTGACTTGGTACAGCTACCCCTAACACACAAATACATGACATCTCACTATCCTGACTTGATACCCCTAACACACAAATACATGACATCTCACTGTCCTGACTTGATACCCCTAACACACAAATACATGACATCTCACTGTCCTGACTTGATACCCCTAACACACAAATACATGACATCTCACTGCCCTGACTAGATACCCCTAACACACAAAACATGACATCTCACTGTCCCGACTTGGCACAGATACCCCTAACACACAAATACATGACATCTCACTGTCCTGACTTGTACAGATAACCCTAACACAAATACATGACATCTCACTGTCCTGACTTGATACCCCTAACACACAAATACATGACTTATCACTGTCCTGACTTGATACCCCTAACACACAAATACATGACATCTCACTGTCCTGACTTAGTACAGATACCCCTAACACACAAATACATGACATCTCACTGTCCTGACTTGGTACAGATACCCCTAACACACAAATACATTACATCTCACTGTCCTGACTTGATACCCCTAACACACAAATACATGACATCTCACTGTTCTGACTTGATACTCCTAGCACACAAATACATGACATCTCACTCTGCTGACTTGATACCCCTTACACACAAATACATGACATCTCACTGTCCTGACTTGATACCCCTAACACACAAATACATGACATCTCACTGTCCTGACTTGGTACATATATCCCTAACACACAAATACATGACATCTCACTGTCCTGACTTGGCACAGATACCCCTAACACACAAATACATGACATCTCACTGTCCTGACTCGATACCCCTAACACACAAATACATGACATCTGACTGTCCTGACTCGATATGCCTAACACACAAATACATGACACCTCACTGTCCTGACTTGATACCGCTAACACACAAATACATGACATCTCACTGTCCTGACGTGATACCCCTAACACACAAATACATGACATTTCACTGTCCTGACTTGAAACCCCTAACACACAAATACATGACATTTCACTGTCCTGACTTGAAACCCCTTACACACAAATACATGACACCTCACTGTCCTGACTTTATACCCCTAACACACAAATACATGACA
Source organism: Bathymodiolus brooksi (assembly GCA_963680875.1). Lineage (NCBI taxonomy): Eukaryota > Metazoa > Mollusca > Bivalvia > Mytilida > Modiolidae > Bathymodiolus > Bathymodiolus brooksi. The sequence goes on along the minus strand of OY804585.1, from coordinate 44,799,772 downwards.
TCTCACTGTCCTGACTTGATACCCCTAACACACAAATACATGACATCTCACTCTCTCTCCTGACTTCGTACAGATACCCTAACACACAAATACATGACATCTCACCTTCCTGACTTGATACCACTAATACACAAATACATGAAATCTCACTGTCATGACTTGATACCCCTAACGCACAAATACATGAAATCTCACTGTCCTGACTTGGTACAGATACCCCTAACGCACAAATACATGACATCTCACTGTCCTGACTTGGTACAGATACCCCATAACACACAAATACATGACATCTCACTGTCCTGACTTGATACCTCTAACACGCAAATACATGACATCTCACTGTCCTGATATGATACCCCTAACATACAAATACATGACATCTCATTGTTCTGACTTGATACCCGTAACACACAAATACATGACAACTCACTGTCCTGACTTGGTACAGATACCCCTAACACACAAATACATGACATCTTACTGTCCTGACTTGGTACAGCTACCCCTAACACACAAATACATGACATCTCACTATCCTGACTTGATACCCCTAACACACAAATACATGACATCTCACTGTCCTGACTTGATACACCTAACACACAAATACATGACATCTCACTGTCCTGACTTGATACCCCTAACACACAAATACATGACATCTCACTGTCCTGACTTTATACAGATACCCCTAACACACAAATACATGACATCTAACTGTCCTGACTTGATACACCTAACACACAAATACATGACATTTCAGTGTCTTAACTTCGTACCCCTAACACACAAATATATGACATCTCACTGTCCTGACTTGGTACAGATACCCCTAACACACAAATACATGACATCTCACTATCCTGACTTGATACCCCTAACACACAAATACATGACATCTCACTGTCCTGACTTGATACCCCTAACACACAAATACATGACATATCACTGTCCCGACTTGGTACAGATACCCCTAACACACAAATACATGACATCTCACTATCCTGACTTGTACAGATAACCCTAACACAAATACATGACATCTCACTGTCCTGACTTGATACCCCTAACACACAAATACTTGACATCTCACTGTCCTGACTTGATACCCCTAACACACAAATACATGATATCTCACTGTCCTGACTTGATACCCCTAACACACAAATACATGACATCTCACTGTCCTGACTTTATACCGATACCCCTAACACACAAATACATGACATCTAACTGTCTTGACTTGACACAGATACCCCTAACACACAAATGCATGACATCTCACTGTCCTGACTTGATATACCTAACACACAAATACATGACATCTCAGTGTCCTCACTTCGTACCCCTAACACACAAATATATGACATCTCACTGTCCTGACTTGGTACAGATACCCCTAGCACACAAATACATGACATCTCACTATCCTGACTTGATACCCCTAACACACAAATACATGACATCTCACTGTCCTGACTAGATACCCCTAACAAACAAATACACGACATCTCACTATCCCGACTTGGCACAGATACCCCTAACACACAAATACATGACATCTCACTGTCCTAACTTGTACAGATAACCCTAACACAAATACATGACATCTCACTGTCCTGACTTGATACACCTAACACACAAATACATGACTTATCACTGTCCTGACTTGATACCCCTAACACACAAATACATGACATCTCACTGTCCTGACTTGGTACAGATACCCCTAACACACAAATACATGACATCTCACTGTCCTGACTTGGTACAGATACCCCTAACACACAAATACATGACATCTCACTGTCCTGACTTGATACCCCTTACACACAAATACATGACATCTCACTGTTCTGACTTGATACTCCTAGCACACAAATACATGACATCTCACTCTTCTGACTTGATACTCCTTACACACAAATACATGACATCTCACTGTCCTGACTTGATACCCCTAACACACAAATACATGACATCTCACTGTCCTGACTTGGTACAGATATCCCTAACACACAAATACATGACATCTCACTGTCCTGACTTGGTACAGATACCCCTAACACACAAATACATGACATCTCACTGTCCTGACTTGATACCCCTAACACACAAATACATGACATATCACTGTTCTGACTTGATACTCCTAGCACACAAATACATGACATCTCACTCTTCTGACTTGATACTCCTTACACACAAATACATGACATCTCACTGTCCTGACTTGATACCCCTAACACACAAATACATGACATCTCACTGTCCTGACTTGGTACAGATACCCCATAACACACAAATACATGACATCTCACTGTCCTGACTTGATACCTCTAACACGCAAATACATGACATCTCACTGTCCTGATATGATACCCCTAACATACAAATACATGACATCTCATTGTCCTGACTTGATACCCGTAACACACAAATACATGACAACTCACTGTCCTGACTTGTTAGAGATACCCCTAACACACAAATACATGACATCTTACTGTCCTGACTTGGTACAGCTACCCCTAACACACAAATACATGACATCTCACTATCCTGACTTGATACCCCTAACACACAAATACATGACATCTCACTGTCCTGACTTGATACCCCTAACACACAAATACATGACATCTCACTGTCCTGACTTGATACCCCTAACACACAAATACATGACATCTCACTGCCCTGACTAGATACCCCTAACACACAAAACATGACATCTCACTGTCCCGACTTGGCACAGATACCCCTAACACACAAATACATGACATCTCACTGTCCTGACTTGTACAGATAACCCTAACACAAATACATGACATCTCACTGTCCTGACTTGATACCCCTAACACACAAATACATGACTTATCACTGTCCTGACTTGATACCCCTAACACACAAATACATGACATCTCACTGTCCTGACTTAGTACAGATACCCCTAACACACAAATACATGACATCTCACTGTCCTGACTTGGTACAGATACCCCTAACACACAAATACATTACATCTCACTGTCCTGACTTGATACCCCTAACACACAAATACATGACATCTCACTGTTCTGACTTGATACTCCTAGCACACAAATACATGACATCTCACTCTGCTGACTTGATACCCCTTACACACAAATACATGACATCTCACTGTCCTGACTTGATACCCCTAACACACAAATACATGACATCTCACTGTCCTGACTTGGTACATATATCCCTAACACACAAATACATGACATCTCACTGTCCTGACTTGGCACAGATACCCCTAACACACAAATACATGACATCTCACTGTCCTGACTCGATACCCCTAACACACAAATACATGACATCTGACTGTCCTGACTCGATATGCCTAACACACAAATACATGACACCTCACTGTCCTGACTTGATACCGCTAACACACAAATACATGACATCTCACTGTCCTGACGTGATACCCCTAACACACAAATACATGACATTTCACTGTCCTGACTTGAAACCCCTAACACACAAATACATGACATTTCACTGTCCTGACTTGAAACCCCTTACACACAAATACATGACACCTCACTGTCCTGACTTTATACCCCTAACACACAAATACATGACATCTCACTGTCCTGACTTGATACCCCTAACACACAAATACATGACATCTCACTCTCTCTCCTGACTTCGTACAGATACCCTAACACACAAATACATGACATCTCACCTTCCTGACTTGATACCACTAATACACAAATACATGAAATCTCACTGTCATGACTTGATACCCCTAACGCACAAATACATGAAATCTCACTGTCCTGACTTGGTACAGATACCCCTAACGCACAAATACATGACATCTCACTGTCCTGACTTGGTACAGATACCCCATAACACACAAATACATGACATCTCACTGTCCTGACTTGATACCTCTAACACGCAAATACATGACATCTCACTGTCCTGATATGATACCCCTAACATACAAATACATGACATCTCATTGTTCTGACTTGATACCCGTAACACACAAATACATGACAACTCACTGTCCTGACTTGGTACAGATACCCCTAACACACAAATACATGACATCTTACTGTCCTGACTTGGTACAGCTACCCCTAACACACAAATACATGACATCTCACTATCCTGACTTGATACCCCTAACACACAAATACATGACATCTCACTGTCCTGACTTGATACACCTAACACACAAATACATGACATCTCACTGTCCTGACTTGATACCCCTAACACACAAATACATGACATCTCACTGTCCTGACTTTATACAGATACCCCTAACACACAAATACATGACATCTAACTGTCCTGACTTGATACACCTAATACACAAATACATGACATTTCAGTGTCTTAACTTCGTACCCCTAACACACAAATATATGACATCTCACTGTCCTGACTTGGTACAGATACCCCTAACACACAAATACATGACATCTCACTATCCTGACTTGATACCCCTAACACACAAATACATGACATCTCACTGTCCTGACTTGATACCCCTAACACACAAATACATGACATATCACTGTCCCGACTTGGTACAGATACCCCTAACACACAAATACATGACATCTCACTATCCTGACTTGTACAGATAACCCTAACACAAATACATGACATCTCACTGTCCTGACTTGATACCCCTAACACACAAATACTTGACATCTCACTGTCCTGACTTGATACCCCTAACACACAAATACATGATATCTCACTGTCCTGACTTGATACCCCTAACACACAAATACATGACATCTCACTGTCCTGACTTTATACCGATACCCCTAACACACAAATACATGACATCTAATTGTCCTGACTTGATACACCTAACACACAATTACATGACATTTCAGTGTCCTCACTTCGTACCCCTAACACAAATATATGACATCTCACTGTCCTGACTTGGTACAGATACCCCTAGCACACAAATACATGACATCTCACTATCCTGACTTGATACCCCTAACACACAAATACATGACATCTCACTGTCCTGACTTGATACCCCTAACACACAAATACATGACATATCACTGTCCCGACTTGGTACAGATACCCCTAACACACAAATACATGACATCTCACTATCCTGACTTGTACAGATAACCCTAACACAAATACATGACATCTCACTGTCCTGACTTGATACCCCTAACACATAAATACATGACATCTCACTGTCCTGACTCGATACCCCTAACACAAAAACACATGACATTTTATTGTCCTGACTTGATACACCTAACACACAAATACGTGACATCTCACTTTCCTGACTTGATACCTCTAACACACAAATACATGACATCTCACTGTCCTGACTTGATACCCCTAACACACAAATACATGACATCTCACTATCCTGACTTGATACCCCTAACACACAAATACATGACATCTCACTGTACTGACTTGATACACCTAACACCCAAATACATGACATATCACTGTCCTGACTTGATACCCCTAACACACAAATACATGACATCTCACTGTCCTGTCTTGGTACAGATACCCCTAACACACAAATACATGACATCCCACTGTTCTGACTTGATACCCCTAACACACAAATACATGATATCTCACTGTCATGACTTGGTAAAGATACCCATAGCACACAAATACATGACATCTCACTGTCCTGACTTGGTAAAGATACCCCTAACACACAAATACATGACATCTCACTGTCCTGACTTGGTACAGATACCCCTAACACACAAATACATGACATCTCACTGTCCTGACTTGATACCCCTAACACACAAATACATGAAATCTCAGTGTCCTGACTTGGTACCCCTAACACACAAATACATGACATCTCACTGTCCTGACTTGATACCTCTAACACACAAATACATGACATCTCACTGTCCTGACTTGGTACCCCTAACACACAAATACATGACATCTCACTGTCCTGACTTGATACCCCTAACACACAAATACATGACATCTCACTGTCCTGACTTGATACCCCTAACACACAAATAAATGACATCTCACTGTCCTGACTTGGTACCCCTAACACACAAATACATGACATATCACTGTCCTGACTTCATACCCCTAACACACAAATACATGACATCTCACTGTACTGACTTGATACCTCTAACACACAAATTCATGACATCTCACTGTCCTGACTTGATACCCCTTACTCACAAATACATGACATCTCACTGTCCTGACTTGATACCCCTAACACACAAATACATGACATCTCACTGTCCTGACTTGATACCCCTAACACACAAATAAATGACATCTCACTGTCCTGACTTGGTACCCCTAACACACAAATACATGACATATCACTGTCCTGACTTCATACCCCTAACACACAAATACATGACATCTCACTGTACTGACTTGATACCTCTAACACACAAATTCATGACATCTCACTGTCCTGACTTGATACCCCTTACTCACAAATACATGACATCTCACTGTCCTGACTTGATACCCCTAACACACAAATACATGACATCTCACTGTCCTGACTTGGTACAGATACCACTAACACACAAATACATGATATATCACTGTCCTGACTTGATACCCCTAACACACAAATATATGACATCTCACTGTCCTGATTTGATACCCCTTACACACAAATACATGACTTTCACTGTGCTGACTTGGTACAGATACCCCTAACACACAAATACATGACATCTCACTGTCCTGACTTGGTACAGATACCCCTAACACACAAATACATGACATCTCACTGTCCTGACTTGATACCCCTTACTCACAAATACATGACATCTCACTGTCCTGACTTGATACCCCTAACACACAAATATATGACATCTCACTGTCCTGACTTGATACCCCTAACACACAAATACATGACATCTCACTGTCCTGACTTGGTACAGATACCACTAACACACACATACATGATATATCACTGTCCTGACTTGATACCACTAACACACAAATATATGACATCTCACTGTCCTGACTTGATACCCCTTACACACAAATACATGACATTTCACTGTCATGACTTGGTACAGATACCCCTAACACACAAATACATGACATCTCACTGTCCTGACTTGGTACAGATACCCCTAACACACAAATACATGACATCTCAATGTCCTGATTCGATACCCCTAACACACAAATACATGACATCTCACTGTCCTGACTTGATACCCCTAACACACAAATACATGACATATCACTGTTCTGACTTGTTACAGATACCCCTAACACACAAATACATGACATCTCACTGTCCTGACATGATACCCCTAACACACAAATACATGACATCTCAATATTCTGACTTGATACTCCTAGCACACAAATACATGACATTTCACTGTCCTGACTTGGTACAGATACCCCTAACACACAAATACATGACATCTCACTCTTCTGACTTGATACTCCTAACACACAAATACATGACATCTCACTGTCCTGACTTGATACCCCTAACACACAAATACATGACATCTCACTGTCCTGACTTGATACCCCTAACACACAAATAAATGACATCTCACTGTCCTGACTTGGTACCCCTAACACACAAATACATGACATATCACTGTCCTGACTTCATACCCCTAACACACAAATACATGACATCTCACTGTACTGACTTGATACCTCTAACACACAAATTCATGACATCTCACTGTCCTGACTTGATACCCCTTACTCACAAATACATGACATCTCACTGTCCTGACTTGATACCCCTAACACACAAATACATGACATCTCACTGTCCTGACTTGGTACAGATACCACTAACACACAAATACATGATATATCACTGTCCTGACTTGATACCACTAACACACAAATATATGACATCTCACTGTCCTGATTTGATACCCCTTACACACAAATACATGACTTTCACTGTGCTGACTTGGTACAGATACCCCTAACACAAAAAATACATGACATCTCACTGTCCTGACTTGGTACAGATACCCCTAACACACAAATACATGACATCTCACTGTCCTGACTTGATACCCCTTACTCACAAATACATGACATCTCACTGTCCTGACTTGATACCCCTAACACACAAATATATGACATCTCACTGTCCTGACTTGATACCCCTTACACACAAATACATGACATTTCACTGTCATGACTTGGTACAGATACCCCTAACACACAAATACATGACATCTCACTGTCCTGAATTGGTACAGATACCCCTAACACACAAATACATGACTTCTCAATGTCCTGATTCGATACCCCTAACACACAAATACATGACATCTCACTGTCCTGACTTGATACCCTTAACACACAAATACATGACATCTCACTGTTCTGACTTGGTACAGATACCCCTAACACACAAATACATGACATCTCACTGTCCTGACATGATACCCCTAACACACAAATACATGACATCTCAATATTCTGACTTGATACTCCTAGCACACAAATACATGACATTTCACTGTCCTGACTTGGTACAGATACCCCTAACACACAAATACATGACATCTCACTCTTCTGACTTGATACTTCTAATACACAAATTCATGACATCTCACTGTCCTGACTTGATACCCCTAACACACAAATACATGAAATCTCAGTGTCCTGACTTGGTACCCCTAACACACAAATACATGACATCTCACTGTCCTGACTTGATACCTCTAACACACAAATACATGACATCTCACTGTCCTGACTTGGTACCCCTAACACACAAATACATGACATCTCACTGTCCTGACTTGGTACAGATACCCCTAACACACAAATACATGACATCTCACTGTCCTGACATGATACCCCTAACACACAAATACATGACATCTCAATATTCTGACTTGATACTCCTAGCACACAAATACATGACATTTCACTGTCCTGACTTGGTACAGATACCCCTAACACACAAATACATGACATCTCACTCTTCTGACTTGATACCTCTAACACACAAATTCATGACATCTCACTGTCCTGACTTGATACCCCTTACTCACAAATACATGACATCTCACTGTCCTGACTTGATACCCCTAACACACAAATACATGACATCTCACTGTCCTGACTTGATACCCCTAACACACAAATAAATGACATCTCACTGTCCTGACTTGGTACCCCTAACACACAAATACATGACATATCACTGTCCTGACTTCATACCCCTAACACACAAATACATGACATCTCACTGTACTGACTTGATACCTCTAACACACAAATTCATGACATCTCACTGTCCTGACTTGATACCCCTTACTCACAAATACATGACATCTCACTGTCCTGACTTTATACCCCTAACACACAAATACATGACATCTCACTGTCCTGACTTGGTACAGATACCACTAACACACAAATACATGATATATCACTGTCCTGACTTGATACCCCTAACACACAAATATATGACATCTCACTGTCCTGATTTGATACCCCTTACACACAAATACATGACTTTCACTGTGCTGACTTGGTACAGATACCCCTAACACACAAATACATGACATCTCACTGTCCTGACTTGGTACAGATACCCCTAACACACAAATACATGACATCTCACTGTCCTGACTTGATACCCCTTACTCACAAATACATGACATCTCACTGTCCTGACTTGATACCCCTAACACACAAATATATGACATCTCACTGTCATGACTTGATACCCCTAACACACAAATACATGACATCTCACTGTCCTGACTTGGTACAGATACCACTAACACACACATACATGATATATCACTGTCCTGACTTGATACCACTAACACACAAATATATGACATCTCACTGTCCTGACTTGATACCCCTTACACACAAATACATGACATTTCACTGTCATGACTTGGTACAGATACCCCTAACACACAAATACATGACATCTCACTGTCCTGACTTGGTACAGATACCCCTAACACACAAATACATGACATCTCAATGTCCTGATTCGATACCCCTAACACACAAATACATGACATCTCACTGTCCTGACTTGATACCCCTAACACACAAATACATGACATCTCACTGTTCTGACTTGGTACAGATACCCCTAACACACAAATACATGACATCTCACTGTCCTGACATGATACCCCTAACACACAAATACATGACATCTCAATATTCTGACTTGATACTCCTAGCACACAAATACATGACATTTCACTGTCCTGACTTGGTACAGATACCCCTAACACACAAATACATGACATCTCACTCTTCTGACTTGATACTCCTAACACACAAATACATGACATCTCACTGTCCTGATTTGATACCCCTAACACACAAATACATGACATCTCACTGTCCTGACTTGATACCCCTAACACACAAATAAATGACATCTGACTGTCCTGACTTGGTACCCCTAACACACAAATACATGACATATCACTGTCCTGACTTCATACCCCTAACACACAAATACATGACATCTCACTGTACTGACTTGATACCTCTAACACACAAATTCATGACATCTCACTGTCCTGACTTGATACCCCTTACTCACAAATACATGACATCTCACTGTCCTGACTTGATACCCCTAACACACAAATACATGACATCTCACTGTCCTGACTTGGAACAGATACCACTAACACACAAATACATGATATATCACTGTCCTGACTTGATACCACTAACACACAAATATATGACATCTCACTGTCCTGATTTGATACCCCTTACACACAAATACATGACTTTCACTGTGCTGACTTGGTACAGATACCCCTAACACAAAAAATACATGACATCTCACTGTCCTGACTTGGTACAGATACCCCTAACACACAAATACATGACATCTCACTGTCCTGACTTGATACCCCTTACTCACAAATTCATGACATCTCACTGTCCTGACTTGATACCCCTAACACACAAATATATGACATCTCACTGTCCTGACTTGATACCCCTTACACACAAATACATGACATTTCACTGTCATGACTTGGTACAGATACCCCTAACACACAAATACATGACATCTCACTGTCCTGAATTGGTACAGATACCCCTAACACACAAATACATGACTTCTCAATGTCCTGATTCGATACCCCTAACACACAAATACATGACATCTCACTGTCCTGACTTGATACCCCTAACACACAAATACATGACATCTCACTGTTCTGACTTGGTACAGATACCCCTAACACACAAATACATGACATCTCACTGTCCTGACATGATACCCCTAACACACAAATACATGACATCTCAATATTCTGACTTGATACTCCTAGCACACAAATACATGACATTTCACTGTCCTGACTTGGCACAGATACCCCTAATACACAAATACATGACATCTCACTCTTCTGACTTGATACTCCTAACACACAAATACATGACATCTCACTGTCCTGACTTGATAACCCTAACACACAAATACATGGCATCTCACTGTCTTGACTTGATACCCCTAACACACAAATACATGACATCTCACTGTCCTGAATTGATACCCCTAACACACAAATACATGACATATCACTGTCCTGACTTGGTACAAATAACCCTAACCCACAAATACATGACATCTCACTGTCCTGCCTTTGTACCCCTAACACACAAATACATAACATCTCACTGTCCTGACTTGATACCCCTAACACACAAATACATGACATCTCACTGTTCTGACTTGGTACAAATACCCCTTACACACAAATACATGACATCTCACTGTCCAGACTTGATCCCCCTAACACACAAATACATGGCATCTCACTCTTCTGACTTGATACTCCTAACACACAAATACATGACATCTCACTGTCCTGACTTGATACCCCTTACTCACAAATACATGACATCTCACTGTCCTGACTTGATACCCCTAACACACAAATACATGACATCTCACTGTCCTGACTTGGTACAGATACCACTAACACACAAATACATGATATATCACTGTCCTGACTTGATACCACTAACACACAAATATATGACATCTCACTGTCCTGATTTGATACCCCTTACACACAAATACATGACTTTCACTGTGCTGACTTGGTACAGATACCCCTAACACAAAAAATACATGACATCTCACTGTCCTGACTTGGTACAGATACCCCTAACACACAAATACATGACATCTCACTGTCCTGACTTGATACCCCTTACTCACAAATACATGACATCTCACTGTCCTGACTTGATACCCCTAACACACAAATACATGACATCTCACTGTCCTGACTTGATACCCCTAACACACAAATAAATGACATCTCACTGTCCTGACTTGGTACCCCTAACACACAAATACATGACATATCACTGTCCTGACTTCATACCCCTAACACACAAATACATGACATCTCACTGTACTGACTTGATACCTCTAACACACAAATTCATGACATCTCACTGTCCTGACTTGATACCCCTTACTCACAAATACATGACATCTCACTGTCCTGACTTGATACCCCTAACACACAAATACATGACATCTCACTGTCCTGACTTGGTACAGATACCACTAACACACAAATACATGATATATCACTGTCCTGACTTGATACCCCTAACACACAAATATATGACATCTCACTGTCCTGATTTGATACCCCTTACACACAAATACATGACTTTCACTGTGCTGACTTGGTACAGATACCCCTAACACACAAATACATGACATCTCACTGTCCTGACTTGGCACAGATACCCCTAACACACAAATACATGACATCTCACTGTCCTGACTTGATACCCCTTACTCACAAATACATGACATCTCACTGTCCTGACTTGATACCCCTAACACACAAATATATGACATCTCACTGTCCTGACTTGATACCCCTAACACACAAATACATGACATCTCACTGTCCTGACTTGGTACAGATACCACTAACACACACATACATGATATATCACTGTCCTGACTTGATACCACTAACACACAAATATATGACATCTCACTGTCCTGACTTGATACCCCTTACACACAAATACATGACATTTCACTGTCATGACTTGGTACAGATACCCCTAACACACAAATACATGACATCTCACTGTCCTGACTTGGTACAGATACCCCTAACACACAAATACATGACATCTCAATGTCCTGATTCGATACCCCTAACACACAAATACATGACATCTCACTGTCCTGACTTGATACCCCTAACACACAAATACATGACATCTCACTGTTCTGACTTGGTACAGATACCCCTAACACACAAATACATGACATCTCACTGTCCTGACATGATACCCCTAACACACAAATACATGACATCTCAATATTCTGACTTGATACTCCTAGCACACAAATACATGACATTTCACTGTCCTGACTTGGTACAGATACCCCTAACACACAAATACATGACATCTCACTCTTCTGACTTGATACTCCTAACACACAAATACATGACATCTCACTGTCCTGACTTGATACCCCTAACACACAAATACATGACATCTCACTGTCCTGACTTGATACCCCTAACACACAAATAAATGACATCTCACTGTCCTGACTTGGTACCCCTAACACACAAATACATGACATATCACTGTCCTGACTTCATACCCCTAACACACAAATACATGACATCTCACTGTACTGACTTGATACCTCTAACACACAAATTCATGACATCTCACTGTCCTGACTTGATACCCCTTACTCACAAATACATGACATCTCACTGTCCTGACTTGATACCCCTAACACACAAATACATGACATCTCACTGTCCTGACTTGGTACAGATACCACTAACACACAAATACATGATATATCACTGTCCTGACTTGATACCACTAACACACAAATATATGACATCTCACTGTCCTGATTTGATACCCCTTACACACAAATACATGACTTTCACTGTGCTGACTTGGTACAGATACCCCTAACACAAAAAATACATGACATCTCACTGTCCTGACTTGGTACAGATACCCCTAACACACAAATACATGACATCTCACTGTCCTGACTTGATACCCCTTACTCACAAATACATGACATCTCACTGTCCTGACTTGATACCCCTAACACACAAATATATGACATCTCACTGTCCTGACTTGATACCCCTTACACACAAATACATGACATTTCACTGTCATGACTTGGTACAGATACCCCTAACACACAAATACATGACATCTCACTGTCCTGAATTGGTACAGATACCCCTAACACACAAATACATGACTTCTCAATGTCCTGATTCGATACCCCTAACACACAAATACATGACATCTCACTGTCCTGACTTGATACCCTTAACACACAAATACATGACATCTCACTGTTCTGACTTGGTACAGATACCCCTAACACACAAATACATGACATCTCACTGTCCTGACATGATACCCCTAACACACAAATACATGACATCTCAATATTCTGACTTGATACTCCTAGCACACAAATACATGACATTTCACTGTCCTGACTTGGTACAGATACCCCTAACACACAAATACATGACATCTCACTCTTCTGACTTGATACCTCTAACACACAAATTCATGACATCTCACTGTCCTGACTTGATACCCCTTACTCACAAATACATGACATCTCACTGTCCTGACTTGATACCCCTAACACACAAATACATGACATCTCACTGTCCTGACTTGATACCCCTAACACACAAATAAATGACATCTCACTGTCCTGACTTGGTACCCCTAACACACAAATACATGACATATCACTGTCCTGACTTCATACCCCTAACACACAAATACATGACATCTCACTGTACTGACTTGATACCTCTAACACACAAATTCATGACATCTCACTGTCCTGACTTGATACCCCTTACTCACAAATACATGACATCTCACTGTCCTGACTTTATACCCCTAACACACAAATACATGACATCTCACTGTCCTGACTTGGTACAGATACCACTAACACACAAATACATGATATATCACTGTCCTGACTTGATACCCCTAACACACAAATATATGACATCTCACTGTCCTGATTTGATACCCCTTACACACAAATACATGACTTTCACTGTGCTGACTTGGTACAGATACCCCTAACACACAAATACATGACATCTCACTGTCCTGACTTGGTACAGATACCCCTAACACACAAATACATGACATCTCACTGTCCTGACTTGATACCCCTTACTCACAAATACATGACATCTCACTGTCCTGACTTGATACCCCTAACACACAAATATATGACATCTCACTGTCATGACTTGATACCCCTAACACACAAATACATGACATCTCACTGTCCTGACTTGGTACAGATACCACTAACACACACATACATGATATATCACTGTCCTGACTTGATACCACTAACACACAAATATATGACATCTCACTGTCCTGACTTGATACCCCTTACACACAAATACATGACATTTCACTGTCATGACTTGGTACAGATACCCCTAACACACAAATACATGACATCTCACTGTCCTGACTTGGTACAGATACCCCTAACACACAAATACATGACATCTCAATGTCCTGATTCGATACCCCTAACACACAAATACATGACATCTCACTGTCCTGACTTGATACCCCTAACACACAAATACATGACATCTCACTGTTCTGACTTGGTACAGATACCCCTAACACACAAATACATGACATCTCACTGTCCTGACATGATACCCCTAACACACAAATACATGACATCTCAATATTCTGACTTGATACTCCTAGCACACAAATACATGACATTTCACTGTCCTGACTTGGTACAGATACCCCTAACACACAAATACATGACATCTCACTCTTCTGACTTGATACTCCTAACACACAAATACATGACATCTCACTGTCCTGATTTGATACCCCTAACACACAAATACATGACATCTCACTGTCCTGACTTGATACCCCTAACACACAAATAAATGACATCTGACTGTCCTGACTTGGTACCCCTAACACACAAATACATGACATATCACTGTCCTGACTTCATACCCCTAACACACAAATACATGACATCTCACTGTACTGACTTGATACCTCTAACACACAAATTCATGACATCTCACTGTCCTGACTTGATACCCCTTACTCACAAATACATGACATCTCACTGTCCTGACTTGATACCCCTAACACACAAATACATGACATCTCACTGTCCTGACTTGGAACAGATACCACTAACACACAAATACATGATATATCACTGTCCTGACTTGATACCACTAACACACAAATATATGACATCTCACTGTCCTGATTTGATACCCCTTACACACAAATACATGACTTTCACTGTGCTGACTTGGTACAGATACCCCTAACACAAAAAATACATGACATCTCACTGTCCTGACTTGGTACAGATACCCCTAACACACAAATACATGACATCTCACTGTCCTGACTTGATACCCCTTACTCACAAATACATGACATCTCACTGTCCTGACTTGATACCCCTAACACACAAATATATGACATCTCACTGTCCTGACTTGATACCCCTTACACACAAATACATGACATTTCACTGTCATGACTTGGTACAGATACCCCTAACACACAAATACATGACATCTCACTGTCCTGAATTGGTACAGATACCCCTAACACACAAATACATGACTTCTCAATGTCCTGATTCGATACCCCTAACACACAAATACATGACATCTCACTGTCCTGACTTGATACCCCTAACACACAAATACATGACATCTCACTGTTCTGACTTGGTACAGATACCCCTAACACACAAATACATGACATCTCACTGTCCTGACATGATACCCCTAACACACAAATACATGACATCTCAATATTCTGACTTGATACTCCTAGCACACAAATACATGACATTTCACTGTCCTGACTTGGCACAGATACCCCTAATACACAAATACATGACATCTCACTCTTCTGACTTGATACTCCTAACACACAAATACATGACATCTCACTGTCCTGACTTGATAACCCTAACACACAAATACATGGCATCTCACTGTCTTGACTTGATACCCCTAACACACAAATAAATGACATCTCACTGTCCTGAATTGATACCCCTAACACACAAATACATGACATATCACTGTCCTGACTTGGTACAAATAACCCTAACCCACAAATACATGACATCTCACTGTCCTGCCTTTGTACCCCTAACACACAAATACATAACATCTCACTGTCCTGACTTGATACCCCTAACACACAAATACATGACATCTCACTGTTCTGACTTGGTACAAATACCCCTTACACACAAATACATGACATCTCACTGTCCAGACTTGATCCCCCTAACACACAAATACATGGCATCTCACTCTTCTGACTTGATACTCCTAACACACAAATACATGACATCTCACTGTCCTGACTTGATACCCCTTACTCACAAATACATGACATCTCACTGTCCTGACTTGATACCCCTAACACACAAATACATGACATCTCACTGTCCTGACTTGGTACAGATACCACTAACACACAAATACATGATATATCACTGTCCTGACTTGATACCACTAACACACAAATATATGACATCTCACTGTCCTGATTTGATACCCCTTACACACAAATACATGACTTTCACTGTGCTGACTTGGTACAGATACCCCTAACACAAAAAATACATGACATCTCACTGTCCTGACTTGGTACAGATACCCCTAACACACAAATACATGACATCTCACTGTCCTGACTTGATACCCCTTACTCACAAATACATGACATCTCACTGTCCTGACTTGATACCCCTAACACACAAATATATGACATCTCACTGTCCTGACTTGATACCCCTTACACACAAATACATGACATTTCACTGTCATGACTTGGTACAGATACCCCTAACACACAAATACATGACATCTCACTGTCCTGAATTGGTACAGATACCCCTAACACACAAATACATGACTTCTCAATGTCCTGATTCGATACCCCTAACACACAAATACATGACATCTCACTGTCCTGACTTGATACCCTTAACACACAAATACATGACATCTCACTGTTCTGACTTGGTACAGATACCCCTAACACACAAATACATGACATCTCACTGTCCTGACATGATACCCCTAACACACAAATACATGACATCTCAATATTCTGACTTGATACTCCTAGCACACAAATACATGACATTTCACTGTCCTGACTTGGTACAGATACCCCTAACACACAAATACATGACATCTCACTCTTCTGACTTGATACCTCTAACACACAAATTCATGACATCTCACTGTCCTGACTTGATACCCCTTACTCACAAATACATGACATCTCACTGTCCTGACTTGATACCCCTAACACACAAATACATGACATCTCACTGTCCTGACTTGATACCCCTAACACACAAATAAATGACATCTCACTGTCCTGACTTGGTACCCCTAACACACAAATACATGACATATCACTGTCCTGACTTCATACCCCTAACACACAAATACATGACATCTCACTGTACTGACTTGATACCTCTAACACACAAATTCATGACATCTCACTGTCCTGACTTGATACCCCTTACTCACAAATACATGACATCTCACTGTCCTGACTTTATACCCCTAACACACAAATACATGACATCTCACTGTCCTGACTTGGTACAGATACCACTAACACACAAATACATGATATATCACTGTCCTGACTTGATACCCCTAACACACAAATATATGACATCTCACTGTCCTGATTTGATACCCCTTACACACAAATACATGACTTTCACTGTGCTGACTTGGTACAGATACCCCTAACACACAAATACATGACATCTCACTGTCCTGACTTGGTACAGATACCCCTAACACACAAATACATGACATCTCACTGTCCTGACTTGATACCCCTTACTCACAAATACATGACATCTCACTGTCCTGACTTGATACCCCTAACACACAAATATATGACATCTCACTGTCCTGACTTGATACCCCTAACACACAAATACATGACATCTCACTGTCCTGACTTGGTACAGATACCACTAACACACACATACATGATATATCACTGTCCTGACTTGATACCACTAACACACAAATATATGACATCTCACTGTCCTGACTTGATACCCCTTACACACAAATACATGACATTTCACTGTCATGACTTGGTACAGATACCCCTAACACACAAATACATGACATCTCACTGTCCTGACTTGGTACAGATACCCCTAACACACAAATACATGACATCTCAATGTCCTGATTCGATACCCCTAACACACAAATACATGACATCTCACTGTCCTGACTTGATACCCCTAACACACAAATACATGACATCTCACTGTTCTGACTTGGTACAGATACCCCTAACACACAAATACATGACATCTCACTGTCCTGACATGATACCCCTAACACACAAATACATGACATCTCAATATTCTGACTTGATACTCCTAGCACACAAATACATGACATTTCACTGTCCTGACTTGGTACAGATACCCCTAACACACAAATACATGACATCTCACTCTTCTGACTTGATACTCCTAACACACAAATACATGACATCTCACTGTCCTGATTTGATACCCCTAACACACAAATACATGACATCTCACTGTCCTGACTTGATACCCCTAACACACAAATAAATGACATCTGACTGTCCTGACTTGGTACCCCTAACACACAAATACATGACATATCACTGTCCTGACTTCATACCCCTAACACACAAATACATGACATCTCACTGTACTGACTTGATACCTCTAACACACAAATTCATGACATCTCACTGTCCTGACTTGATACCCCTTACTCACAAATACATGACATCTCACTGTCCTGACTTGATACCCCTAACACACAAATACATGACATCTCACTGTCCTGACTTGGTACAGATACCACTAACACACAAATACATGATATATCACTGTCCTGACTTGATACCACTAACACACAAATATATGACATCTCACTGTCCTGATTTGATACCCCTTACACACAAATACATGACTTTCACTGTGCTGACTTGGTACAGATACCCCTAACACAAAAAATACATGACATCTCACTGTCCTGACTTGGTACAGATACCCCTAACACACAAATACATGACATCTCACTGTCCTGACTTGATACCCCTTACTCACAAATACATGACATCTCACTGTCCTGACTTGATACCCCTAACACACAAATATATGACATCTCACTGTCCTGACTTGATACCCCTTACACACAAATACATGACATTTCACTGTCATGACTTGGTACAGATACCCCTAACACACAAATACATGACATCTCACTGTCCTGAATTGGTACAGATACCCCTAACACACAAATACATGACTTCTCAATGTCCTGATTCGATACCCCTAACACACAAATACATGACATCTCACTGTCCTGACTTGATACCCCTAACACACAAATACATGACATCTCACTGTTCTGACTTGGTACAGATACCCCTAACACACAAATACATGACATCTCACTGTCCTGACATGATACCCCTAACACACAAATACATGACATCTCAATATTCTGAC
Source organism: Bathymodiolus brooksi (assembly GCA_963680875.1). Taxonomy (NCBI): domain Eukaryota; kingdom Metazoa; phylum Mollusca; class Bivalvia; order Mytilida; family Modiolidae; genus Bathymodiolus; species Bathymodiolus brooksi. Next base: position 44,779,077 of record OY804585.1, on the reverse strand, counting down.
TTGATACTCCTAGCACACAAATACATGACATTTCACTGTCCTGACTTGGTACAGATACCCCTAACACACAAATACATGACATCTCACTCTTCTGACTTGATACTCCTAACACACAAATACATGACATCTCACTGTCCTGACTTGATAACCCTAACACACAAATACATGGCATCTCACTGTCTTGACTTGATACCCCTAACACACAAATACATGACATCTCACTGTCCTGAATTGATACCCCTAACACACAAATACATGACATATCACTGTCCTGACTTGTTACAAATAACCCTAACCCACAAATACATGACATCTCACTGTCCTGCCTTTGTACCCCTAACACACAAATACATAACATCTCACTGTCCTGACTTGATACCCCTAACACACAAATACATGACATCTCACTGTTCTGACTTGGTACAAATACCCCTTACACACAAATACATGACATCTCACTGTCCAGACTTGATCCCCCTAACACACAAATACATGGCATCTCACTCTTCTGACTTGATACTCCTAACACACAAATACATGACATCTCACTGTCCTGACTTGATACCGGAAGCACACAAATACATGACATCTCACTCTTCTGACTTGATACTCCTAACACACAAATAGATGACAACTCACTGTCCTGACTTGATACCCCTAGCACACAAATACATGACATCTCACTGTCCTGACTTGATATCTCTAACACACAAATACATGACATCTCACTGTCCTGACTTGATACCCCTAACACACAAATACATGACATCTCACTGTTCTGACTTGGTACAGATACCCCTAACCCACAAATACATGACATCTCACTGTCTTGGTTTGGTACCCCTAACACACAAATTCATGACATCTGACTGTCCTAACTTGATACCGGAAGCACACAAATACATGACATCTCACTGTCCTGACTTGATATCTCTAACACACAAATACATGACATCTCACTGTCCTGACTTGATACCCCTAACACACAAATACATGACATCTCACTGTTCTGACTTGGTACAGATACCCCTAACCCACAAATACATGACATCTCACTGTCTTGGTTTGGTACCCCTAACACACAAATTCATGACATCTGACTGTCCTAACTTGATACCCCTAACACACAAATACATGACATCTCACTGTCCTGAATTGATACCCCTAACACACAAATACATGACATATCACTGTCCTGACTTGGTACAAATAACCCTAACCCACAAATACATGACATCTCACTGTCCTGCCTTTGTACCCCTAACACACAAATACATAACATCTCACTGTCCTGACTTGATACCCCTAACACACAAATACATGACATCTCACTGTTCTGACTTGGTACAAATACCCCTTACACACAAATACATGACATCTCACTGTCCAGACTTGATCCCCCTAACACACAAATACATGGCATCTCACTCTTCTGACTTGATACTCCTAACACACAAATACATGACATCTCACTGTCCTGACTTGATACCGGAAGCACACAAATACATGACATCTCACTCTTCTGACTTGATACTCCTAACACACAAATAGATGACAACTCACTGTCCTGACTTGATACCCCTAGCACACAAATACATGACATCTCACTGTCCTGACTTGATATCTCTAACACACAAATACATGACATCTCACTGTCCTGACTTGATACCCCTAACACACAAATACATGACATCTCACTGTTCTGACTTGGTACAGATACCCCTAACCCACAAATACATGACATCTCACTGTCTTGGTTTGGTACCCCTAACACACAAATTCATGACATCTGACTGTCCTAACTTGATACCGGAAGCACACAAATACATGACATCTCACTCTTCTGACTTGATACTCCTAACACACAAATAGATGACAACTCACTGTCCTGACTTGATACCCCTAGCACACAAATACATGACATCTCACTGTCCTGACTTGATATCTCTAACACACAAATACATGACATCTCACTGTCCTGACTTGATACCCCTAACACACAAATACATGACATCTCACTGTCCTGACTTGGTACAGATACCACTAACACACAAATACATGATATATCACTGTCCTGACTTGATACCACTAACACACAAATATATGACATCTCACTGTCCTGACTTGATACCCCTTACACACAAATACATGACATTTCACTGTCATGACTTGGTACAGATACCCCTAACACACAAATACATGACATCTCACTGTCCTGACTTGGTACAGATACCCCTAACACACAAATACATGACTTCTCAATGTCCTGATTCGATACCCCTAACACACAAATACATGACATCTCACTGTCCTGACTTGATACCCCTAACACACAAATACATGACATCTCACTGTTCTGACTTGGTACAGATACCCCTAACACACAAATACATGACATCTCACTGTCCTGACATGATACCCCTAACACACAAATACATGACATCTCAATATTCTGACTTGATACTCCTAGCACACAAATACATGACATTTCACTGTCCTGACTTGGTACAGATACCCCTAACACACAAATACATGACATCTCACTCTTCTGACTTGATACTCCTAACACACAAATACATGACATCTCACTGTCCTGACTTGATACCCCTAACACACAAATACATGACATCTCACTGTCCTGACTTGATACCCCTAACACACAAATAAATGACATCTCACTGTCCTGACTTGGTACCCCTAACACACAAATACATGACATATCACTGTCCTGACTTCATACCCCTAACACACAAATACATGACATCTCACTGTACTGACTTGATACCTCTAACACACAAATTCATGACATCTCACTGTCCTGACTTGATACCCCTTACTCACAAATACAGATACCCCTAACACACAAATACATGACATCTCAATATTCTGACTTGATACTCCTAGCACACAAATACATGACATTTCACTGTCCTGACTTGGTACAGATACCCCTAACACACAAATACATGACATCTCACTCTTCTGACTTGATACTCCTAACACACAAATACATGACATCTCACTGTCCTGACTTGATACCCCTAACACACAAATACATGACATCTCACTGTCCTGACTTGATACCCCTAACACACAAATAAATGACATCTCACTGTCCTGACTTGGTACCCCTAACACACAAATACATGACATATCACTGTCCTGACTTCATACCCCTAACACACAAATACATGACATCTCACTGTACTGACTTGATACCTCTAACACACAAATTCATGACATCTCACTGTCCTGACTTGATACCCCTTACTCACAAATACATGACATCTCACTGTCCTGACTTGATACCCCTAACACACAAATACATGACATCTCACTGTCCTGACTTGGTACAGATACCACTAACACACAAATACATGATATATCACTGTCCTGACTTGATACCACTAACACACAAATATATGACATCTCACTGTCCTGATTTGATACCCCTTACACACAAATACATGACTTTTACTGTGCTGACTTGGTACAGATACCCCTAACACAAAAAATACATGACATCTCACTGTCCTGACTTGGTACAGATACCCCTAACACACAAATACATGACATCTCACTGTCCTGACTTGATACCCCTTACTCACAAATACATGACATCTCACTGTCCTGACTTGATACCCCTAACACACAAATATATGACATCTCACTGTCCTGACTTGATACCCCTAACACACAAATACATGACATCTCACTGTCCTGACTTGGTACAGATACCACTAACACACAAATACATGATATATCACTGTCCTGACTTGATACCACTAACACACAAATATATGACATCTCACTGTCCTGACTTGATACCCCTTACACACAAATACATGACATTTCACTGTCATGACTTGGTACAGATACCCCTAACACACAAATACATGACATCTCACTGTTCTGACTTGGTACAGATACCCCTAACACACAAATACATGACTTCTCACTGTCCTGATTCGATACCCCTAACACACAAATACATGACATCTCACTGTCCTGACTTGATACCCCTAACACACAAATACATGACATCTCACTGTTCTGACTTGGTACAGATACCCCTAACACACAAATACATGACATCTCACTGTCCTGACATGATACCCCTAACACACAAATACATGACATCTCAATATTCTGACTTGATACTCCTAGCACACAAATACATGACATTTCACTGTCCTGAATTGGTACAGATACCCCTAACACACAAATACATGACATCTCACTCTTCTGACTTGATACTCCTAACACACAAATACATGACATCTCACTGTCCTGACTTGATAACCCTAACGCACAAATACATGGCATCTCACTGTCTTGACTTGATACCCCTAACACACAAATACATGACATCTCACTGTCCTGAATTGATACCCCTAACACACAAATACATGACATATCACTGTCCTGACTTGGTACAAATAACCCTAACCCACAAATACATGACATCTCACTGTCCTGCCTTTGTACCCCTAACACACAAATACATAACATCTCACTGTCCTGACTTGATACCCCTAACACACAAATACATGACATCTCACTGTTCTGACTTGGTACAAATACCCCTTACACACAAATACATGACATCTCACTGTCCAGACTTGATCCCCCTAACACACAAATACATGGCATCTCACTCTTCTGACTTGATACTCCTAACACACAAATACATGACATCTCACTGTCCTGACTTGATACCGGAAGCACACAAATACATGACATCTCACTCTTCTGACTTGATACTCCTAACACACAAATAGATGACAACTCACTGTCCTGACTTGATACCCCTAGCACACAAATACATGACATCTCACTGTCCTGACTTGATATCTCTAACACACAAATACATGACATCTCACTGTCCTGACTTGATACCCCTAACACACAAATACATGACATCTCACTGTTCTGACTTGGTACAGATACCCCTAACCCACAAATACATGACATCTCACTGTCTTGGTTTGGTACCCCTAACACACAAATTCATGACATCTGACTGTCCTAACTTGATACCGGAAGCACACAAATACATGACATCTCACTCTTCTGACTTGATACTCCTAACACACAAATAGATGACAACACACTGTCCTGACTTGATACCCCTTACTCACAAATACATGACATCTCACTGTCCTGACATGATACCCCTAACACACAAATATATGACATCTCACTGTCCTGACTTGATACCCCTAACACACAAATACATGACATCTCACTGTCCTGACTTGGTACAGATACCACTAACACCCAAATACATGATATATCACTGTCCTGACTTGATACCGCTAACACACAAATACATGACATATCACTGTCATGACTTGGTACAGATACCCCTAACACACAAATACATGACATCTCACTGTCCTGACTTGGTACAGATACCCCTAACACACAAATACATGACATCTCACTGTCCTGATTCGATACCCCTAACACACAAATACATGACATCTCACTGTCCTGACTTGATACCCCTAACACACAAATACATGACATCTCACTGTTCTGACTTGGTACAGATACCCCTAACACACAAATACATGACATCTCACTGTCCTGACTTGATACCCCTAACACACAAATACATGACATATCAATCTTCTGACTTGATACTCCTAACACACAAATACATGACATTTCACTGTCCTGACTTAGTACAGATACCCCTAACACACAAATACATGACATCTCACTCTTCTGACTTGATACTCCTAACACACAAATACATGACATCTCACTGTCCTGACTTGATAACCCTAACACACAAATACATGGCATCTCACTGTCTTGACTTGACACCCCTAACACACAAATATATGACATCTCACTGTCCTGACTTGATACCCCTAACACACAAATACATGACATATCACTGTCCTGACTTGGTACAGATACCCCTAACACACAAATACATGACATCTCACTGTCCTGACTTGGTACAGATAACCCTAACCCACAAATACATGACATCTCACTGTCCTGTCTTGGTACCCCTAACACACAAATACATGACCTCTCACTGTCCTGACTTGATACCCCTAACACACAAATACATGACATCTCACTGTCCTGACTTGATACATATACCCCTAACTCACAAATACATGACATCTCACTGTCCTGACTTGATACCCCTAACACACAAATACATGACATCTCAATCTTCTGACTTGATACCCCTAACACACAAATACATGACATCTCACTGTTCTGACTTGGTACAAATACCACTTACACACAAATACATGACATCTCACTTTCCTGACTTGATCCCACTAACACACAAATACATGGCATCTCACTCTTCTGACTTGATACTCCTAACACACAAATACATGACATCTCACTGTCCTGACTTGATACCGGAAGCACACAAATACATGACATCTCACTCTGCTGACTTGATACTCCTAACACACAATAGATGACAACTCACTGTCCTGACTTGATACCCCTAACACACAAATACATGACATCTCACTGTCCTGACTTGATATCTCTAACACACAAATACATGACATCTCACTGTCCTGACTTGATACCCCTAACACACAAATACATGCCATCTCACTGTCCTGACTTGGTACAGATATCCCTAATACACAAATACATGACATCTCACTGTGCTGACTTGGTACATATACCCCTAACCCACAAATACATGACATCTCACTGTCCTGGTTTGGTACCCCTAACACACAAATTCATGACATCTGACTGTCCTGACTTGATACCCCTAACACACAAATACATGACATCTCACTCTCCTCCCTTGGTACCCCTAACACACAAATACATGACATCTGACTGTCCTGACTTGATACCCCTAACACACAAATACATGACATCTCACTGTCCTGACTTGGTACATATACCCCCAACAAACAAATACATGACATCTCACTGTTCTGACTTGATACCCCAACAAACAAATACATGACATCTCACTGTCCTGACTTGATACCCCTAACACACAAATACATGACATCTCACTCTCCTGACTTGATACCCCTAACACACAAATACATGACATCTCACTGTCCTGACTTGGTACACCTAACACACAAATACATCACATCTTACTGTCCTGACTTGATTCTCCTAACACACAAATACATGACATCTCACTGTCCTAACTTGATAGCCCTAGCACACAAATATAAGAAATCTCACTGTCCTGACTTGGTACAGATACCCCTAACACACAAATACATGACATCTCACTCTCCTGACTTGATACCCCTTACACACAAATACATGACATCTCACTATCCTGACTTGATACCCATAACACACAAATATATGACATCTCACTGTCCTGACTTGATACCCCTAACACACAAATACATGACATCTAACTGTCATGACTTGGCACAGATACCCCTAACACACAAATACATGACATCTCACTGTCCTGACTTGATACCCCTAACACACAAATACATGACATCTCACTGTCCTGACTTGGTACAGATACCCCTAACACACAAATATATGACATCTCACTGTCCTGACTTGATACCCATGACACACAAATACATGACATCTCACTCTTCTGACTTGATACCCCAAACACACAAATACATGACATCTCACTGTCCTGACTTGAAACCCCTAACACACAAATACATGACCTCTCACTGTCCTGACTTGATACCACTAACACACAAATACATGACATCTCACTGTCCTGACTTGGTACAGATACCCCTAACACACAAATACATGACATCTCACTGTCCTAACTTGGTACCCCTAACAAACAAATACATGACATCTGACTGTCGTGACTTGTTTCCCATAACACACAAATACATGACATCTCACTGTCCTGACTTGGTACTGATACCCCTAACACACAAATACATGACATCTCACTGTCCTGACTTGGTACCCCTAACACACAAATACATGACCTCTCACTGTCCTGACTTGATACCCCTAACACACAAATACATGACATCTCACTGTCCTGACTTGATACAAATACCCCTAACACACAAATACATGACATCTCACTGTCCTGACTTGATACCCCTAACACACAAATACATGACATCTCACTGTCCTGACTTGGCACAGATACTCCTAACACACAAATACATGACATCTCACTGTCCTGACTTGGTACAGATACCCCTAACACAAATACATGACATCTCAATGTCCTGCCTTGATACCCCTAACACACAAATACATGACATCTCACTGTCCTGACTTAATACCCCTAACACACAAATACATGACATCTGACTGTCCTGACTTGGTACAGATACCCCTATCACACAAATATATGACATCTCACCAGCCTGACTTGATACCCCTAACACAAAAATACATGATATCTCACTGTCCTGACTTGATACCCCTAACACACAAATACATGACATCTCACTCTTCTGACTTGATACCACTAACACACAAATACATGACATCTCACTGTCCTGACTTGGTACAGATACCCCTAACACACAAATACATGACATCTGACTGTCCTGACTTGGCACAGATACCGCTAACACACAAATACATGACATCTCACTGTCCTTACTTGATACCTCTAACACACAAATACATGACATCTCACTGTCCTGATTTGTTACCCCTAAAAAACAAATACATGACATCTCACTGTCCTGACTTGATACCCCTAACACACAAATACATGACATCTCACTCTCCTGACTTGATACCCCTAACACACAAATACATGACATCTCACTGTCCTGACTTGGTACCCCTAACACACAAATACATGACATCTTACTGTCCTCACTTGATTCTCCTAACACACAAATACATGACATCTCACTGTCCTGACTTGATAGCCCTAACACACAAATATAAGAAATCTCACTGTCCTGACTTGGTACAGATACCCCTAACACACAAATACATGACATCTCACTCTCCTGACTTGATACCCCTTACACACAAATACATGACATCTCACTGTCCTGACTTGATACCCATAACACACAAATATATGACATCTCACTGTCCTGACTTGATACCCCTAACACACAAATACATGACATCTCACTGTCCTGACTTGATACCCCTAACACACAAATACATGACATCTCACTGTCCTGACTTGGTACAGATACCCCTAACACACAAATATATGACATCTCACTGTCCTGACTTGATACCCATGACACACAAATACATGACATCTCACTCTTCTGACTTGATACCCCTAACACACAAATACATGACATCTCACTGTCCTGACTTGAAATCCCTAATACACAAATACATGACCTCTCACTGTCCTGACTTGATACCACTAACACACAAATACATGACATCTCACTCTCCTGACTTGGTACAGATACCCCTAACACACAAATACATGACATCTCACTGTCCTGACTTGGTACAGATACCCCTAACACACAAATACATGACATCTCACTGTCCTGACTTGGTACCCCTAACACACAAATACATGACATCTGACTGTCCTGACGTGTTTCCCATAACACACAAATACATGACATCTCACTGTCCTGACTTGGTACTGATACCCCTAACACACAAATACATGACATCTCACTGTCCTGACTTGGTACCCCTAACACACAAATACATGACCTCTCACTGTCCTGACTTGATACCCCTAACACACAAATACATGACATCTCACTGTCCTGACTTGATACAAATACCCCTAACACAAAAATACATGACATCTCACTGTCCTGACTTGATACCCCTAACACACAAATACATGACATCTCACTGTCCTGACTTGGCACAGATACTCCTAACACACAAATACATGACATATCACTGTCCTGACTTGGTACAGATACCCCTAACACAAATACATGACATCTCAATGTCCTGCCTTGATACCCCTAACACACAAATACATGACATCTCACTGTCCTGACTTGCTACCCCTAACACACAAATACATGACATCTCACTGTTCTGACTTGGTACAGATACCCCTATCACACAAATATATGACATCTCACCAGCCTGACTTGATACCCCTAACACACAAATACATGATATCTCACTGTCCTGACTTGATACCCATAACACACAAATACATGACATCTCACTCTTCTGACTTGATACCACTAACACATAAATACATGACATCTCACTGTCATGACTTGGTACAGATGCCCCTAACACACAAATACATGACTTCTCACTGTCCTGACTTGGCACAGATACCCCTAACACACAAATACATGACATCTCACTGTCCTGACTTGTTTCCCCTAACACACAAATACATGACATCTCACTGTCCTGACTTGGTACAGAAACCCCTAACACACAAATACATGAAATCTCACTGTCCTGACTTGATACCCCTAACACACAAATGCATGACATCTCACTGTCCTGACTTGGTACCCCTAACACACAAATACATGACCTCTCACTGTCCTGACTTGATACCCCTAACACACAAATACATGACATCTCACTGTCCTGACTTGATACATATACCCCTAACACACAAATACATGACATCTCACTGTCCTGACTTGATACCCCTAACACACAAATACATGACATCTCAATCTTCTGACTTGATACCCCTAACACACAAATACATAACATCTCACTGTCCTGACTTGGTACAGATACCCCTAACACACAAATACATGACATCTCACTGTCCTGACTTGGTACCCCTAACACACAAATGCATGACATCTCACTGTCCTGACTTGGTACCCCTAACACACAAATACATGACATCTCACTGTCCTGACTTGATACCCCTAACACACAAATACATGACATCTCACTGTCCTGACTTGGTACAGATACCCCTAACACACAAATACATGAGATCTCACTGTCCTGACTTGATACCCCTAACACACAAATACATGATATCTCAGTGTCCTTACTTGGTATCCCTTACACACAAAGACATGACATCTCACTGTCCTTACTTGATACCTCTAACACACAAATACATGACATCTCACTGTCCTGATTTGATACCCCTAACACACAAATACATGACATCTCACTGTCCTGACTTGATACCCCTAACACACAAATACATGACATCTCACTCTCCTGACTTGATAGCCCTAACACACAAATATATGACATCTCACTGTCCTGACTTGGTACAGATACCCCTAACACACAAATACACGACATCTCACTGTCCTGACTTGATATCCCTTACACACAAATACATGACATCTCAATGTCCTGACTTGATACCCCTAACACACAAATATATGACATCTCAATCTCCTGACTTGATACCCCTAACACACAAATACATGACATCTCACTGTCCTGACTTGGTACAGATACCCCTAACACACAAATACATGACATCTCACTGTCCTGACTTGATACCCCTAACACACAAATACATGACATCTCACTGTCCTGACTTGGTACAGATACCCCTAACACACAAATATATGACATCTCAATGTCCTGACTTGATACCCCTAACTCACAAATACATGACATCTCACTATCCTGACTTGATACCCCTAACACACAAATACATGACCTCTCACTGTCCTGACTTGATACCACTAACACACAAATACATGACATCTCACTGTCCTGACTTGGTACAGATACCCCTAACACACAAATACATGACATATCACTGTCCTGACTTGGTACCCCTAACACACAAATACAAGACTTCTGACTGTCCTGACTTGTTTCCCCTAACACACAAATACATGACATCTCACTGTCCTGATTTGGTACTGATACCCCTAACACACAAATACATGAGATCTCACTGTCCTGACTTGATACCCCTAACACACAAATACATGACATCTCACTGTCCTGACTTGGTACCCCTAACACACAAATACATGACCTCTCAATGTCCTGACTTGATACCCCTAACACACAAATACATGACATCTCACTGTCCTGACTTGATACAGATACCCCTAACACACAAATACATGACATCTCACTGTCCTGACTTGATACCCCTAACACACAAATACATGACATCTCACTGTCCTGACTTGGCACAGATACTCCTAACACACAAATACATGACATCTCACTGTCCTGACTTGGTACAGATACCCCTAACACAAATACATGACATCTCAATGTCCTGTCTTGATACCCCTAACACACAAATACATGACATCTCACTGTCCTGACTTGATACCCCTAACACACAAATACATAACATCTCACTGTCCTGACTTGGTACAGATACCCCTATCACACAAATATATGACATCTCACTGTCCTGACTTGATACCCCTAACACACAAATACATGACATCTCACTGTCCTGACTTGATACCCCTAACACACAAATACATGACATCTCACTGTCCTGACTTGATACCTCTAACACACAAATACATGACATCTCACTGTCCTGACTTGAAACCCCTAACACACTAATACATGACATCTCACTGTCCTGACTTGATACCACTAACACACAAATACATGTCATCTCACTGTCCTGACTTGGTACAGATACCCCTAACACACAAATACATGACATCTCACTGTCCTGACTTGGTACAGATACCCCTAACACACAAATACATGAGATCTCACTGTCCTTACTTGATACCCCTAACACACAAATGCATGACATCTCACTGTCCTGACTTGGTACAGATACCCCTAACACACAAATACATGAGATCTCACTGTCCTTACTTGATACCCCTAACACACAAATGCATGACATCTCACTGTCCTGACTTGGTACCCCTAACACACAAATACATGACCTCTCACTGTCCTGATTTGATACCCCTAACACACAAATACTTGACATCTCACTGTCCTGACTTGATACAGATAGCCCTAACATACAAATACATGACATCTCACTGTCCTGACTTGATACCCCTAACACACAAATACATGACATCTCACTGTCCTGACTTGGTACAGATACCCCTAACACAAATACATGACATCTCAATGTCCTGCCTTGATACACCTAACACACAAATACATGACATCTCACTGTCCTGACTTGATACCACTAACACACAAATACATGACATCTCACTGTCCTGACTTGGTACAGATACCCCTAACACACAAATACATGACATCTCACTGTCCTGACTTGGTACAGATACCCCTAACACACAAATACATGACATCTCACTGTCCTGACTTGGTACCCCTAACACACAAATACATGACATCTGACTGTCCTGACTTGTTTCCCCTAACACACAAATACATGACATCTCACTGTCCTGACTTGGTACAGATACCCCTAACACACAAATACATGAGATCTCACTGTCCTGACTTGATACCCCTAACACACAAATGCATGATATCTCACTGTCCTGACTTGGTACCCCTAACACACAAATACATGACCTCTCACTGTCCTGACTTGATACCCCTAACACACAAATACATGACATCTCACTGTCCTGACTTGGTACAGATACCCCAAACACACAAATACATGAGATCTCACTGTCCTGACTTGATACCCCTAACACACAAATACATGACATCTGACTGTCCTGACTTGTTTCCCCTAACACACAAATACATGACATCTCACTGTCCTGACTTGGTACAGATACCCCTAACACACAAATACATGAGATCTCACTGTCCTGACTTGATACCCCTAACACACAAATGCATGACCTCTCACTGTCCTGACTTGGTACCCCTAACACACAAATACATGACCTCTCACTGTCCTGACTTGATACCCCTAACACACAAGTACATGACATCTCACTGTCATGACTTGATACAGATACCCCTAACACACAAATACATGACATCTCACTGTCCTGACTTTGTACAGATACCCCTAACACAAATACATGACATCTCAATGTCCTGCCTTGATACACCTAACACACAAATACATGATATCTCATTGTCCTGGCTTGGTACTGATACCCCTAACACACAAATACATGACCTCTCACTGTCCTGACTTGGTACCCCTAACACACAAATACATGACCTCTCACTGTCCTGACTTGATACCCCTAACACACAAATACATGACATCTCACTGTCCTGACTTGATACAAATACCCCTAACACACAAATACATGACATCTCACTGTCCTGACTTGATACAAATACCCCTAACACACAAATACATGACATCTCACTGTCCTGACTTGATACCCCTAACACACAAATACATGACATCTCACTGTCCTGACTTGGTACAGATACCCCTAACACAAATACATGACATCTCAATGTCCTGCCTTGATACCCCTAACACACAAATACATGACATCTCACTGTCCTGACTTGCTACCCCTAACACACAAATACATGACATCTCACTGTCCTGATTTGGTACTGATACCCCTAACACACAAATACATGAGATCTCACTGTCCTGACTTGATACCCCTAACACACAAATACATGACATCTCACTGTCCTGACTTGGTACCCCTAACACACAAATACATGACCTCACAATGTCCTGACTTGATACCCCTAACACACAAATACATGACATCTCACTGTCCTGACTTGATACAGATACCCCTAACACACAAATACATGACATCTCACTGTCCTGACTTGATACCCCTAACACACAAATACATGACATCTCACTGTCCTGACTTGGCACAGATACTCCTAACACACAAATACATGACATCTCACTGTCCTGACTTGGTACAGATACCCCTAACAGAAATACATGACATCTCAATGTCCTGTCTTGATACCCCTAACACACAAATACATGACATCTCACTGTCCTGACTTGATACCCCTAACACACAAATACATAACATCTCACTGTCCTGACTTGGTACAGATACCCCTATCACACAAATATATGACATCTCACTGTCCTGACTTGATACCCCTAACACACAAATACATGACATCTCACTGTCCTGACTTGATACCCCTAACACACAAATACATGACATCTCACTGTCCTGACTTGATACCCCTAACAAACAAATACATGACATCTCACTGTCCTGACTTGAAACCCCTAACACACTAATACATGACATCTCACTGTCCTTACTTGATACCACTAACACACAAATACATGTCATCTCACTGTCCTGACTTGGTACAGATACCCCTAACACACAAATACATGACATCTCACTGTCCTGACTTGGTACAGATACCCCTAACACACAAATACATGAGATCTCACTGTCCTTACTTGATACCCCTAACACACAAATGCATGACATCTCACTGTCCTGACTTGGTACAGATACCCCTAACACACAAATACATGAGATCTCACTGTCCTTACTTGATACCCCTAACACACAAATGCATGACATCTCACTGTCCTGACTTGGTACCCCTAACACACAAATACATGACCTCTCACTGTCCTGATTTGATACCCCTAACACACAAATACATGACATCTCACTGTCCTGACTTGATACAGATACCCCTAGCACACAAATACATGACATCTCACTGTCCTGACTTGATACCCCTAACACACAAATACATGACATCTCACTGTCCTGACTTGGTACAGATACCCCTAACACAAATACATGACATCTCAATGTCCTGCCTTGATACACCTAACACACAAATACATGACATCTCACTGTCCTGACTTGATACCACTAACACACAAATACATGACATCTCACTGTCCTGATTTGGTACAGATACCCCTAACACACAAATACATGACATCTCACTGTCCTGACTTGGTACAGATACCCCTAACACACAAATACATGACATCTCACTGTCCTGACTTGGTACCCCTAACACACAAATACATGACATCTGACTGTCCTGACTTGTTTCCCCTAACACACAAATACATGACATCTCACTGTCCTGACTTGGTACAGATACCCCTAACACACAAATACATGAGATCTCACTGTCCTGACTTGATACCCCTAACACACAAATGCATGACATCTCACTGTCCTGACTTGGTACCCCTAACACACAAATACATGACCTCTCACTGTCCTGACTTGATACCCCTAACACACAAATACATGACATCTCACTGTCCTGACTTGGTACAGATACCCCTAACACACAAATACATGAGATCTCACTGTCCTGACTTGATACCCCTAACACACAAATACATGACATCTCACTGTCCTGACTTGGTACCCCTAACACACAAATACATGACATCTGACTGTCCTGACTTGTTTCCCCTAACACACAAATACATGACATCTCACTGTCCTGACTTGGTACAGATACCCCTAACACACAAATACATGACATCTCACTGTCCTGACTTGATACCCCTAACACACAAATGCATGACCTCTCACTGTCCTGACTTGGTACCCCTAACACACAAATACATGACCTCTCACTGTCCTGACTTGATACCCCTAACACACAAGTACATGACATCTCACTGTCCTGACTTGATACAGATACCCCTAACACACAAATACATGACATCTCACTGTCCTGACTTGGTACAGATACCCCTAACACAAATACATGACATCTCAATGTCCTGCCTTGATACACCTAACACACAAATACATGACATCTCACTGTCCTGACTTGAAACCCCTAACACACAAATACATGACATCTCACTGTCCTGACTTGATACCACTAACACACAAATACATGACATCTCACTGTCCTGACTTGGTACAGATACCCCTAACACACAAATACATGACATCTCACTGTCCTGACTTCGTACAGATACCCCCAACACACAAATACATGACATCTCACTGTCCTGACTTGGTACCCCTAACACACAAATACATGACATCTGACTGTCCTGACTTGTTTCCCCTAACACACAAATACATGACATCTCACTGTCCTGACTCGGTACAGATACCCCTAACACACAAATACATGAGATCTCACTGTCATGACTTGATACCCCTAACACACAAATGCATGACATCTCACTGTCCTGACTTGATACCCCTAACACACAAATACATGACATCTCACTGTCCTGACTTGATACAGATACCCCTAACACACAAATACATGACATCTCACTGTCCTGACTTGATACCCCTAACACACAAATACATGACATCTCACTGTCCTGACTTGGTACAGATACCCCTAACACAAATACATGACATCTCAATGTCCTGTCTTGATACCCCTAACACACAAATACATGACATCTCACTGTCCTGACTTGATACCCCTAACACACAAATACATAACATCTCACTCTCCTGACTTGGTACAGATACCCCTATCACACAAATATATGACATCTCACTGTCCTGACTTGATACCCCTAACACACAAATACATGACATCTCACTGTCCTGACTTGATACCCCTAACACACAAATACATGACATCTCACTGTCCTGACTTGATACCTCTAACACACAAATACATGACATCTCACTGTCCTGACTTGAAACCCCTAACACACTAATACATGACATCTCACTGTCCTGACTTGATACCACTAACACACAAATACATGTCATCTCACTGTCCTGACTTGGTACAGATACCCCTAACACACAAATACATGACATCTCACTGTCCTGACTTGGTACAGATACCCCTAACACACAAATACATGAGATCTCACTGTCCTTACTTGATACCCCTAACACACAAATGCATGACATCTCACTGTCCTGACTTGGTACCCCTAACACACAAATACATGACCTCTCACTGTCCTGATTTGATACCCCTAACACACAAATACTTGACATCTCACTGTCCTGACTTGATACAGATAGCCCTAACATACAAATACATGACATCTCACTGTCCTGACTTGATACCCCTAACACACAAATACATGACATCTCACTGTCCTGACTTGGTACAGATACCCCTAACACAAATACATGACATCTCAATGTCCTGCCTTGATACACCTAACACACAAATACATGACATCTCACTGTCCTGACTTGATACCACTAACACACAAATACATGACATCTCACTGTCCTGACTTGGTACAGATACCCCTAACACACAAATACATGACATCTCACTGTCCTGACTTGGTACAGATACCCCTAACACACAAATACATGACATCTCACTGTCCTGACTTGGTACCCCTAACACACAAATACATGACATCTGACTGTCCTGACTTGTTTCCCCTAACACACAAATACATGACATCTCACTGTCCTGACTTGGTACAGATACCCCTAACACACAAATACATGAGATCTCACTGTCCTGACTTGATACCCCTAACACACAAATGCATGATATCTCACTGTCCTGACTTGGTACCCCTAACACACAAATACATGACCTCTCACTGTCCTGACTTGATACCCCTAACACACAAATACATGACATCTCACTGTCCTGACTTGGTACAGATACCCCAAACACACAAATACATGAGATCTCACTGTCCTGACTTGATACCCCTAACACACAAATACATGACATCTGACTGTCCTGACTTGTTTCCCCTAACACACAAATACATGACATCTCACTGTCCTGACTTGGTACAGATACCCCTAACACACAAATACATGAGATCTCACTGTCCTGACTTGATACCCCTAACACACAAATGCATGACCTCTCACTGTCCTGACTTGGTACCCCTAACACACAAATACATGACCTCTCACTGTCCTGACTTGATACCCCTAACACACAAGTACATGACATCTCACTGTCATGACTTGATACAGATACCCCTAACACACAAATACATGACATCTCACTGTCCTGACTTTGTACAGATACCCCTAACACAAATACATGACATCTCAATGTCCTGCCTTGATACACCTAACACACAAATACATGATATCTCATTGTCCTGGCTTGGTACTGATACCCCTAACACACAAATACATGACCTCTCACTGTCCTGACTTGGTACCCCTAACACACAAATACATGACCTCTCACTGTCCTGACTTGATACCCCTAACACACAAATACATGACATCTCACTGTCCTGACTTGATACAAATACCCCTAACACACAAATACATGACATCTCACTGTCCTGACTTGATACAAATACCCCTAACACACAAATACATGACATCTCACTGTCCTGACTTGATACCCCTAACACACAAATACATGACATCTCACTGTCCTGACTTGGTACAGATACCCCTAACACAAATACATGACATCTCAATGTCCTGCCTTGATACCCCTAACACACAAATACATGACATCTCACTGTCCTGACTTGCTACCCCTAACACACAAATACATGACATCTCACTGTCCTGATTTGGTACTGATACCCCTAACACACAAATACATGAGATCTCACTGTCCTGACTTGATACCCCTAACACACAAATACATGACATCTCACTGTCCTGACTTGGTACCCCTAACACACAAATACATGACCTCTCACTGTCCTGACTTGATACCCCTAACACACAAATACATGACATCTCACTGTCCTGACTTGATACAGATACCCCTAACACACAAATACATGACATCTCACTGTCCTGACTTGATACCCCTAACACACAAATACATGACATCTCACTGTCCTGACTTGGCACAGATACTCCTAACACACAAATACATGACATCTCACTGTCCTGACTTGGTACAGATACCCCTAACAGAAATACATGACATCTCAATGTCCTGTCTTGATACCCCTAACACACAAATACATGACATCTCACTGTCCTGACTTGATACCCCTAACACACAAATACATAACATCTCACTGTCCTGACTTGGTACAGATACCCCTATCACACAAATATATGACATCTCACTGTCCTGACTTGATACCCCTAACACACAAATACATGACATCTCACTGTCCTGACTTGATACCCCTAACACACAAATACATGACATCTCACTGTCCTGACTTGATACCCCTAACAAACAAATACATGACATCTCACTGTCCTGACTTGAAACCCCTAACACACTAATACATGACATCTCACTGTCCTTACTTGATACCACTAACACACAAATACATGTCATCTCACTGTCCTGACTTGGTACAGATACCCCTAACACACAAATACATGACATCTCACTGTCCTGACTTGGTACAGATACCCCTAACACACAAATACATGAGATCTCACTGTCCTTACTTGATACCCCTAACACACAAATGCATGACATCTCACTGTCCTGACTTGGTACAGATACCCCTAACACACAAATACATGAGATCTCACTGTCCTTACTTGATACCCCTAACACACAAATGCATGACATCTCACTGTCCTGACTTGGTACCCCTAACACACAAATACATGACCTCTCACTGTCCTGATTTGATACCCCTAACACACAAATACATGACATCTCACTGTCCTGACTTGATACAGATACCCCTAGCACACAAATACATGACATCTCACTGTCCTGACTTGATACCCCTAACACACAAATACATGACATCTCACTGTCCTGACTTGGTACAGATACCCCTAACACAAATACATGACATCTCAATGTCCTGCCTTGATACACCTAACACACAAATACATGACATCTCACTGTCCTGACTTGATACCACTAACACACAAATACATGACATCTCACTGTCCTGATTTGGTACAGATACCCCTAACACACAAATACATGACATCTCACTGTCCTGACTTGGTACAGATACCCCTAACACACAAATACATGACATCTCACTGTCCTGACTTGGTACCCCTAACACACAAATACATGACATCTGACTGTCCTGACTTGTTTCCCCTAACACACAAATACATGACATCTCACTGTCCTGACTTGGTACAGATACCCCTAACACACAAATACATGAGATCTCACTGTCCTGACTTGATACCCCTAACACACAAATGCATGACATCTCACTGTCCTGACTTGGTACCCCTAACACACAAATACATGACCTCTCACTGTCCTGACTTGATACCCCTAACACACAAATACATGACATCTCACTGTCCTGACTTGGTACAGATACCCCTAACACACAAATACATGAGATCTCACTGTCCTGACTTGATACCCCTAACACACAAATACATGACATCTCACTGTCCTGACTTGGTACCCCTAACACACAAATACATGACATCTGACTGTCCTGACTTGTTTCCCCTAACACACAAATACATGACATCTCACTGTCCTGACTTGGTACAGATACCCCTAACACACAAATACATGACATCTCACTGTCCTGACTTGATACCCCTAACACACAAATGCATGACCTCTCACTGTCCTGACTTGGTACCCCTAACACACAAATACATGACCTCTCACTGTCCTGACTTGATACCCCTAACACACAAATACATGACATCTCACTGTCCTGACTTGATACAGATACCCCTAACACACAAATACATGACATCTCACTGTCCTGACTTGGTACAGATACCCCTAACACAAATACATGACATCTCAATGTCCTGCCTTGATACACCTAACACACAAATACATGACATCTCACTGTCCTGACTTGAAACCCCTAACACACAAATACATGACATCTCACTGTCCTGACTTGATACCACTAACACACAAATACATGACATCTCACTGTCCTGACTTGGTACAGATACCCCTAACACACAAATACATGACATCTCACTGTCCTGACTTCGTACAGATACCCCTAACACACAAATACATGACATCTCACTGTCCTGACTTGGTACCCCTAACACACAAATACATGACATCTGACTGTCCTGACTTGTTTCCCCTAACACACAAATACATGACATCTCACTGTCCTGACTCGGTACAGATACCCCTAACACACAAATACATGAGATCTCACTGTCCTGACTTGATACCCCTAACACACAAATGCATGACATCTCACTGTCCTGACTTGATACCCCTAACACACAAATACATGACCTCTCACTGTCCTGACTTGGTACCCCTAACACACAAATACATGACCTCTCAATGTCCTGACTTGATACCCCTAACACACAAATACATGACATCTCACTGTCCTGACTTGATACAGATACCCCTAACACACAAATACATGACATCTCACTGTCCTGACTTGATACCCCTATCACACAAATACATGACATCTCACTGTCCTGACTTGGCACAGATACTCCTAACACACAAATACATGACATCTCACTGTCCTGACTTGGTACAGATACCCCTAACACAAATACATGACATCTCAATGTCCTGTCTTGATACCCCTAACACACAAATACATGACATCTCACTGTCCTGACTTGATACCCCTAACACACAAATACATAACATCTCACTGTCCTGACTTGGTACAGATACCCCTATCACACAAATATATGACATTTCACTGTCCTGACTTGATACCCCTAACACACAAATACATGACATCTCACTGTCCTGACTTGATACCCCTAACACACAAATACATGACATCTCACCGTCCTGACTTGATACCCCTAACACACAAATACATGACATCTCACTGTCCTGACTTGAAACCCCTAACACACTAATACATGACATCTCACTGTCCTGACTTGATACCACTAACACACAAATACATGACATCTCACTGTCCTGACTTGGTACAGATATCCCTAACACACAAATACATGACATCTCACTGTCCTGACTTGGTACCCCTAACACACAAATACATGACTTCTGACTGTCCTGACTTGTTTCCCCTAACACACAAATACATGACATCTCACTGTCCTGATTTGGTACTGATACCCCTAACACACAAATACATGAGATCTCACTGTCCTGACTTGATAGCCCTAACACACAAATACATGACATCTCACTGTCCTGACTTGGTACCCCTAACACACAAATACATGACCTCTCAATGTCCTGACTTGATACCCCTAACACACAAATACATGACATCTCACTGTCCTGACTTGATACAGATACCCCTAACACACAAATACATGACATCTCACTGTCCTGACTTGATACCCCTAACACACAAATACATGACATCTCACTGTCCTGACTTGGCACAGATACTCCTAACACACAAATACATGACATCTCACTGTCCTGACTTGGTACAGATACCCCTAACACAAATACATGACATCTCAATGTCCTGTCTTGATACCCCTAACACACAAATACATGACATCTCACTGTCCTGACTTGATACCCCTAACACACAAATACATAACATCTCACTGTCCTGACTTGGTACAGATACCCCTATCACACAAATATATGACATCTCACTGTCCTGACTTGATACCCCTAACACACAAATACATGACATCTCACTGTCCTGACTTGATACCCCTAACACACAAATACATGACATCTCACTGTCCTGACTTGATACCTCTAACACACAAATACATGACATCTCACTGTCCTGACTTGAAACCCCTAACACACTAATACATGACATCTCACTGTCCTGACTTGATACCACTAACACACAAATACATGTCATCTCACTGTCCTGACTTGGTACAGATACCCCTAACACACAAATACATGACATCTCACTGTCCTGACTTGGTACAGATACCCCTAACACACAAATACATGAGATCTCACTGTCCTTACTTGATACCCCTAACACACAAATGCATGACATCTCACTGTCCTGACTTGGTACAGATACCCCTAACACACAAATACATGAGATCTCACTGTCCTTACTTGATACCCCTAACACACAAATGCATGACATCTCACTGTCCTGACTTGGTACCCCTAACACACAAATACATGACCTCTCACTGTCCTGATTTGATACCCCTAACACACAAATACTTGACATCTCACTGTCCTGACTTGATACAGATAGCCCTAACATACAAATACATGACATCTCACTGTCCTGACTTGATACCCCTAACACACAAATACATGACATCTCACTGTCCTGACTTGGTACAGATACCCCTAACACAAATACATGACATCTCAATGTCCTGCCTTGATACACCTAACACACAAATACATGACATCTCACTGTCCTGACTTGATACCACTAACACACAAATACATGACATCTCACTGTCCTGACTTGGTACAGATACCCCTAACACACAAATACATGACATCTCACTGTCCTGACTTGGTACAGATACCCCTAACACACAAATACATGACATCTCACTGTCCTGACTTGGTACCCCTAACACACAAATACATGACATCTGACTGTCCTGACTTGTTTCCCCTAACACACAAATACATGACATCTCACTGTCCTGACTTGGTACAGATACCCCTAACACACAAATACATGAGATCTCACTGTCCTGACTTGATACCCCTAACACACAAATGCATGATATCTCACTGTCCTGACTTGGTACCCCTAACACACAAATACATGACCTCTCACTGTCCTGACTTGATACCCCTAACACACAAATACATGACATCTCACTGTCCTGACTTGGTACAGATACCCCAAACACACAAATACATGAGATCTCACTGTCCTGACTTGATACCCCTAACACACAAATACATGACATCTGACTGTCCTGACTTGTTTCCCCTAACACACAAATACATGACATCTCACTGTCCTGACTTGGTACAGATACCCCTAACACACAAATACATGAGATCTCACTGTCCTGACTTGATACCCCTAACACACAAATGCATGACCTCTCACTGTCCTGACTTGGTACCCCTAACACACAAATACATGACCTCTCACTGTCCTGACTTGATACCCCTAACACACAAGTACATGACATCTCACTGTCATGACTTGATACAGATACCCCTAACACACAAATACATGACATCTCACTGTCCTGACTTTGTACAGATACCCCTAACACAAATACATGACATCTCAATGTCCTGCCTTGATACACCTAACACACAAATACATGATATCTCATTGTCCTGGCTTGGTACTGATACCCCTAACACACAAATACATGACCTCTCACTGTCCTGACTTGGTACCCCTAACACACAAATACATGACCTCTCACTGTCCTGACTTGATACCCCTAACACACAAATACATGACATCTCACTGTCCTGACTTGATACAAATACCCCTAACACACAAATACATGACATCTCACTGTCCTGACTTGATACAAATACCCCTAACACACAAATACATGACATCTCACTGTCCTGACTTGATACCCCTAACACACAAATACATGACATCTCACTGTCCTGACTTGGTACAGATACCCCTAACACAAATACATGACATCTCAATGTCCTGCCTTGATACCCCTAACACACAAATACATGACATCTCACTGTCCTGACTTGCTACCCCTAACACACAAATACATGACATCTCACTGTCCTGATTTGGTACTGATACCCCTAACACACAAATACATGAGATCTCACTGTCCTGACTTGATACCCCTAACACACAAATACATGACATCTCACTGTCCTGACTTGGTACCCCTAACACACAAATACATGACCTCTCAATGTCCTGACTTGATACCCCTAACACACAAATACATGACATCTCACTGTCCTGACTTGATACAGATACCCCTAACACACAAATACATGACATCTCACTGTCCTGACTTGATACCCCTAACACACAAATACATGACATCTCACTGTCCTGACTTGGCACAGATACTCCTAACACACAAATACATGACATCTCACTGTCCTGACTTGGTACAGATACCCCTAACAGAAATACATGACATCTCAATGTCCTGTCTTGATACCCCTAACACACAAATACATGACATCTCACTGTCCTGACTTGATACCCCTAACACACAAATACATAACATCTCACTGTCCTGACTTGGTACAGATACCCCTATCACACAAATATATGACATCTCACTGTCCTGACTTGATACCCCTAACACACAAATACATGACATCTCACTGTCCTGACTTGATACCCCTAACACACAAATACATGACATCTCACTGTCCTGACTTGATACCCCTAACAAACAAATACATGACATCTCACTGTCCTGACTTGAAACCCCTAACACACTAATACATGACATCTCACTGTCCTTACTTGATACCACTAACACACAAATACATGTCATCTCACTGTCCTGACTTGGTACAGATACCCCTAACACACAAATACATGACATCTCACTGTCCTGACTTGGTACAGATACCCCTAACACACAAATACATGAGATCTCACTGTCCTTACTTGATACCCCTAACACACAAATGCATGACATCTCACTGTCCTGACTTGGTACAGATACCCCTAACACACAAATACATGAGATCTCACTGTCCTTACTTGATACCCCTAACACACAAATGCATGACATCTCACTGTCCTGACTTGGTACCCCTAACACACAAATACATGACCTCTCACTGTCCTGATTTGATACCCCTAACACACAAATACATGACATCTCACTGTCCTGACTTGATACAGATACCCCTAGCACACAAATACATGACATCTCACTGTCCTGACTTGATACCCCTAACACACAAATACATGACATCTCACTGTCCTGACTTGGTACAGATACCCCTAACACAAATACATGACATCTCAATGTCCTGCCTTGATACACCTAACACACAAATACATGACATCTCACTGTCCTGACTTGATACCACTAACACACAAATACATGACATCTCACTGTCCTGATTTGGTACAGATACCCCTAACACACAAATACATGACATCTCACTGTCCTGACTTGGTACAGATACCCCTAACACACAAATACATGACATCTCACTGTCCTGACTTGGTACCCCTAACACACAAATACATGACATCTGACTGTCCTGACTTGTTTCCCCTAACACACAAATACATGACATCTCACTGTCCTGACTTGGTACAGATACCCCTAACACACAAATACATGAGATCTCACTGTCCTGACTTGATACCCCTAACACACAAATGCATGACATCTCACTGTCCTGACTTGGTACCCCTAACACACAAATACATGACCTCTCACTGTCCTGACTTGATACCCCTAACACACAAATACATGACATCTCACTGTCCTGACTTGGTACAGATACCCCTAACACACAAATACATGAGATCTCACTGTCCTGACTTGATACCCCTAACACACAAATACATGACATCTCACTGTCCTGACTTGGTACCCCTAACACACAAATACATGACATCTGACTGTCCTGACTTGTTTCCCCTAACACACAAATACATGACATCTCACTGTCCTGACTTGGTACAGATACCCCTAACACACAAATACATGACATCTCACTGTCCTGACTTGATACCCCTAACACACAAATGCATGACCTCTCACTGTCCTGACTTGGTACCCCTAACACACAAATACATGACCTCTCACTGTCCTGACTTGATACCCCTAACACACAAGTACATGACATCTCACTGTCCTGACTTGATAAAGATACCCCTAACACACAAATACATGACATCTCACTGTCCTGACTTGGTACAGATACCCCTAACACAAATACATGACATCTCAATGTCCTGCCTTGATACACCTAACACACAAATACATGACATCTCACTGTCCTGACTTGAAACCCCTAACACACAAATACATGACATCTCACTGTCCTGACTTGATACCACTAACACACAAATACATGACATCTCACTGTCCTGACTTGGTACAGATACCCCTAACACACAAATACATGACATCTCACTGTCCTGACTTCGTACAGATACCCCTAACACACAAATACATGACATCTCACTGTCCTGACTTGGTACCCCTAACACACAAATACATGACATCTGACTGTCCTGACTTGTTTCCCCTAACACACAAATACATGACATCTCACTGTCCTGACTCGGTACAGATACCCCTAACACACAAATACATGAGATCTCACTGTCCTGACTTGATACCCCTAACACACAAATGCATGACATCTCACTGTCCTGACTTGATACCCCTAACACACAAATACATGACCTCTCACTGTCCTGACTTGATACCCCTAACACACAAATACATGACATCTCACTGTCCTGACTTGATACAGATACCCCTAACACACAAATACATGACATCTCACTGTCCTGACTTGATACCCCTAACACACAAATACATGACATCTCACTGTCCTGACTTGGTACAGATACCCCTAACACAAATACATGACATCTCAATGTCCTGTCTTGATACCCCTAACACACAAATACATGACATCTCACTGTCCTGACTTGATACCCCTAACACACAAATACATAACATCTCACTGTCCTGACTTGGTACAGATACCCCTATCACACAAATATATGACATCTCACTGTCCTGACTTGATACCCCTAACACACAAATACATGACATCTCACTGTCCTGACTTGATACCCCTAACACACAAATACATGACATCTCACTGTCCTGACTTGATACCTCTAACACACAAATACATGACATCTCACTGTCCTGACTTGAAACCCCTAACACACTAATACATGACATCTCACTGTCCTGACTTGATACCACTAACACACAAATACATGTCATCTCACTGTCCTGACTTGGTACAGATACCCCTAACACACAAATACATGACATCTCACTGTCCTGACTTGGTACAGATACCCCTAACACACAAATACATGAGATCTCACTGTCCTTACTTGATACCCCTAACACACAAATGCATGACATCTCACTGTCCTGACTTGGTACCCCTAACACACAAATACATGACCTCTCACTGTCCTGATTTGATACCCCTAACACACAAATACTTGACATCTCACTGTCCTGACTTGATACAGATAGCCCTAACATACAAATACATGACATCTCACTGTCCTGACTTGATACCCCTAACACACAAATACATGACATCTCACTGTCCTGACTTGGTACAGATACCCCTAACACAAATACATGACATCTCAATGTCCTGCCTTGATACACCTAACACACAAATACATGACATCTCACTGTCCTGACTTGATACCACTAACACACAAATACATGACATCTCACTGTCCTGACTTGGTACAGATACCCCTAACACACAAATACATGACATCTCACTGTCCTGACTTGGTACAGATACCCCTAACACACAAATACATGACATCTCACTGTCCTGACTTGGTACCCCTAACACACAAATACATGACATCTGACTGTCCTGACTTGTTTCCCCTAACACACAAATACATGACATCTCACTGTCCTGACTTGGTACAGATACCCCTAACACACAAATACATGAGATCTCACTGTCCCGACTTGATACCCCTAACACACAAATGCATGATATCTCACTGTCCTGACTTGGTACCCCTAACACACAAATACATGACCTCTCACTGTCCTGACTTGATACCCCTAACACACAAATACATGACATCTCACTGTCCTGACTTGGTACAGATACCCCAAACACACAAATACATGAGATCTCACTGTCCTGACTTGATACCCCTAACACACAAATACATGACATCTGACTGTCCTGACTTGTTTCCCCTAACACACAAATACATGACATCTCACTGTCCTGACTTGGTACAGATACCCCTAACACACAAATACATGAGATCTCACTGTCCTGACTTGATACCCCTAACACACAAATGCATGACCTCTCACTGTCCTGACTTGGTACCCCTAACACACAAATACATGACCTCTCACTGTCCTGACTTGATACCCCTAACACACAAGTACATGACATCTCACTGTCATGACTTGATACAGATACCCCTAACACACAAATACATGACATCTCACTGTCCTGACTTTGTACAGATACCCCTAACACAAATACATGACATCTCAATGTCCTGCCTTGATACACCTAACACACAAATACATGATATCTCATTGTCCTGGCTTGGTACTGATACCCCTAACACACAAATACATGACCTCTCACTGTCCTGACTTGGTACCCCTAACACACAAATACATGACCTCTCACTGTCCTGACTTGATACCCCTAACACACAAATACATGACATCTCACTGTCCTGACTTGATACAAATACCCCTAACACACAAATACATGACATCTCACTGTCCTGACTTGATACAAATACCCCTAACACACAAATACATGACATCTCACTGTCCTGACTTGATACCCCTAACACACAAATACATGACATCTCACTGTCCTGACTTGGTACAGATACCCCTAACACAAATACATGACATCTCAATGTCCTGCCTTGATACCCCTAACACACAAATACATGACATCTCACTGTCCTGACTTGCTACCCCTAACACACAAATACATGACATCTCACTGTCCTGATTTGGTACTGATACCCCTAACACACAAATACATGAGATCTCACTGTCCTGACTTGATACCCCTAACACACAAATACATGACATCTCACTGTCCTGACTTGGTACCCCTAACACACAAATACATGACCTCTCACTGTCCTGACTTGATACCCCTAACACACAAATACATGACATCTCACTGTCCTGACTTGATACAGATACCCCTAACACACAAATACATGACATCTCACTGTCCTGACTTGATACCCCTAACACACAAATACATGACATCTCACTGTCCTGACTTGGCACAGATACTCCTAACACACAAATACATGACATCTCACTGTCCTGACTTGGTACAGATACCCCTAACAGAAATACATGACATCTCAATGTCCTGTCTTGATACCCCTAACACACAAATACATGACATCTCACTGTCCTGACTTGATACCCCTAACACACAAATACATAACATCTCACTGTCCTGACTTGGTACAGATACCCCTATCACACAAATATATGACATCTCACTGTCCTGACTTGATACCCCTAACACACAAATACATGACATCTCACTGTCCTGACTTGATACCCCTAACACACAAATACATGACATCTCACTGTCCTGACTTGATACCCCTAACAAACAAATACATGACATCTCACTGTCCTGACTTGAAACCCCTAACACACTAATACATGACATCTCACTGTCCTTACTTGATACCACTAACACACAAATACATGTCATCTCACTGTCCTGACTTGGTACAGATACCCCTAACACACAAATACATGACATCTCACTGTCCTGACTTGGTACAGATACCCCTAACACACAAATACATGAGATCTCACTGTCCTTACTTGATACCCCTAACACACAAATGCATGACATCTCACTGTCCTGACTTGGTACAGATACCCCTAACACACAAATACATGAGATCTCACTGTCCTTACTTGATACCCCTAACACACAAATGCATGACATCTCACTGTCCTGACTTGGTACCCCTAACACACAAATACATGACCTCTCACTGTCCTGATTTGATACCCCTAACACACAAATACATGACATCTCACTGTCCTGACTTGATACAGATACCCCTAGCACACAAATACATGACATCTCACTGTCCTGACTTGATACCCCTAACACACAAATACATGACATCTCACTGTCCTGACTTGGTACAGATACCCCTAACACAAATACATGACATCTCAATGTCCTGCCTTGATACACCTAACACACAAATACATGACATCTCACTGTCCTGACTTGATACCACTAACACACAAATACATGACATCTCACTGTCCTGATTTGGTACAGATACCCCTAACACACAAATACATGACATCTCACTGTCCTGACTTGGTACAGATACCCCTAACACACAAATACATGACATCTCACTGTCCTGACTTGGTACCCCTAACACACAAATACATGACATCTGACTGTCCTGACTTGTTTCCCCTAACACACAAATACATGACATCTCACTGTCCTGACTTGGTACAGATACCCCTAACACACAAATACATGAGATCTCACTGTCCTGACTTGATACCCCTAACACACAAATGCATGACATCTCACTGTCCTGACTTGGTACCCCTAACACACAAATACATGACCTCTCACTGTCCTGACTTGATACCCCTAACACACAAATACATGACATCTCACTGTCCTGACTTGGTACAGATACCCCTAACACACAAATACATGAGATCTCACTGTCCTGACTTGATACCCCTAACACACAAATACATGACATCTCACTGTCCTGACTTGGTACCCCTAACACACAAATACATGACATCTGACTGTCCTGACTTGTTTCCCCTAACACACAAATACATGACATCTCACTGTCCTGACTTGGTACAGATACCCCTAACACACAAATACATGACATCTCACTGTCCTGACTTGATACCCCTAACACACAAATGCATGACCTCTCACTGTCCTGACTTGGTACCCCTAACACACAAATACATGACCTCTCACTGTCCTGACTTGATACCCCTAACACACAAGTACATGACATCTCACTGTCCTGACTTGATACAGATACCCCTAACACACAAATACATGACATCTCACTGTCCTGACTTGGTACAGATACCCCTAACACAAATACATGACATCTCAATGTCCTGCCTTGATACACCTAACACACAAATACATGACATCTCACTGTCCTGACTTGAAACCCCTAACACACAAATACATGACATCTCACTGTCCTGACTTGATACCACTAACACACAAATACATGACATCTCACTGTCCTGACTTGGTACAGATACCCCTAACACACAAATACATGACATCTCACTGTCCTGACTTCGTACAGATACCCCTAACACACAAATACATGACATCTCACTGTCCTGACTTGGTACCCCTAACACACAAATACATGACATCTGACTGTCCTGACTTGTTTCCCCTAACACACAAATACATGACATCTCACTGTCCTGACTCGGTACAGATACCCCTAACACACAAATACATGAGATCTCACTGTCCTGACTTGATACCCCTAACACACAAATGCATGACATCTCACTGTCCTGACTTGATACCCCTAACACACAAATACATGACCTCTCACTGTCCTGACTTGATACCCCTAACACACAAATACATGACATCTCACTGTCCTGACTTGATACAGATACCCCTAACACACAAATACATGACATCTCACTGTCCTGACTTGATACCCCTAACACACAAATACATGACATCTCACTGTCCTGACTTGGTACAGATACCCCTAACACAAATACATGACATCACAATGTCCTGCCTTGATACACCTAACACACAAATACATGACATCTCACTGTCCTGACTTAGTACAGATACCCCTAACACATACATGACATCTCACTGTCCTGACTTGGTACAGATACCCCTAACACACAAATACATGACATCTCACTGTCCTGACTTGGTACCCCTAACACACAAATACATGACATCTCACTGTCCTGACTTGGTACAGATACCCCTAACACACAAATACATGACATCTCACTGTCCTGACTTGATACCCCTAACACACAAATACATGACATATCAGTGTCCTGACTTGGTACCCCTAACACACAAATACATGACATCTCACTGTCCTGTCTTGGTACAGATACCCCTAACACACAAATATATGACATCTCACTGTCCTGGCTTGATACCCCTAACACATACATGACATATCACTGTCCTGACTTGGTACAGGCTTGGTAACGATACTCCTAACACACAAATACATGACATCTGACTGTCCTGACTTGGTACAGATACCCCTAACACACAAATACATGACATCTCACTCTCCTGACTTGGTACAGGTACTTCAATAAAGCATAGTGGAGTTAAAAGAATATTTTGCAGATACCAAAGGGGTAATCAGAAGCTGTATATCGAGGGACAGACAACACAGTGACCAACAAAGGAAAAAAAGGACAAACAATGATCTACAAAACACTGCACAGAAAACTAAGATCGAGCAGCACGAACAACAATAAAACCGGGGTCATGAATAAGTAAAAGACCAGGAAGTGCTTACGACAAGTGGAACATATCCTTGGTCATTTGTGACACAGATATTCCGTAACGGTCAACCAAGTCATAGTGGTGACTGTAAAACTTTCTCAGTGACGACTTCAACTTAACTAAGAGGAACCCTTGGTTCAGTAGCTTCCTTGTTAGCAGCAACCCTCTATCAAGGAAGTCCTGATAGGAACCACAAACTCTGAAATATCGGATCAATATATATTTATAAACTCCATATCCCGGTGCTGCTGGAATGTTGCTACATATAAATGGAAAATTCGTAATGGAAAAATTGAAATCATCTATTTTGGCGTAAGGTTTTGTTCTTAACCAGGCCTCACTGTATATTTCGAGGTGTAGATCAAGGTATGAAAAAGACCTAGCTTTATAGGTGGTATCCGTTATTTCAAGCTCAATGGGATAGATGCGATCAACAAAATCACCAAACTTAAAATTATTTAATGAAAGGACATCATCTATACAGCGGAACATTTTTCTTGAGAAGACCCTGCATGATGTATGTTTCGTAGGAATAAAGCAACAAGTCGGTGAGAAGAGGAGCACAGTTTGTACCCATAGGTATACCGACTGTTGAAAATATCTCCATCAAGCATAACAAATTTGTCAATCAAAAACTCGAGCATTCTGATGATATCAGTTTCAGAGTACTTTTTGGCAGAATCAGTGTTTTTATGGGCCCAAATCCTGTATTGTTGATAAAATAAAGTATATAAATGTAGGTTTTTCACATTAAGCATACTCATAATCAGTTATCAATTAATTCCGATTCATATATCTAATAACTTTTGGCTTTTTGTGATCATTTTTTAAAAATATATTTAAGGGCTAAAAACAATTTAATAATTTACGCTTTTTAATGATACAATCCAATATGAGCCTAATGATACATCTTAACAAGAGTTCTCCACATATTCACCAGAGTTCACCCCTTGGTTTTTCTCTTTTGACCTTTGTTATTTTATTTTGACCATTGTATTGTCTGTCCTTCTTCGATTTACAACTTTTCTAACTTGTATTTGATACAAGTCTTAGAATATTGTGAAAATCGGTAATGAAAAACCAATGTTAGAACACTGACATACGCCAACTATCATTTGCCCAAAATGTTTTACAGTTGTATAAAACTATTGACTATTAATACATTTTGTTCAATGGAAAGGAGGGGCTGTCGTGGTCGTGATCGTATGGTAGTTGGATTTACAACTTCCTATGCAATCAGTGTCTATCACCACTAAATTTGTGAGCTCGAACCCCGCTCAGGCGAGGTGTACTCGATACAACATTATGTGATAAAGTTTGTCAGTGACTTGCAGCAGGTCGGTGGTTTTCTCCGGTTTCCTCCACAAATAAAAGTGACCGCCATGATATATCTGAAATATTGTTGAAAGTGGCATTAAACACCATAGCCCTAACCCAAAAGAAATGACGTGTTGTTGTGTTGAAAATGAATACAATTCAGTCTTGAATACTGGATACTTAATTATAATGAAAGGAAAATTGCCAAACAATAATATGATAAATGAAGGTTGTGGCAACAGTTTTTGGTTTTGAACTGGCCATTTGTGTATAATTTCGGTTCAAACAATTCATTGCTTCACAAAAAGAAAAACATATTTTCCTCCATGTTAAATTATGGTCTACATTGGCGTCCATCTTGGATATCAAACCCGTACGAACATCATAGTTTTGTGGAATTCGAAGTCGGTCTTTATCTACATTCGTTTTACTTTGTAGTACGAATAATTTCCATCTTTATAAGTCGCTAAGCTCAAACGTCCTAAAGCAATATAACAACATACATGTACCTGTATTAAAATCCAAAATAATCATGTACGGATCTGAGTCATTTTCGTCCGAATCTTTGGTGTCATATCTAATTATCTTCTTATCAGCACGAAACCAAATCTTAAACATTTAAAATCATAGAACGTGTACAAAGTAAGAAAATAATTGCCATAAAACTATTGTATTTCTTCTTCTTTCTTTCGATGAACTATTAGAAAAGCGTCGTACACACTAAATTTGATATCTACGTTTTTTTTTTTAATTATCACTGGGTCGACACCTCTACTGGTGGACTATCACCCGTCCAGTAATCAGTGCTTCGTATAGAGATATGGCATGGTTTATTATATATTACTGAAATTTACAGTTCATAAAAAAATGTAATTATTAATTAAACTAGGGTTTTCCTTCCTCATGTATAGGTGACTTTAGCCATTTTTAGCTATCCTGAGTATGCCCTTTGGTTTTTTAGATCCCAAGATTTAAATCGTTTGGCTTTCCAATCTATAGATTTCGAGCGTACCTGATGAAGGTTTTTCCAGAAACGTGCCGTGTGCACTAAATTTGATATCTACGTTTTTATCAGTAAATATATAATTGCCATATAAACTAGTGTACTCATTTTTCTTTCTTCCGATGAACTCCTGGTGAAAATTAAAAAAGTGTATCAATTACCCAGCAGTTATATAGAAAGAATTCAGTCTGACAACATAAAAAGGTCCACAACTAGCTATTGTTTGATCTAGTGGGTTGATTACAGAGTTCACCCCCAGTTTTTAGTGAGGTTCGTGCTGCTCAAACTTTAGTTTCCGTGTAGTGTTTTTTAGATTATTGTTTGTACTGATGTTATTTTTTCTTTTGACAATTGTATGAAGAGTTTGAAGATACCAAAGGGGGTAATCAGAATCCGTAAATCGAAGGACAATAGCCAAAGGAAAAAGAACAAAGGGACCAGTAACGATCTGCAAAACATACACATAATACTAAAGATCAAGTAACACGAACCCCAGTTAAAACCGGGGGTGAACTCAGTTGCTCCGGAAGGGTAACAGTTCCACTAGTGGCACCCGTCGTGTTAATCTAATTGCAAACCTGGAATTGTCTGTCCTTCTTGTAATTACAGCTACTGATTACCCCTATAGTATGATCAAACTTTTCTGTCAATCAATTATAAAGCACTTACCTCTTGAAATGTGATGGTGTGTTGCATTCTGCTAACTATTTCAATTATTCCATGAAAACTTATAGGTAACTTGCGTATGTCTATTCCTGGAGATTTTCCCGAACAGAACATACCAGGTGGCGGCTAAAAACAGATCTTACAGTGAAATATATAGTAGAGAGCTGTCAAATAATTACCATTAGAAAATGGAACTAGAATTTAGCATATGCCAATTTCTGTGTAACGAAGATAAAATATATTATGTATTCAATCTGAGATTAAGATCCATTGTTCTGTACAGCAGCATTTTACTCACACGTGTAAAACACAAGTGTGTTTCCAACCCCTTATATCAGATATCCCAATGATATATATAAGTATATTATTTATTTTGCAGCAACATAGACGATATCAAAATTTACTACAAATGAATCACTATGTCTCTCATTATGCACCAGTTAGTCTCAAATGGTATCCTGTTCTGTGGTGCCATTTGTTTTTCATTTTATTTCTTAAGATGAATGAATACAGAATACGTCTGTTTAAGTAGTAGTAATACAGAATACGTCTGTTTAAGTAGTAGTAATACAGAATATACGTCTGTTTAAGAAGTAGTAATACAGAATACGTTTGTTTAAGTAGTAGTAATACAGAATATACGTCTGTTTAAGTAGTAGTAATACAGAATACGTCTGTTTAAGTAGTAGTAATATAGAATATACGTCTGTTTAAGTAGTAGTAATACAGAATATACGTCTGTTTAAGTAGTAGTAATATAGAATATGTCTGTTTAAGTAGTAGTAATACAGAATATACGTCTGTTTAAGTAGTAGTAATACAGAATACGTCTGTTTAAGTAGTAGTAATATAGAATATACGTCTGGTTAAGTAGTAGTAATACAGAATACGTCTGTTTAAGTAGTAGTAATACAGAATACATCTGTTTAAGTAGTAGTAATACAGAATATACGTCTGGTTAAGTAGTAGTAATACAGAATACGTCTGTCTAAGTAGTAGTAATACAGAATACGTCTGTCTAAGTAGTAGTAATACAGAATACGTCTGTTTAAGTAGTAGTAATACAGAATATGTCTGTTCAAGTAGTAGTAATACAGAATATACGTCTGTTTAAGTAGTAGTAATACAGAATATACGTCTGTTTAAGTAGTAGTAATACAGAATACGTCTGTTCAAGTAGTAATAATACAGAATACGTCTGTTTAAGTAGTAGTAATACAGAATACGTCTGTTTAAGTAGTAGTAATACAGAACACATCTGTCTAAGTAGTAGTAATACAGAATACGTCTGTCTAAGTAGTAGTAATACAGAATACGTCTGTTTAAGTAGTAGTAATACAGAATACATCTGTCTAAGTAGTAGTAATACAGAATACGTCTGTCTAAGTAGTAGTAATACAGAATACGTCTGTTTAAGTAGTAGTAATACAGAATACGTCTGTTTAAGTAGTAGTAATACAGAATACGTCTGTTCAAGAAGTAGTAATACAGAATACGTCTGTTTAAGTAGTAGTAATACAGAATATACGTCTGTTTAAGTAGTAGTAATACAGAATACGTCTGTTTAAGTAGTAGTAATACAGAATACGTCTGCTTAAGTAGTAGTAATACAGAATATACGTCTATTTAAGTAGTAGTAATACAGAATACGTCTATTTAAGTAGCAGTAATACAGAACACGTCTGTTTAAGTAGTAGTAATACAGAATACATCTGTCTAAGTAGTAGTAATACAGAATACGTCTGTCTAAGTAGTAGTAATACAGAATACATCTGTCTAAGTAGTAGTAATACAGAATACGTCTGTTTAAGTAGTAGTAATACAGAATACGTCTGTTTAAGTAGTAGTAATACATAATACGTCTGTTCAAGTAGTAGTAATACAGAATACGTCTGTTCAAGTTGTAGTAATACAGAATACGTCTGTTCAAGTAGTAGTGATACAGAATATACGTCTGTTTAAGTAGTAGTAATACAGAATACGTCTGTTCAAGTAGTAGTAATACAGAATACGTCTGTTCAAGTTGTAGTAATACAGAATACGTCTGTTCAAGTAGTAGTGATACAGAATACGTCTGTTCAAGTAGTAGTAATACAGAATACGTCTGTTTAAGTAGTAGTAATACAGAATACGTCTGTTAAAGTAGTAGTAATACAGAATACGTCTGTTCAAGTAGTAGTAATACAGAATACGTCTGTTCAAGTAGTAGTAATACAGAATACGTCTGTTTAAGTAGTAGTAATACAGAATACGTCTGTTCAAGTAGTAGTAATACAGAATACGTCTGTTCAAGTAGTAGTAATACAGAATACGTCTGTTCAAGTAGTAGTAATACAGAATACGTCTATTTAAGTAGTAGTAATACAGAATACGTCTGTTCAAGTAGTAGTAATACAGAATACGTCTGTTTAAGTAGTAGTAATACAGAATACGTATGTTTTAGTAGTAGTAATACAGAATACGTCTCTTCAAGTAGTAGTAATACAGAATACGTCTGTTTAAGTAGTAGTAATACAAAATGATTGAATGATTGTTGTTCAATGCCAACTGAGCAATTTTTCAGCTATATCATGGGTAGAATAAGTTACACTCAATGAAAAAGATGATGATCTCCGATTTGTAATAGACCAACACTCTTAGTTGAATTGGCATAGCGCTAGCTCACTGAAACAACAGTCCCCGTGTAGACAAGTGACTCCAATGGGGCACATTATCCTGATTCAGAGCCCATCAGTCTTTGCTCGTACTACTTAAAGCCACGCGCTTGACTGAAAAGCAGCAAATACCAAATTTATAATCTTTCGTTTAAGGGGGGTACCATACACTACAGGGAGATAACTCTTTAAAATCAGTTGAACGTTTTGATCATATGATGTTTGTATGCAGATTTCAAGCATTTCGGTGATCAAAACCACATAGAGAAAAGCTGCTATGTGGCTAGTGAATTTATAGCTCTGAGTCTGTTGGCTGGAATTTGTTCAAATTTTGATATTTATTACAGTGGATAAATTCAAACACACTGCCAAAAAAATAAGAAAATTAAACGAGCAGATCAAATTTTACCTTAAGTGTATGGTTCCACCTTAACCCGACCTGGGCTCGAACCCACGATCTACCACACTCGATGCGAGCATGCTAATCATTACAAAACCGATGCGGTTAACACGTAATAGTTACAATCAAGAAGCAACAAAGAAACAAAACAATACCAATAACAACAAAATTACAAAGGATCAATATAATTGAATAGCATTGAATTCATGTTCCTTTAATGGCACCCGTCGTGGTCGAAGTAGAAACAAATTGTACAAATAAAATGATGAACAAAAACAAAAACACACTGTCTTAACAGTTCCAAAAACCAATAGAACAATCTTAGACAGAGGCGTAATCGATATCTCTAACATACAAATACATAACCGCCTACTTCCCTGACATGGTACAGGCACTTCAATAAAAAGTGGCAGCATTAAACTTGTTTTATATGCCCAAAATGTCAAAAATCAACAAAAATTAGATACATGTACATTGTAGAAACAACTTGTTTAATTTAATTCTTCTCGTGCTAGTGAAAACTTTCCATTCGGATTTGAAATATCGTTACAGTTTCTTAATGTAAACAATAATGTAAAAATGTATAGCTTAAAAAAACCACACACTAACCTGTAACTTCTGTGGATCAAATTCTGGAGTAGGATTAAAATTAAAGAAATCTCCAATCACATGAAAGGCTGTAGAGCTGGTACCGTTTATTTTGCCACGTATTTCGAACCGTACTGGTATTATTACCTCTGGATTTATATTTGGCATAGCCCAGTTTGCTAACAAAAAAATAATATTGTTATCACAAATTTCATGTCCCCAATCGTAATATCTTAAAATCCTGCGCTAAAACTTATTCATTGTAGACTGACGACACAAGAACAGTGCCGGTAAACTGATATGACTTTTTATTCTGCACTCGTTCTTTTTGAGCATTCAGATTGCATTGACTGTATAATTTTTTGCTATATACGGTCACTGAATTTTTCTGGTATCCCCTCCCTCTCAAATTGTTTACCTGTAGAGCCAAATACTCCCTCTCACAGCTATTGTTCTTCTGGCTCTAGAAATGTACGGTTGCTATGTACTTTCCCTAAGATAATAGCCCTAAGAACCTTCCAACATATCAACCCAAGTTGGAGTTCAAATATTTTGAAATTCAATAGTTTCACGTGACGATGAACTATTGTTCTTTTTATTCAATTAGTAAGTGTGTGGTTGTTAGACGCTTTACCTAAAAATAATAATTCTGAGAGTCTTCCAATATAATTACCAAAGTTAAAATTCAAATATTTTGAAATCCAATAATTCCACGGTACAGTTGTCGCTCATTTGGTTCCAGAAATGTACGGTTGCCAAGTACTTTATAAAAAAAGGCTTAAGAGTCTTCCGAAATATCTTTTTTTACTCAAGTTGGAATTCAAATATTTTGACACTTCGTGTCAATATGACCATGGATTCTGACGTCACAGCAGAATTTTGGAAGAATGATTAACAAAGAACATTTGATCAGGATCGGGTATTGTGAGAAGATCAAAGAGCATATGAAATCATTTATATAGACAATACACTTACATTGTCGGCAAATATCAATTTATTTGCACGAAGCTTTAGAAACAACTGTTTCGAGGCGAGTACAGATAAATTTTATATTACTTTTCTCGACATTGTACCTATATTGGTTTAGTGGGATTCGTGTTGCTCGATCTTTAGTTTTCTCTATAATGTTTTGTAGATCGTTGTTCGTCCCTTTGTTCTTTTTCTTGTGGTCATTGTATTGTCTGTCCATCTTCGATTTAGGGCTTCTGAATACCGCTTTGGTGTCTCCAAAATGTTCTTCTTATTATACTGCAATGTCAGGTATGCAAAAAACAAAAGTGTTAAGTTGACAGCGCGGTATGTTGTAAGACCGGTGCATTTCATTACTCTTTCCTCTATATAAGACGCGGGGTACCAAGAGACTTTACAATAATTCTAAGATTGGTGATTTTGTTGATCGCATCTATCCCATTGAACTTAAAATAAAGGATACCATATATACAGCTAGGTCTGCAGTATTCCTTGATCTATAGCTAGACATTTTCCAGAGCTTGTTGTTACTATAATGATTTTCTTTATAGATGGTTGTTGCTAACAAGGCAACTACTGAACCAAGGGTTCCTAGTGGTAAAGTTGAAGTGATCAATTCGAAAATTTAACGGTAGTCACCGTTACGGCAATATATGTGTTCAATCTATATGTTCAATTTGCCGTAATCACAATCCGATATTTTCCTCATTTATGACGTATCACCTGGTTTGTAACAAAAGAGTAACACGATGGATGACACATGTGGAGATTGCCCTTCAGAAACACCTGGGTTCACCCTCGCTTTATAGTGGGGTTCCTGTTGCTCGATCTTTAGGTTTCTGCTTAGAGTTTTGTTGATTATTGTTTGTTCTTTTGTCTTTTTCCTTTGGCCATTGTAGTGTCTTTCCGTCTTCCATGTACGGCTTCTGATTACCCCTTTGGTATCTTCAAATTTTTTTTATGCATTTTAAACCATTTCTATAATACCTACTTGCAAAATACATATCAACTTGTGCCGTAATGTCAAAATTTATTACATAAAGGCATGACGTCCAGTGTTCTACTAACGTAGATCGTATTGTAGTAGGGCCTTTCTTTTTCTAAGGAAAAACAAAAAGGTTATAATATAAAGGCATGAAGTCCATCGTGAGATTGTTTAACCGTTTAATTCGGAAAACCGTGATATAACTGATTTGTAACATGAAGCCATGCAATATCACATCTACATCTAGGTCGTTCATTATTGCACGGCTCTCTGAGAGTTATACAACTACAACCCAGATTTAAAGTGTGTAATATCTCGTCACTGCGTGTATTATTTCATAGTCCTTAGCTGTTGCTTACATTCTGGTATATAAACCATTAAAAGATCAAAGGAAAAGAATGCATTCATGTTACATTTTATTTTAGTGCACAACTATAAGTGTTTGATAATGTTGTATTGTTGTTTTAATTAAACGCTGTTGATTGGTTGATAAAATAAAATCATGAATATATTTTGTCATAAAATCATAGGTAAAAACTTCATTTCTAAGTAATACTACACCTACCACACGACTTCCTGACATCACTTTGTACCAGTCCTTTGTCATCGTTAACCAAGATAACCCATACTC
This sequence comes from Bathymodiolus brooksi, assembly GCA_963680875.1. Lineage (NCBI taxonomy): Eukaryota > Metazoa > Mollusca > Bivalvia > Mytilida > Modiolidae > Bathymodiolus > Bathymodiolus brooksi. The sequence goes on along the minus strand of OY804585.1, from coordinate 44,736,087 downwards.
ATCAGGAAAGTACACCATCTCTGTTTGTAAGTTCGCTGTAGTACATTTGTCTGCGTGTGGAAAAATGAAGTTGTTTTAATATTTGACAAGACAATCAAAATGGTGTTACATATTTTACATGTATAGGTCCAGATAAGCGTTAGCGAAATCCGTAGGGGCAATCAAGAATGGAAAATCCAGAGAAATTGGCAACATTGGGCGCACAATACACAAGATGAATACAAACCAAACACTGGACACCACTATGCACAAAAAAAAAAAAAAAAAAAACGTAAATAAGACATGAGCTCTCCTACAAACAAGTGTACTTAATCTTATCAATATAATCCTGTTGTTTCTGTGGAAAAGATTGAAATAGAAAAGATTTTTTGATGGAGGATGTTAAAGAAACCGGTGGGACATTTAAACCATAATATTGTAGTAACTACCTATGAAACAGGCTGTGTTCAACAGAAACGTCCGTAATAAAATGTAAAACGTTTTATTCATTATATTCATATAGTTTATTCCTCCCTCAGAGGGATTCGAATCCACGCCGTTGGTACACTACAGCGCCAATTTGCTTAGCATAATTGCGAACCATATTGTCCCCTCTGCCAAATGCACTATATGAAATATAAAGTGTCATTAACCGAGGTTATACCTTGTCACGTAAGGATAAACTAACGGCCGTCATTTTATCCGTGTTTTAATCTGATTGTTCAATGACAAATTTTCGTCTCACCGAGAGACTTTATATACCATCGCCACACGATTAAGAAGAGTTTGAAGATACCAAAGGGGCAATCAGATTAAAACACGGATAAAATGACGGCCGTTAGTTTATCCTTACGTGACAAGGTACCACCTCAGTAAATGACATTTTATATTTCATATAGTGCATTTGGCAGACGGGACTATATGGTTCGCCATTATGCCATTATGCCAAGCATATATATACGTCTGAAAATTAAACCAAACAGTGTTAGAATTAGATTTTAGAGCTGTCAATTTTTTGTTCTTCCCTCGACGGGATTTGAACTCACACCATTGATACACTGCAGTACCATTCGCTTAGCCTTACGTCCAACCCTCTAGACCACTCGACCACATCCACTCCCTAAAAAAAGGAGCTTCAATAATCGTAGTGTTACCTTTTCTCGTAAGGCAAATCTAGGGATAGACGTAAGACATGTGTCTAAGTGTGTGTAGATGGTACAAATATACTTAATATTATAATTTGACAGCAATCTAACTTAGCAATTGTTAATATATTGTATAGGATAATGAAGAATTCATTATACAGTCACAGGAAATAAAGTATATTATACAAACGTCTAAGCAAGTGACAACCATACAATATATCTGTCTCACTGGATCCTCAAAGTTATTTGTGATACTAGGTTAATACTAAATATTAAATATACGTCTGAAAGTTAAACCAAACAGTGTTATATATATATATATAAAGTCTCTCGGTGAGATTGATTGATCGATCGATCGATTGATTGATTGATTGATTGATTGATTGATTGATTGATTGATTGATTGATTGATTGATTGATTGATTGATTGATTGATTGATTGATTGATTGATTGATTGATTGATTGATTGATTGATTGATTGATTGATTGATTGATGTTTAACGTCAACTTTGGCAATATTTCAGCTCTATCGTGCCGTGAACAAATTGTATCATTAAATTTTTAAACACCTACAAGATCCTTAGAAATAAAACATAAAACATCTATAATATCTGATATACAACAATACTTACTATTAATTATAGTAGAGTACTCCTGATTCTTATCATCTAGAATAATCTGAGCAGTTGTTCCCTCTATTGAAGCTATTATGCTTCTCACTTTATCTATTGGATCCCAATATTCTTGTACATCAACAGTAATTTTCCTATCCAGAATCTTCCATTCAACATTTGTGGAATAACCTAGCGCCCATGATGGCATGGGGCCACCCTCTGTAAGACAATTTGACAATCCGTTGAATAGTTTTGAAAATAACCCTTAAAGGGTTTATTAAACTGCCAATCTCGACTTACGATTTAATATTTTTGAAAGTGGCGTTAAATATCAGTAACCATTACTATTCATAATCTAATGACTGTATTCAATAACTCAAACACATTATATTGTACAACAATTTTATGTGGGATGATTCCACATTAAATGTATCAATTCAATTTATTTTATGCTTCTGATGTTAATTCTAATTCACATGCGAATATATTGATATTTCTATACTGGGTAATCGAATCCAAATAAGTGTGCCTAGAATCTAGCGGATGTTAACAATCAGTTTGACTTACCTGAGAAGTTGTAATATTTACATGCTGAGGCAGGGCCGTCTTAACAGCATTATAGATCCCCGAGAAAAGCAGTGCACTTGGGTCCCCCACCTACACAACCACTCACATGAATACAAATGTAAATAAAACATATATTTATTGTATTGGTACTTCCAACAAAATCAGTGTTTAAACATTAAAAAACATGCTGTACACAGCATACATAGATTAGATCAGTGCCCCTGTGCCCATGTGTCCCCGGGAAACTGTCCAGTGTGTCCAAGCGTTAAAACGGCATTGTGCTGATGTATCGCAAACAAAAGACGGTTCTTAAAATCTGGAGGACGTTAACAAGTAATTTGACTTACCAATTGGGTTGGAATATTTACATGCTGAGGTGTCGCAAACAAAAGAATGCTCCTGTAATCTTTAGGAGGGGTAACAAGTAACTTTACTTGTAGGAGTTGCAATATATACATACTGAGGTGTCGAACCAAAGACGACATTATGAAATATCAAAACCAAAGACGGTATAAGTAATCTGATGGCATTTAGATTTAGTTTTACATACCTGAGGAGTTGTAATATTTACAAATCGAGGCAATATCGAAACCAAAGATAGTACCTGTAATCTGGCTGACGTTAACAATTAGTTTCTCTTAAAAGACTGGTAAACGTAATCTGGTAGATGTTAACAATTTGACATACCTGAGGCATTGTAATATTGACATACTGATTTATCGAAACCATAGACGTGGGTGTCAGTAATCTGGTAGACGTTAACAATTTGACATACCTGAGGCATTGTAATATTGACATACTGATTTATCGAAACCATAGACGTGGTTGTCAGTAATCTGGTAGATGTTAACAATTTGACATACCTGAGGCATTGTAATATTGACATACTGATTTATCGAAACCATAGACGTGGGTGTCAGTAATCTGGTAGACGTTAACAATTTGACATACCTGAGGCATTGTAATATTGACATACTGATTTATCGAAACCATAGACGTGGGTGTCAGTAATCTGGTAGATGTTAACAATTTGACATTCCTGAGGCATTGTAATATTGACATACTGATTTATCGAAACCATAGACGTGGGTGTCAGTAATCTGGTAGACGTTAACAATTTGACATACCTGAGGCGTTGTAATATTGACATACTGATTTATCGAAACCATAGAAGCGGGTGTCAGTAATCTGGTAGATATTAACAATTTGACATACCCGAGGCGTTGTAATATTGACATACTGATTTATCGAAACCATAGACGTGGGTGTCAGTAATCTGGTAGATGTTAACAATTTGACATACCTCAGGCGTTGTAATATTGACATACTGATTTATCGAACCCATAGACGTGGGTGTCAGTAATCTGGTAGATGTTAACAATTTGACATACCTGAGGCATTGTAATATTGACATACTGATTTATCGAAACCATAGACGTGGGTGTCAGTAATCTGGTGTTAACAATTTAACATACCTGAGGCATTGTAATATTGACATACTGATTTATCGAAACCATAGATGTGGGAGTCAGTAATCTGGTGTTAACAATTTGACATACCTGAGGCGTTGTAATATTGACATACTGATTTATCGAACCCATAGACGTGGGTGTCAGTAATCTGGTAGATGCTAACAATTTGACATACCTGAGGCGTTGTAATATTGACATACTGATTTATCGAAACCATAGACGTGGGTGTCAGTAATCTGGTAGACGTTAACAATTTGACATACCTGAGGCGTTGTAATATTGACATACTGATTTATCGAAACCATAGATGTGGGTGTCAGTAATCTGGTAGACGTTAACAATTTTACATACCTGAGACGTTGTAATATTGACATACTGATTTATCGAAACCATAGACGTGGGTGTCAGTAATCTGGTAGACGTTAACAATTTGACATACCTGAGGCGTTGTAATATTGACATACTGATTTATCGAACCCATAGACGTGGGTGTCAGTAATCTGGTAGATGTTAACAATTTGACATACATGAGGCGTTGTAGTATTGATATACTGATTTATCGAAACCATAGACGTGGGTGTCAGTAATCTGGTGTTAACAATTTGACATACCTGAGGCGTTGTAATATTGACATATTGATTTATCGAAACCATAGACGTGGGTATCAGTAATCTGGTAGACGTTAACAATTTGACATACCTGAGGCATTGTAATATTGACATACTGATTTATCGAAACCATAGACGTGGGTGTCAGTAATCTGGTAGATGTTAACAATTTGACATACCTGAGACGTTGTAATATTGACATACTGATTTATCGAAACCATAGACGTGGGTGTCAGTAATCTGGTAGATGTTAACAATTTGACATACCTGAGGCGTTGTAATATTGACATACTGATTTATCGAAACCATAGACGTGGGAGTCAGTAATCTGGTGTTAACAATTTGACATACCTCAGGCGTTGTAATATTGACATACTGATTTATCGAACCCATAGACGTGGGTGTCAGTAATCTGGTAGACGTTAACAATTTGACATTCCTGAGGCGTTGTAATATTGACATACTGATTTATCGAAACCATAGACGTGGGTGTCAGTAATCTGGTGTTAACAATTTGACATACCTGAGGCGTTGCAATATTGACATACTGATTTATCGAAACCATAGACGTGGGTGTCAGTAATCTGGTAGATGTTAACAATTTGACATACCTGAGACGTTGTAATATTGACATACTGATTTATCGAAACCATAGACGTGGGAGTCAGTAATCTGGTGTTAACAATTTGACATACCTGAGGCGTTGTAATATTGACATACTGATTTATCGAACCCATAGACGTGGGAGTCAGTAATCTGGTGTTAACAATTTGACATACCTGAGGCGTTGTAATATTGACATACTGATTTATCGAAACCATAGACGTGGGTGTCAGTAATCTGGTAGACGTTAACAATTTGACATACCTGAGGCGTTGTAATATTGACATACTGATTTATCGAACCCATAGACGTGGGTGTCAGTAATCTGGTAGATGCTAACAATTTGACATACCCGAGGCGTTGTAATATTGACATACTGATTTATCGAAACCATAGACGTGGGTGTCAGTAATCTGGTAGATGTTAACAATTTGACATACATGAGGCGTTGTAGTATTGATATACTGATTTATCGAAACCATAGACGTGGGTGTCAGTAATCTGGTGTTAACAATTTGACATACCTGAGGCGTTGTAATATTGACATATTGATTTATCGAAACCATAGACGTGTGAGTCAGTAATCTGGTAGATGTTAACAATTTGACATACCTGAGACGTTGTAATATTGACATACTGATTTATCGAAACCATAGACGTGGGAGTCAGTAATCTGGTGTTAACAATTTGACATACCTCAGGCGTTGTAATATTGACATACTGATTTATCGAACCCATAGACGTGGGTGTCAGTAATCTGGTAGACGTTAACAATTTGACATTCCTGAGGCGTTGTAATATTGACATACTGATTTATCGAAACCATAGACGTGGGTGTCAGTAATCTGGTGTTAACAATTTGACATACCTGAGGCGTTGCAATATTGACATACTGATTTATCGAAACCATAGACGTGGGTGTCAGTAATCTGGTAGATGTTAACAATTTGACATACCTGAGACGTTATAATATTGACATACTGATTTATCGAAACCATAGACGTGGGAGTCAGTAATCTGGTGTTAACAATTTGACATACCTGAGGCGTTGTAATATTGACATACTGATTTATCGAACCCATAGACGTGGGAGTCAGTAATCTGGTGTTAACAATTTGACATACCTGAGGCGTTGTAATATTGACATACTGATTTATCGAAACCATAGACGTGGGTGTCAGTAATCTGGTAGACGTTAACAATTTGACATACCTGAGGCGTTGTAATATTGACATACTGATGTATCGAAACCATAGACGTGGGTGTCAATAATCTGGTAGACGTCAAAGAGTAGTAATAGAACTAGTGTCACATAATACGTCATCTGATCATCTATGAATTCTCTGTTGCTGAAGAAGAAATAAAGTTAATATATTTGTAGAATGGAATTTGAAGCACGATTTAATTTGCTTTAATGATAACAAAGTGGCATGACATTTTACATGATTTTGATATATAAAAGTAAGAAATCTCACACAATCTATTATACAGGGTGACCCAAAAAAACCCGAACCCCTAAGAATGTTAATTAATTCTACATAGGTCCATCAAATTTCTTCAAATTTGGTAGACTTAAACTTCAGCCTATGGATGATCTTTCCACAAAGTTTTAGCCATCTGAGTCAGTTTGCATATAATTTTTATGTTATTTCCAAAATGTGCTCCAAATGGTATCCTTGGCGTTGAAGGCACACTTGCATACGTCGCGCAAAATTGTTAATGACTCGCACACATTCCTCCTTAGGGATTTCCCTGATCTTTGCTGGGACTGCTGCCTTCAGTTCACCAATTGTTTGAGGATTGTTCTCATACACATTATCCGTGAGATACCCCCACAGATAAAAATATGGGGGGTTCAAGTCTGATGAATGCGCTGCCCACTCGATATCACACTTCCTGCTGATCAGTCTGTCTTTAAATCGCTCTCTAAGCCAGGCTAGGGAGTCATTTGTTGTGTGGGGGGTTGCCCCCATCTTGCCGGAACCACTGTTCATCTCGATCTATACCTCTGCGTCGTCCCAATGATGCCCAAAACGTCATCAGTACTGCCACATAGCGCATTCACCAGACTTGAACCCCCCGGATTTTTATCTGTGGGGGTGTCTCAAAGATAATGTGTATGAGAACAATACTCAAACAATTGGTGAACTGAAGGCAGCAATCACAGCAAAGACCAGGGAAATCCCATAGGAGGAATGTGTGCGAGTCATTGACAAGTTTGCGCGACGTATGCAAGTGTGCCTTCAACGCTGAGGATGCCATTTGGAGCACATTTCGGAAAGAGCATAAAAAATTATATGCAATCTGACTCAGATGGCTAAAACTTTGTGGAAAGATCATCCATAGGTTGAAGTTTAAGTCTACCAAATTTGAAGAAATTTGATGGACCTATGTAGGATTAATTAACATTTTTATGGGTTCGGATTTTTTTTGGGTCACCCTGTATGTTTAAATATGCTTTGTAATATATCTCGCATTATACAGTGGCGTAGTGTCCGTGATCGTATGGTGGTTGGGTTTATAACAACCTATGCATTCAGTGTCTTTCACCGCTAAAGTTGGGAGTTCGAACTCCGTTCATGGCGAGGTGTACTCGATGAAACATTATGTGATAAAGTTTGTCAGTGGCTTACGACAGGTCGGTGGTTTTCTCTGGATACTCCGGTTTTCTCCACCAATAAAACTAACCGCCACAATATAACTGAACTATTGTTGAAAGTGACGTTAAACACCATAAACCATAAACCAAACCACATTACGCATGATCAATCTAGAATGGTCGGATATAGCACTTTGACGGACATTGGAACCTGTTAAACGGCGGTACGCAAGCCGATCCGTTTAATATGTCAAGCTGTTTGTCCTTTCTGGACTGATCACATTTTTATCTGAACCTTCTAATATTAATAAATATGACCTAATTAAAAGACAAGCAGGAGTATCTACATAGAAGAAGAGTTTGAAGATACCAAAAGGGTAATCAGAATCCGTAAATCGAAGAAGAACAGACAACAAAATGACCAAAAGAAAAAGGACAAAAGGACAAACAACGATCTACAAAACATTACACATAAAACTAAAGATCGAGTAATACGAACCCACTAAAACCGGTAGTGAATTCAGGTGCTTCGGAAGGGTAAGCAGTTCCTGCTCCACTAGTGTAAGGAGAGGAATATTGGTTATCTGTTTGACCTAAATATAGAGCATGCTTGAAAAAAAAGACTTTCTGTAATCGTCTGCTGTATTTAGTTCTAGAAATAAGTGATAAAGGAAAATGTCGTCTGCTTTTTTTGCTAATACAGAGTGTTATGGATTTTTATAAACAAATGGTTGAATAAAAATGAATGGTTATCCATTGATTATTAAAAAGAGGATATTGGCCAACCAACACTCTACTTTTCGCTGGATAATCAGATAAACTTAAAAATATGTCTTGTAAAGTTAAAACTATAAAATGAAAAAAAAAAAAAAATAGCACATTGTCGGAACACTTCCAAAATCAAATATCAGAATCGTAGAAGAGGTTAAATCGATATCCCTAACACAAAAATAGACGACCGCTCGCTTTACTGGCTTAACACAGGAAATATATCTGATTATGAAAAGAAAGTTTAAACAGTGATGGTAAACTGTTTCACCAATATCAACAAAACGAACAATCGTCTCTAACTTGGCAAATCCCACTTTGGCATTCTGTTCAAGATCCTAATAGTCATTTATAAATAAGGTATGTATTGTCCTAAATTGTGATAACTGTATTCATTAATACTCATAAAATGTATGAAGAGTAAAATGTAAGTTAATATTAGATTCGTACAGCATATTTGTCGTTAGAGACCATATTAATTCTAAGACAGGATAAAAATCAAACAAATAAATCAATAATGCAAATGCAACATTATTGATGATGGATTTCATTTAATTTTCCAATGCGAAAGAAACTCTTATATTAGGGGAAAAACTTTTTTTTTATCAGAGTTCGATTTTGAAAAAGTGGTAACTCAATTATCTGAACTTGAAAGAAGAAACAAATATTCTGAACCCAACAGATTTTTGGCAGATTCGAAGTCTTGGCTCCTTTTTAAAGCGTTCAATGGAACTGAGGACAGCTAGCAGACTCTTAGACTAACAAACCAGCTTCTAAAATTTGTTGGAGTTCTTTAAATGTTTATTATATTTTTTTTGTATCACAAGCTGTTTTATTTGCTTATATGACAATTAAATTGATTGATTAATACAATAATAATTCCAGTGTTACTCTTCATGATGCTGTGAAGATCCATATTTATGATGCACTTTATGACACGAAAATATTCCAAATATATGTGGGTTGGTCATACCGGGTGTAAATTATCTGATCGTCATGGGCTTACTTATCTTTAATTTAAAGTCCACTGTTTATATATATGAAAGTATAACAAGTGCATAACTAGACAAACAATATACTATTGAAGTGACTGCCGTTTGATAGAGTGAAGGATGATTGATTGATTGGTTATTTAACGTCAAATGGACTATATCTCAGAACATATCATGACGAGAACAAACTTGCAAACAAGTATTATATATAATATAGCCAAGTGAGGAAGACAAACAAGTATTATATATAATATAGCCAAGTGAGGAAGACAAACAAGTATTATATATAATATAGCCAAGTGAGGAAGACAAACAAGTATTATATATAACATAGCCAAGTGAGGAAGACATACAAGTATTATATATAATATAGCCAAGTGAGGAAGACAAACAAGTATTATATATAATATAGCCAAGTGAGGAAGACAAACAAGTATTATATATAATATAGCCAAGTGAGGAAGACATACAAGTATTATATATAACATAGCCAAGTGAGGAAGACAAACAAGTATTATATATAACATAGCCAAGTGAGGAAGACAAACAAGTATTATATATAACATAGCCAAGTGAGGAAGACAAACAAGTATTATATATAATATAGCCAAGTGAGGAAGACAAACAAGTATTATATATAATATAGCCAAGTGAGGAAGACAAACAAGTATTATATATAATATAGCCAAGTGAGGAAGACAAACAAGTATTATATATAATATAGCCAAGTGAGGAAGACAAACAAGTATTATATATAATATAGCCAAGTGAGGAAGACAAACAAGTATTATATATAATATAGCCAAGTGAGGAAGACAAACAAGTATTATATATAATATAGCCAAGTGAGGAAGACAAACAAGTATTATATATAATATAGCCAAGTGAGGAAGACAAACAAGTATTATATATAATATAGCCAAGTGAGGAAGACAAACAAGTATTATATATAATATAGCCAAGTGAGGAAGACAAACAAGTATTATATATAATATAGCCAAGTGAGGAAGACAAACAAGTATTATATATAATATAGCCAAGTGAGGAAGACAAACAAGTATTATATATAATATAGCCAAGTGAGGAAGACAAACAAGTATTATATATAATATAGCCAAGTGAGGAAGACAAACAAGTATTATATATAATATAGCCAAGTGAGGAAGACAAACAAGTATTATATATAATATAGCCAAGTGAGGAAGACAAACAAGTATTATATATAATATAGCCAAGTGAGGAAGACAAACAAGAATTATATATAATATAGCCAAGTGAGGAAGACAAACAAGTATTATATATAACATAGCCAAGTGAGGAAGACAAACAAGTATTATATATAATATAGCCAAGTGAGGAAGACAAACAAGTATTATATATAATATAGCCAAGTGAGGAAGACAAACAAGTATTATATATAATATAGCCAAGTGAGGAAGACAAACAAGTATTATATATAATATTGCCAAGTGAGGAAGACAAACAAGTATTATATATAATATTGCCAAGTGAGGAAGACAAACAAGTATTATATATAATATAGCCAAGTGAGGAAGACAAACAAGTATTATATATAATATAGCCAAGTGAGGAAGACAAACAAGTATTATATATAATATTGCCAAGTGAGGAAGACAAACAAGTATTATATATAATATAGCCAAGTGAGGAAGACAAACAAGTATTATATATAATATAGCCAAGTGAGGAAGACAAACAAGTATTATATATAATATAGCCAGGTGAGGAAGACTAACAAGTATTATATATAATATTGCCAAGTGAGGAAGACAAACAAGTATTATATATAATATAGCCAAGTGAGGAAGACAAACAAGTATTATATATAATATAGCCAAGTGAGGAAGACAAACAAGTATTATATATAATATAGCCAAGTGAGGAAGACAAACAAGTATTATATATAATATAGCCAAGTGAGGAAGACAAACAAGTATTATATATAATATAGCCAAGTGAGGAAGACAAACAAGTATTATATATAATATAGCCAAGTGAGGAAGACAAACAAGTATTATATATAATATAGCCAAGTGAGGAAGACAAACAAGTATTATATATAATATAGCCAAGTGAGGAAGACAAACAAGTATTATATATAATATAGCCAAGTGAGGAAGACAAACAAGTATTATATATAATATAGCCAAGTGAGGAAGACAAACAAGTATTATATATAATATAGCCAGGTGAGGAAGACTAACAAGTATTATATATAATATTGCCAAGTGAGGAAGACAAACAAGTATTATATATAATATAGCCAAGTGAGGAAGACAAACAAGTATTATATATAATATAGCCAAGTGAGGAAGACAAACAAGTATTATATATAATATAGCCAAGTGAGGAAGACAAACAAGTATTATATATAATATAGCCAGGTGAGGAAGACTAACAAGTATTATATATAATATAGCCAAGTGAGGAAGACAAACAAGTATTATATATAATATAGCCAAGTGAGGAAGACTAACAAGTATTATATATAATATAGCCAAGTGAGGAAGACTAACAAGTATTATATATAATATAGCCAAGTGAGGAAGACAAACAAGTATTATATATAATATAGCCAAGTGAGGAAGACTAACAAGTATTATATATAATATAGCCAAGTGAGGAAGACAAACAAGTATTATATATAATATAGCCAAGTGAGGAAGACAAACAAGTATTATATATAATATAGCCAAGTGAGGAAGACTAACAAGTATTATATATAATATAGCCAAGTGAGGAAGACAAACAAGTATTATATATAACATAGCCAAGTGAGGAAGACAAACTGGTCCTCGAATAAAACTAATGCGGAACGTTTATATACGTTATTGATTATAGTCTTTGGTTTGATCCGACCGGTGATCGAACCCGTTGCCACGTGCACGATGTACCGCACTCGAGACACACATGCACAATATAGCTAACATAACACTGAACCGTATATTATCAAACATTTATGGAAAAAGGAAAAACGTAGATATCTAATTTAGTGTGCACAACACATTTCTGGAATAACCTTCATCAGGTACGCTCAAAGTCTAAAAATTGAAAGGCGAAATAATGTTAAAGTCTTTGGGAGCAAGTATTTAAACCAATTTTTACCAAATGGTTTAAACGGGCTCGCCAAACTCGGCTAACATTATAATAAACCTATGCATAAGGGAGATTGACCGTAGTTTTAATAATAATTACATTATTTAGAAACTGTATTTTTTTTAAATAAATACAAGTGTGGACACACAGAAATGTGCTGTCCAAAAGGCAAGTATGGATGTCAATATTTCATATTATTAACTTTAAAAAAAAATCATGGATTTTTTTAATATAAAACTAATCCTGGATTATTATTTTTGCTTAAAGTCCGGTCCTGTGTTTTTATTTTCAAATTTTCATCATAGCCCCCCTCCCCCTCCCAAGGGATATAAGATTGTATCATTAATAATAAATTAATAAATAATAAATTCAGATTTTCTATTTAGAATAAATCTCATTTACAAAACCACTGATATTTGTTCAATTCTTAGCGCTGATTTAAGCTTTAGTCGCAACAAATTTTTATTTTTCTCTTTAAACTGTCGAAACATAACATTTACTTAACTGTAAAATTCACAAATAAAATTCCCCCCCCCCCCCCCCCCATCTTTTTCCCTTTTTTTCTTGTTTAAATCAATGATCAACAATATTCCAGAATCAAACAAATGAATAAATATAGCATAGATTTCTTTTACATGCATCTTTTTACTATGCGGAGTCAGTGTGTTTTAAATCGGTCATCCAATCAGGACGCTCATTATTCTTGTCCAAGATAAAGGTACATCGCTAAAATTACCTGTGGGTGTTTCCCCACTTCAACTCGTAAATTTACATAGAAATCGGAGATATTTCGTCATAAAACTTCACACATGGTTTTGTCTATCATATTTCTTGAAGACAAACATAAAATTTTATTGCATTTATCAACATTTTATGAGTATCAACAGTTTTTTTCAACACCGTATCTGTTTCTCGATACAGCCGCCCGATTACAGTATTTTTTTTAATGTTGGCATAGGTTGAATGAACCACAGAGACATAGTTAAAAAGTCAAGTTAAAATAATTGAACATATATTTCAAACAAAAGTTAAATAGATATTCAATATAAAACTAAGCTATCTAAATAAACATAGTTTCATATTGAATATACATTTTTTATTAAACAACATTATTAAGAAAAAAATGGTCGAACGTGCTAAAGTGGGTCACTGTTCATTCAACCTATGCCAACAATTAAAAAAAATATATATAAAAAGGTAAGAAAGATTGTTGGCATATGTTGAATAGGTTAATTGCTATATAAACATGACTAGTCATGTTTAATTAGTGTAAAATCGGGGGAGATGTCAATGTACTCCAAGTCCACAATTAATTTTTAATGAATAGTAAGTAGAAAGTAAGTATTTAAAATCATATTTTATGGAAAAAACAAACAAAAAATCAGTATATCAACACATATATTCAATATCAAACTTTATAAAAATAATTAGGATATTATTATAAGCACATATATTTTAATATCAATCATTATGAAAATAAAATAGGATATTATAAACATATATATTTTTATATCATTCATCATGAAAATAAATTAGGATATTACAAGCACAGATATTTTCTTTATCATATTTCATGAAAATAAATTAAAGATATAGGCAGATATTTTTTTTATCATACTTTATCAAAATAACCAAAAACAATCAGTATACACAATCACATTACAAATTGCTAAAAATACAATTGTCTTAGATTTTGGATAACAATGTTCGATTTCGAAATCATAGAAATTATGATAATTCTAAATTTATAAATAAATATTATTAAAAACTTTTGAATTTAGATTTTTAAGAAAATTGCTTAATTGCATGAGTATCATATACTATTTTAAATTCATACTTTTAGAAAGATTGTTTATTTAAATTATTCTAAAATTTTATATTTTCCTCTTTTTTATTTACAGATTTTTGTGTCATTTTACAAGATATTTATTTTATATATAATTTTTTACAAAATTTGATTTTTTTTTCCAAGTTATTAAATTTTAACAGACTTATTCTTATATCTTTAGATTGTTTTTTGTTTTTGTTTTTTTAAAATTGTATATTTTCATCTCTTTTATTTACAGATGTTTGTGTAATTTTACCAGATTTTTATTTTATATATAAATTTTTACAAAAACTTAATTATTTTTTGTTCAAGTTATTACATTTTAACAGACTTATTCTTATATTTTTTAATTGTTTTTTGTTTTGCTTTGTTTTCTTTAAATAATAAATTTCACTTTTGAGACCTGCATTTCCAAATTTACTTACCTGTAAATGTCATTAATTGCTATATAAACACCTGTAATATAATGTTTGTTGGCATACCTTGAATATGATATTTCAAAATGTTGGCATAGGTTGAAGACACCGTCTCTGTTTGTGGCAGATGCCGCCATGGTCGTAACGTAACGTAACGTTAATCAATCCATTTTATATAGGATCATATGAAGGTTATTTTTATGTGTGTTTGGGATGTCATAATTTACACTTGCATTATAAACGTCTGTCAAATTTACCTTTCCTCGTTTCAAGAGAATATAAAAATACATTGTTTTATTTTAAATGTGAAATTAAAAATAAACAGCCTTTTGAAAATATGTGAAGTAAATATATCAAAGACTATTTTTACTTATACATTGCTTGTTTCATTGCTTGTTTCTGAATAAAGAATTCAAACTTCGGAAGATTTGTTTTCCAAATTTGCCACACAAAAAAAGAAAGAAAAACACATAAAGATAGATGACAAACGTGTATTATGCAGTTGTAAATAGCACATCATGCATAAAAAAGAAGAAAAAAGAAACAAATTACGTTCCATATTAAATCCAGATTTGTTGATAATTTCATTTCTGAAAATAAAGTACACGTATGTAAACATTTTATTTATTTATTTTATTTTATTTTTTTTATTTATCACTCATTTAGGTTAGTAAAGGGGAGTTTTATTTGCAAATTGTTTGAAGATCGGTGAGGTATTTTTTTTTCATTACGTCAAGACATTTTGATATTTGACGACGTTCACAGTCCAGCCTGCAATATTGGACATTTTTTGGGACAAGCATTTTCGGGTATATTTTTTTGTTTTTTGAAGTGCATCGAAAAAGAATTACAAATTTGAAATTAATGTAAAAAACGTATTTCTAAAATGTTTTCATATTTTTTTTTGGTGTGCGAATTATTTTTTCATGGTCGTATAATTTTTATCATATGGTTTTAGATTTTAAATTTTAATGACGTTTGACGTCAAAAATGAGACTATTGGACATTTGTATGGGACAAGCATTTTACGTTGTATTTTTTTCTTTTTACAGTCAATTCCAAAGAAATTTCAACTATACAATGTAGATCAAAAACGTATTTTGAGAATGATTTTCTTTTGTTTGTACGTGGACAATTCAACATGCTATGTCGGATTTCATTCTACCATGCGAAGACATTGAATGACGTTTCTGGTTGAAAAATGTAACATTGGACATTTCTGTATAACGGACATTTTTTTATGCAGTTTTCCTATTTCTTGTTAAAATCCAAAGTCATTGTAATATTATGATATATGACAAAAAAGACGTATTTCTGTCATTTTATTTATTTTTTCATTATCAGATACGGTATTTTTCATACGCGTGAATTTCGATACTTAACGTCAAGACGATTAACTTCACACATTGGACAATTTTAACTGACGTCTTTAAAATGCTCTAATAAAATAAATACTTGACCATTTTTCAAATAGTTGTGCCGAATAATTTGTCATTATAAAAGGATTATTACATAATATTTTGGTTACTTACTGAAAACTTTTTGATCACTTATTTGTCATCTGTTTCCACTTTGTCACTCATAGTACATCAATTGTGACAGAATTTTACATTGTAGATTTTTTATCGGACATGGCGTAGTTGGCGTCCAAATCTAAAATGACGTCGACCCTTCTACTATACCGTCATATGAAAGTGTTGTACAAATTTCACGAAAATCCGACGACGGGTTCTATACTTTTGTTACACAGATATAGGAGTAAAGGTTGTAAAATGTTACGCGTGACAGGCACTTAAAATACGTGTATGACTGTTTAATATTCATAAATCTTGATTATGCTTTATTTAATTAGAAGAAAATGTTATTAAGCTTAATCTGCTATATTCAGCGAATATCATGATATATAAATTGTAGATATTTACAGGCAGGGGTACTGTATATTTTTATCATGATTACAAATTATTCTGAAATTCGTTAAAAACGCAACACCTTGCGCGACGTCTAATGGTAATTGGATTTACAACTACCTGTGCAATCAGTGCCTATCACCACTAAAGTTGTGAGTTCGAATCCCGCTCTTGGTGATGTGTACTCGATACAACATGATTATGTGATAACGTTTGTCAGTGACTTGCGACCGGTTGGTGGTTTTCTCCGGGTACTCCGGTTTCCTCCACCAATATAACTGACTGCTATGATATAACTCAAATATTGTTGAAAATGGCGTTAAACGCCATAACCATAAGCCTAACCCTCATTGTGTCTTGTAAAGAAAATTTCCCCTACGCATAATGATATATCTATATCAAACATGTTGACTTGACCCCTTTCATTATTCATCTTGTTGATCAGATCGAAGTACAAAATGTATTCAAATTGCGATTTGAATTCGTATGTACATGTACATGTATATTGCATTTATCTATACATTTTGAAATTGTTTACATTTTTCACCCTGTTTTAAACATATTTTATTATCCAAAAATATGACAATAGATTCAGATACAAGTTTTTACCCTTTGTTTCACAATCAGCAAGTGACGAAATATACGGATTTGACATAATTGTGTATTAATAATAAGTGAGTGAGCAATATTTCAGCTATATCATGGCGAGAACGAAATTACATTCAATGAAATGAATGATGATGTACGTCCGCTTTGTACTAGACCAGCACGTTTAATTGGATCTTTATGGTGCTAGCACACGGAAACAACAGTCAGTGAGTCAGTCGGTAGACATGTCACTTCCTCCGGCATATTACCGGGGTATCATGATTCCAAGGCAACCAGTCTTTGCTCTTATCCTCAATGCTGCATACTTAGCGGAGAAGGAGTAGATATCAATTTAGTGTCTTTGGTTTTACTGGACAGTGGCTTGAAAGCACGATGTACCGCACTCGGGGTGAGCACGCTAACCATTACACCACCCATGTCATGTATTTACATAAATATTGTTACATTTTAGTAAACGCAGAACATGAACTTTCGACCGTGTTAGGGCATCACACACAAAAAACGACAAATAAGCATTTATGAACTATGGAAAAAAGTTTTGAAATATATGATACCCGATCCCGAGGTTCGACGCTGATAATGGCAACTAGTCGACTGCGAGTTTTAGTAGATCAAATTCTGTTTTTTTAAGTAAAAACTATTTATGTGTAATGATATGTTCAATGGTTAGGGTTAGGGTGTCGTCACTTTCAACAATATTTCAGCTATATCGTGGTGGTCAGTTTTATTGGTGGAGGAAACCCGAGTACCCGGAGAAAATCACTGATCTGTCGCAAGTCACTGACAAACTTTATCACATAATATTGTATTGAGTTGATCAAAGGCAAGAAGTTCTAAGCCAAAACATATTTTCTATCGATTGAAAATCATTTTCTAAATTCCTCAAAAATAGTTTTCGTTGATAATAATTATCTGAATCAAATCACATATCTAGAGACGTACATGTATGTTTACTTATATATTGTATATCATATGATAAATCTCGAACTTGTTAACTGTTGGTTAGACTATACTATTTTAGGCTTAAAAATTCCATTAAAAAGAAGATCCATGAAAAAGAAAGTCCATTGAAAAATTAAGAAATAATAATAAACAATTACTTACCTGTGTAGGAATTAAAAAACTATAACTAATTACATAAGTAGTCCAGGTATGAATATAATAATGTGATAATACTAATAATAATCATAATATAAACTATCGCACCCTTGTACTCTTGGTTATGATAACAACTGATAACTAATGTGTATATTAGTGTAAAATCTACACCCGAGCGAACACTGTTGTATACAGAATGTTAGTACATATAAACCTAGTTCTAATAATAAAACCCTAAATGCTCGCTTACTCGCAAGGGTTATAACGGGATGCCATTACACGTAATGGAGCAGCCGCCGAGATTTTTTGCGCTCGCTTACAGAGCTTCTGACGCCTGCATTTATCAATAATAAGACATAACCTTTCCTTTTGTCCATTATTATAACAAGTTTGTATCACCTACCAGTATTTTAGAATGTAATTCCCACAAAATAAAAATCTCCTCTTTGAAAATTTTGAATTTCGTCATTTCCGGCCTCACTATTTAGATGTCGATACCATATTTGGCGATTTAGGCGTGAATGCTTACCAATCGTAACTACTCGGCCATTCTCGCTACCCTGCAAATAACAGGGTAGCGAGAATGGCCGAGTAGTTACGATTGGAATGTTTACCATATTTAGAAAAGCTCCGCCTTCCGTAGTTTCCGGTTATGGAAAACGATCGATAAATTTGAACAAGGTTGTTGCTAACTTTGAAAAGCATATATTTCTCAGCCAAACCGATTTAACAAGGACTGGGATCATCAGTAATTGTTATAATGAAATGTTTGAAGCGTAAATAGTGAGTTTTTATGTTTCAACTGCAACTTTTTTTTTGCTCCATTGTGACGAATGGGACCGCGTTGTAGCTCTGCCGAGACACAAGTTTGTCACAGGAGCTACATTATTGCAGCTAATATAAACCGTTTGTTTTATAGACAAATATGTTTTATTTCTAATGATCTTGTTTGTGTCTAAGTTAATAATAATAACTTTATTGTCATTAAACATATATAAACATGTCTGTGACAAATACAAACAAACAAACAATTGTGTGTATGAAAAAAAAGAAAGAAAAAAAAGGACAAAGATACATGTAATGAGTTATTTATGTCGCAATAAGACTTAGATGTCCTCAGTTCTAATGACCGTTTCAAATAGAAGCCAATAACTCTAACATGTCGTACGGAAGCAGGATTTAGTAAATATACTAACTTTTGCTCATCAGAAAAGTTTAAGAAAAAAATTTCATTATCTGATTCAATATTATTAAACAGAGATTCTCTCAGATTCTGATTTACTTTACACTTTAAAATAAAATGAGCTTCATCTTCAATGACTCCAAATTTTTTGCATAGTCTTTCTTCACATGGAGTTTTATTATAGCGACCCTTCTCTATTTCAAGACTGTGGTCACTGATACGAAATTTTGTAAAAATATTCCCGATTGTAAAATCTTTAAAAGATAAATAGAATTTTCTTTCTAATGAAGGTTCTAAATTTTTATAAAGGGAAAGCTTGCTGCTCTAAACAATTTTGTCTATTTTACTTTTATATAATTTTTTATACTTTTCGGTTATTTCATTTTTAATATCTAAAATAATATAAAATTTGATTACGCCACGATATAGCTGAACTACTGCTAAAGTTGGCGTTAAACACCAATTAATCAATGTATGCAGAAATATCATCGAGAAATATACTAGTGATATAGAAATATCAGCCCTAGTTTCTCAACTGCATGGTACAACCCATCCGTTCGAAGGAATGGGGGTTGATTGTTGCAGTGGGGGCGGGACGAATCAAATTCAAATTAATACAAAAAATCTCCAATTTGAAGAGCAGACATTGTTTATGGGAGATTCAATAATTTGACTTGTATGCCATTTTTTATTGAATCAGAGACACATTAACTAGTGCCTGTCTTTGCCAAATAGGTCGAGTGGCAAGTTAAACTAACCAGTACCTCTTTCAAATTGTCAATAGAATTGTTTAATACCTAAAAATAATGTAACCTCGTCTGACAATAAGTCGGTTAGTCATTGGATAATGTTTGAAAAGTAAACATTTTTTTCTTTTCAATTATGTTCCTCATCTATTCTTGCTCACATGTGTAAAGTTCCATGGAAAAAAGATCGATAATAATAACACACGGACCCATATTTGTTTACTACCCTTTTTCCAAATGGCGTCCTATTACGTCACATAAAGCCGGTCAAAGGTCAATAAAGCACATGATTTTGTCATAGGCCATCCAAACTTAAAAAGTAAACCAGATTAAGAAAGTACAGTATTTTAGCTTTTTCAGTGTAATTCTTTAAGTCTGAAAAATTTCAAAGGATGGTTTTTTTTTAAATAGTTTGAAATTGAAGTATTAAAAATTAATTATTTGATGCAAATATTAAACTTACCTACCCATATAATAAAGTATTTAATCCAGTGAATTTGGTGTTTTTGCTTTTGTCAATACAATCTATTAGACTGACTACATTCTGCCATATTTTTGTATTTACAATAATGACTAATTTCAATTTATTTTAATCACATTTATTATCACAGAGTGGTAACAATACAGTTTTGTTGATGCTATTTGTAATAATGACAGGTTTTATTTTACCCAGATAATCTCATTTTTCTGTCTGGTTTAATTTAATTCTCTGTTCAATTTATGCTATAAATTTTGATTATTGCTGTAAATTAATTCTTTTTCTATCTTCTCTGTGAATTTCATTTCATTACCCCAAGAAGTAAGGGGTATATTTGTTTTTAAAGCAGCAGTGGAAATGCAAAATAATCTGTCATTTTGTGACTAATGGAGAGCACTTGTATGTATTTTCCCGTTAAAATCGGCCATTTTCTAGAAAATGGTGGAATCTGAATGATCAATCATCATATTTTCAAAATATTTCAAAATACAATTTGCTTGGCCTACATTCCAGAAACGGTCATCAACTGTGATGACGATTATGTCAACAAACCGGAAAGATAAAAATGCTTGGGGAATACCATCGATGGGAACATATTTAACAAGTAAGGAAAAAAAGACATTAGTAAAAGGGATCTTTTTTACTTGCATGGAATTTATTCAATTCAAACTTCTCTGTTTTAATCTCATCTTGTAATTTTGACGTTCAAAAGAATTCCCTCTGTGTTTATGTACGCTATGAATATACAAAATGACGTCATTGGTCTCGTGCTGCGCCAGAATTGTAAATCAAAACAAGTGACCGACTTTATTGCATAACCGAGCAGATGTCACGTCACGATACTTGTTCAAGGATTAAAAATAAGTCACACAATCTAAAAAAATAATCGCATAAGATATAATTATCATCAATAACTATAGATAATGGCGTGTTTGTCTGTCTGTTTATATGTACTACATCCGGGAGTTGATGTTGGCAACATGGTTGTTTACTGGAAGACAAGTTTGAAGACGTCATAGGTGTAATCTGAATTTGTAAATCAAAGGATAGACATTACAATGGATAAAAGAAAAAGGACTAAAGGAACAAAAGAACAAACAATGATGTATAAAACACTACACGGAAAACTAAAGACCGAGCAAAACGAACACCACTTAAAATCAAGGGTGAACTCAAGTGCTCCGGAAGTGTTATTAGTTCCTGCTCCACTAGTGACAACCGTCATGTTATTGTTAATCGACACGAACATCATCTGACACGGAAACCGAGTTGAACACCAGTATACATAAATAAATACAAATAACATTAATAAAATATGAACTTCCAACAAAACAAAACGGTGCAAAGACGAACCGAAAAACGTTTTTACGTGGAAATCCTAGCAAAAATCACAACATGTAATGAAATGAAAGGACAATTTTTCTTTCAGTGTCTGTCTTGTCTGAATTCGTGACACAAATCAAATGGACACGGCTTACGTCTCGCGAAACTCTTGCAAAAGTGTGACAAACGCGGAAGTAAATTGGTGAGAAAGCTGGGTTACCAGAAGTTGCTACAGTATGTTGACGAACAGTAGGGTAAGTTTGGCGAGAGGTTGCATGAGGTTTAAGAGAATCTACACGTTAAGGTAAAATTAGGTACGGTGGTGCCGCTGGAGTTTGAAAAATACCCCCATTCATATATTCCCTCAGCATTAAAACCATATCCATTCATATATTCGAAGAATGAACTGTATGCCCATTCATATAACATTCAGTTATAATAGGTGAATCTTTCATATATTAAGACTAAATTCCGAAATAAACACACATAGATCAATTCTGTGCCTTATCGTGTATTAAATTATAACATTATTATAAAGTTCTACTCACTCAGGCATGGGTGACCTTGGCCGATTTTGGCTATCCTGATTAGGTCCTTCTTTGGTTTTATTGCTTCTAAAGATATTTTTAATTATTTCGCGTTCAATCTTTTGGCAGTGAGTGTACATAATGAATAGAAGGTTAATCCAGAAACGTGTCGTGCGCACTAAATTTGATATCTATGTGAGAAGAATTTCTCGGACAAAGCTGCATGTATTGATATATCATAGCTTAAAAATCGGCGCCATGTTTTCCATCAGAACAAAATTCACTGAGGAATCTTTGTATATGACTGTCAGGGCCAGATTTAGATGAAGAGAGGCACTAGGCTATTCCACTTGTGAGGCCCCTCTCCATCCCCCACCTTTGCGACTAGAGAAAGATGGAAGAGTATTTTAAGCAAAATTCAGTGAAGCCGATTAAATAGTAGCATCAGCTTGGGACAGCGCTTTTGTTTACATCTGTTGGAAGCAAATATCTTGCGCCACGACGTCGAAACAAATGTGTTGTCTGACAACACCTTGTATTGACATCACTTGGCGTCCATCGTCGTCATAGTGGTCCGTAATTTTAATCTAGTTCTCTGAATTCACTAAACCAATTGGAACCACACTTGGTAGGAATATTAAATGGCTGGTCCTCTACACAGTTAATGGGGGGTTTTTTATTGACCAGAAGTACAGCAAAGAACCAAGAGGCCCATAGGTGTCAAAAAGGGTGTGTCCATATATATGGGTATAAATTATTTATTGTTCATTTGTTTTTTATGAGATTTTTTAAATGCATTTCTTAAGATTATCCTTTTCAGAAATATGCCTTTACGTTATTATGTAACTATTACTATTTTTGGCATAAAAAGGGATCAAAAGAGGAGAATTAGAATATTTGAACTGTTAATTTTCATCCAAGTTTAACGCAGTTTTTTTGCAAAGTGTTCATCTTTTTGAGATATTAATGGATCATAAATTTTGTTTTGCTATTTTATTTAAAAAGAAAAAGGATCTAAAAGGACCTAAATTCCGAAATTTCGCATATTTAGAAGGTATTTAGAATTTCTATTTTTCATCCAATTTTGATGTTTTTTTGTTGTTGAATGGATTGTTGTGTTGAGAGCTTTCGGAGGTATGTCGGCGGATTTCCTGTCTTTTACGATTTTTGAGGTAAACTTGACCGAAAGAGGCCAAAAAGTGCCAATTTCCAAAATTTGAAAGTTTTAATTTTCCATCCAATGTTAATGCAGGTTTTACAAAGTGTCCATCTTGATGGACCATAAACAAATACTATTTTAGTTCGAAAAGGGACCAACTTCTGAAATATTTGCATATTAGAAAGTTACATAGAATGTTTATTTTTCATTCAATTAGGATGTGATTTTTGTTGTTAAATGGATTGTGTCAAGTGTTTTCGGTAGTATGTTGTCAAGTTTCCTCTACCGTTTACGGAACAACTTCCTGTTTTGTTTATTGAAGTCATACTTTAATATGTTCCATTTAAACATTAGATCCTATGTAGTATACTCGATACAACATTAAGTGATAAAGTTTGTCAGTGACTTGCGGCAGGTCGGCGGTTTTCTCCGGGTACTCCGGTTTCCACCACCAATAAAATTTGACAGCCATGATATAGTTGAAATATTGCTGAAAGTGGCATTAAACACCATAACCCTAACCCCTACGTAGAAATGAATATAATATTTTTTCTTAAAATCTAGACTTCATTGAACATTGAACACAAACTTGAATATGAATAACCAGGTGATTGATACAGGCTCAGGTGAGCCTGTAGTGTTTTCAACTTGTCTATCTCAATGCTTTCCTGGAACAAAATCAATGCTAGTATCGAGTTATTGGCAGTATATTCTGAAATGGAGTACAAGGCAAATGACAGAAAGGTTGTTTAGAGACTAGTGCTTTATGACAACGTGTGTAAGAAAGGCCTATGACAGTGTCAAAAATATTATACACCTTGACCGGAGACTCCCTAGTATTTGAAGCACTAGGCTTCAGCCTTACAAGCCTATAGGTAAATCCGGCACTGATGACTGTACATGGATCATTTGTAATATATAAGAAATAATTTGGCGTGTAGTTTTGGAGATTTTTGAAGCTTAGCCAATCAGAAAATATTTTAGGCTTTTTGCTGGGTCAAGACGAAATGATAAAATTTTAGTAGATACATATATCAGTTAAACAAATTTACTCTTATAATTTGAGATTTAAAAAAAATTCCAAGATTCAGACACAAGAATTTTCAATGGTGGTCATGTTTTCTGCTGTATCAAGATTAAATGATTGTAAATGACACCAGAAACATCATTTGTTACAAATCAATTGGACTTGCAGAGAATATTGCTTTAAGTTCCAGCCAATCAAAAACAATTGTCAATGTCTTTGCTGTGTCAAAAGAAAATCAGGAATTTCTGTACTGAGGTCCTAATAAAATTTAAAATTGGGCAATAAACCATTTGGACTTCAGAGGCAATTTACCCTGGTTGGTCATGTTGTTTGACCAATCAGAGCAAAATGAGGTACATTTTTGTAGAGGGCCTGCAATACATCATTCCTACTGCAAAGTTTGTTTCCAACTGGCAAAGTAGTTTTAGAGGAGATATTTCTTGTATTTGACAAAGAAACTTCAATATGTCAGTGGAGGTCATGTTGTTTGACCAACTGGAAAATAATGTCTTTGTACAGAACCTTCCTTGCATGATTCTTGCCAAATTTGGCTCCAGTTGGCCAAGTATTTCAGAGAAGATATTTTTTTTAGTTTGACAAATAAGAAACTTGAAAGTCCCACTGGCTAAGATACGACCGTTTTTTTTAATGAGCTGCATTCTCCAAAAAATGTACTATACATGCTTTATATTTAATAAAATAATGTATTAACTCATTTTCGTGTTGATATATGTGAGAAAGAATGGGTGAGAGAACGATATTTGTTGACGAATTCCAGGATGCTGCATCAAAAGATGGCGACTGATTAATTATCGGCAAATTTACGGAGTCTGTCGAATGATCCAATCGTAACTACTCGGCCGTATACGATTGCTGAATGATCGTGTTGTTCCAACTATAAATAAACAGCGATGGAAGAGGTAAGCACATGTACTCTTTTCACACTATATTATTCTTTTATTTCAAATGTTTTCCCGATAAAAAGTGGTCATTTCGCATGGTTTTAAAAAAGAAAAGCACGTTAGTAATTTGTGCATAGCTAGAGAGAGGAGAAATAAAGTTAATTGTAAAAAAAAACGTATTTTGACAAAATTGGGGTACGACAAGAGAAATACCAAGTGAACAATAAATATGTTGTATTCGTAAAAAAATTCTGAATGAATCCGCATTATTCAGTAAATACTGTTCGCAAATTAAATATTTTAGGATTTTATCTTTATTATATTTGCTATCAGTATGAAGAACTTGCTAAGTGTAACCGTCCTAACGGAAATCGTACCGTTTAGGCTCTTTCCTTTCTCTGTTAGCCCTCTAAATTCTTTGATTTTCTGTTTTCTAAATGTTTTGATTCTAAGTGTATCGAGGTTACATAAATTGTCGAAGTTACCCTATACAACAATACATTTTACTGTAATTTCTGTACTACAGTTATCTGTCAAAAGTATTGGGAAATGTAAAAAAAAATCCCTGCATAATCAACCAAAACAATATTTTTTTTTGGTTTATTTACTCATTATGTTGTTATGAGTGATTTTTATTTGTATATAATTTAACACAACAAATAAAAATTGACTGATTTTCCTATATATTTCAACTAAAAATAAATCCTAAAAATTTAAATCATGGAAAAAGTATGTGCAAATAAAAACCACTCATATAAACATAATGAACAATTAAACAAACAAAATATAGACAATTTTGAATGTTTTGGTGTAAAATTTGTTAAAATCTATCCAGAAATGACTTCACAATAATTTTCCAATACTTTTGACAGATGACTGTATTTTGTTTGGTCCTCATTTTTGGTTGCCATAAAAGATTGAATTAAAGATCTTTAGATTTATTCATACAAGTCACAAGATGACAAACAAATTCAGATCAATCACGCAGCCTTCATTTGTCTTCAATTTATTGGAGCAAGAAAATAAAAGAAATCCAGATCCATCCTGCTCCTCAGCCTGGTCAACCTGACTGGTGCACCTGCACCTATTGCAGGGAGATGCTGGAGGGAGAGAAAGTGTGTTGCAAGGAGAACAGTGAGAGGTGCCACTCAAGAATGCCTGTAAATATTATTTTTTTCATATGCCATTACTATTCTGTTGCATGATTTTATTTTTGACAGTTTTGTGGTTACACCAGTATTGACTTTGCCATCACCATGTAATCTGTTGTTTGTATGCAACATACCATCTAATGTTTAAACATGTATTTACCATTTAAATAGAATGAGATATGGGTTAAACAATCAACAAATCACACAAGAATAATCCTCGGAATTAAATACAAGACAGGTTACCATACAGCCCTCAACAAGCAAAAACCCACATCTCATGACAAACTGTTGATGGCCCCTCAAATAAAGCATAACTGAGAAAGTATTCATCCAGCACTAAAATATCTTTTTCAAACTAGCTTATCTGAATGAAGTGATGTATTACAATGGAAAACTATGGATTGTTTCTCATCTATATTTTTCCTTTCTTTTCAGGATTTCTATATTATAGTTTTGGATGAACTTGTTTTGGAGGTTGTTGCTCGCCATAGAGATGATATTCTGGCACAACCTCCAGATCAAGATTACAACAGAGACAGAAGGCACACTGCGTACAGACAGTACATTTTGTGGCGACATGGCTATTTGGGAGCAGGAAACAGGCGTGTTGTACCAAGTTGCTGTGTATGGCGGATAAGGGGAAAATATCCAGACCCACTTGGACAGTATGTGGGCTTCATGCCTGGAAGACTCGGATAGATAATCCAAAATAAAATTATTTTCTGTGCCAAATTTATTTACACACTTTGTTTGTTTACAATTTTGTACATCTGTTTTGCAGTGAAGGCAAGTAGTCAACAACAGTATGAAGCAACATTATTGATGTGATGGTTTCTCATTGACACTTCCCCCATATACACATGTATCTTGTCATACATATATTAATAAAACTGCTGGATTTGTCAAATGCTTTTTTAGTGGAATATTTGCTGACAGCAATGCCCGACATTTCAACTTCTGTCCTAAAACAAAAAAATATATATAAATGACATGTGTAGCTGTTACACAATAGCATGGCTTTGTAAATTACAAAAAGGGTGCACTCGACTCACAGCCGCAAGTGAGAAAGTTTACCAATTGCTTGCTCATGGTCGGTGGTTCTCTCTGGGTACTCCGGCTTCCTCCACCACTAAAACTGGTCGTCATGATATAGCTGAAAATATTGTAGAAAGTGGCGTTAAAACACCAAAAATCAAAATCATGTTACACAATACTTGCATTTTACTTGAGTAAATCTCTATTTTATTCAATGTAATGAAATATTGTCAGATTTGTCAAAACTAAAGTGCAATTAAAAGCATCATTCATGGTGTAAATATATAGATTACACAACAAGATCCAGTTGATTTATACCTTATTTTGTTAATACAAAAATGTATAATTATCTCCCACGAGCAAAGCTTTGTACTTAGCTAAATTTGGCATTACTGTTCAGGCCCTTAATTGTTCTCTCTGAGTCTCAGTCTTTCAACTGCTTTTTTTCTTCTTCAATTTTTCAAATGTTTTCATTCTAGCTGTACGAAAGTGACATAAATTGTTTAAAATACCATAAACAGCAATAAAATATATATATACTTTCACTACTATGTTGTTTTATTAAACTTACATTCTACCAATCTCATGTTCTGATGCTGAAATCTCAGAAACATCTGCAACAGTAATGTTGGGTTTCTGATGGGCACGTTCTGGAGTGGACGTAAATGCAGCACATGCTGTATTATCAGACAATAGCACACTTGTGGCAAACACACTATCATCGTGTAATCTAAGTTGTTTTGCTGTTTGTGTCTCCTCAGTTTTCTCATCATAGCTGAAATTGACAATAGCCTAGGAATATTGCAAAATTGTAAAATGACAAAAGTAATGAAGATCTGTGATAGATATATAGTGTGACTACTAGTAGAGTTAGGGGCAGAAGCCCATTTCCGGGATGCCTTGATTGTGGAGCAAATACTTTACTTTACACTAATTTGGGACTTACATTGTACTCTGTTACTGATTATATTCACAACAATACCCCCCGGTGAGTCTAATTGAAGAATAATGAAGAATAATGAAGAAAAGAACCTCAAACTACTATTTGTATTGTTTTATGTTTTATTTATAACAATACTATGCATTTAATAATAATTTTGAATACAAAAATAAAAAAAAAATTAAGAAAACGATATAGTATAGCAAATATTATCACTTCTTCTTTTCCAAATCGCGGCGATTTGCAGGTCCACATGACACCGTCATGAGGAAAAGAAGCCATAGCATACGATTTACATAGTTTTAATTGTTATTTATATGAAAATCTGGATTTAATAATCATTTTCTTTACTTTATTACAAAAACAAATTGTCTAAAACGATATATTTTAGCAAATATTATCATTGTTCTTCTTTTCCCAATCGCGGCGATTTGCAGATCGACATAAGAGATAAGATAAGATAAGAAAACTTTATTTGAATTCGGTTTTTGTATAACAATAAACACAAGCTCTCAGGAGCTTTTTACCGAATATACATAGTAGCACAAGATACATACAAATATTAAGATAATCACATAAACACACATATAAAGCACATACAGTTAGCAAATGCAACATAAAAAGCACAAAAATAAAAGACATTCTAAAACATGCTGAAGCAATATCAAGCAAACATAAAATAACTAAGCAGCATTAAAACTTGGAAAAAGCACTAGAAATAAAACAGAAAGCTGAATATGTTATCTGCATGCAGAACAACGACATACTGAGCCATTCCAGGACTGAATCAAACTTTTAAAGTGGTTGAAACTGTTTTCAGTTCTGAAATGGTTCGGAAGGTCGTTCCACAGAGTTGCAGCTGCAAACGTGAATGATTTTTTGCCATACCTTGTAGTTCTAACTTGAGGTACATCTAATATGTTCGAATACCTGAAAGCATATTTAGAATTCTTCACATTACCCAAATCATGAAGGCATACAGGAGCTAATTTGTTAACGATTTTATATGTCTCCAAGGCCATTGTCCTAATACGTCTGATCTGTAAGGAGGGCACTAGAGCTTTTTCAAGAAGGTTGATATATGAACTGGTGTAGTCATCGTATACAAAGCGAAGTGCTCTTTCCTGCACTTTCTCTAATTTTTTTGAATTTTTATCGGTACAAAAATGCCAAGCCAAAGGGCAGAAGTTAAAGTTACTGAGAATGAAAGTGTGGAATATAGTTAATTTGCTTAATCTGTCTAAATATCGGCCCAAACGTTTAAGTATATTCAGTTGCTGTGATGCCTTCCTACAGATTGAACTGATATGAATGTCAAAATTTAATTGATAATCTATTTCAATTCCTAAAAGTTTTACTGTCTCTTCACATGAAAGTGTAGAATTCTGTATACAAATCTTCATGTTTTTGTCAAAAGTCTTCTTCCCAACCGCAAGTACCTGAAATGTATCTGGATTAGCCTGCATTTTGTTAACTTTAAACCAATTAATAAGAACATTTGACTCTGATTCTAAAACTGAGGTAAGTACATTAAAATCAGGATGACCATAAGACAAAGTATTGTCATCCGCATAATTATATAAAGTACCCTTTTTTACAAAATAAAAAATATCATTAATAAAGACATTAAAAAGTAGAGGTCCAAGATTGACCCTTGGGGTACCCCTTTTTGGATGTCAGAACAACTGCTCAGGATACCATTAATTTTAATTTGCTGTTTCCTACTTGATAAGTAGGACTCAAGAAGGGATACAGAATCAGTGGACATACCATAGGCCGAAAGTTTATCCAATAAAATATCATGGGGTAGGCAATCAAATGCCTTGGAAAGATCCATTAGGACTGCAGCAACATACTGATTTTTTTCAAGGGCATTCCGCCAGTCCTCTAATAACCTGAGCAGGGTTGTCTGACATCCATGACCTCTTCTAAAAGCACATAAATAAGGATTAAAAATATTTTCAAAAAAATCAGACAATTGCTGTTCTAAAATTTTCTCAAAAATCTTTGAAAAAATACATAGTACACTTACGGGTCTGTAGTTAGTCTTCAAAAGTGGATCATTCTTTTTATATAAAGGTGTTACTTGTGCTTTCTTTAATTTATCCGGAAAAACATTCTGATCTATTGACATATTTAAAATACTTGTAATCTGAGGTGCAATAATAGATTTACTACATTTTATTATTTTGGCAGGTATACCATCAGCACCTGTTGCTTTTTTGATGCTGATATTATTTATAATCTTTTCAACTTTATTTGTTGTTACCTTTTCAAAAACAAATTTGTTTGTGCAATCATTTTGTTTCTTTATTTCTATTAAACTTGGATGATCAGAAGGGTCGTAAACAGTATCTTTTCCAATATTCTCAGCTACAGTGGAGAAAAAATTATTAAAGTGATTGGCTACTTCTTTTTGATCATTTACAATCTTGTCAGATTCATTAAGCACATTTTTTTGTTCTCCACTGGACCCCTTTTTCGAAAAGAATGGCTTAATAGTTTTCCAAAAGTCGCCCGATTTTGTTCCCCCAGAGCAACGTTCTAAAAAGTATGTTTTCATTGATTTTCTTTTCAATTTGGTTACAAAATTTCTTTGCTTTCTGAATTTTTCCCAATTTTTGTTGCTCTGACATTTTGTAAATTGAGAATATAGCATTTGTTTTCTGTATACAGCTCTTCTGAGCTCCTGATTCATACATGGTAATGTTTTTTTTCTTTGATATCTAGATTTAATTGGAGCATGTTTGTTTAACACATTGATAAAATCTTTTTCATATTCATTATAAACATAATCTACTTCATGACATGTTTGATTGATCTTAATTTGTTCTATATCATCATTGAAATTTTCAATATCAAAAGTCTTGTAACTTCTATAATACCTGAGCTTTTTGGTTGGTGAAGAACTTCACCTTTGATAACAGTACTTACATAATGATTTCTTGTTTGTCATTATTACATCTACTAGTGATGGGATACAGCCCTTTTTGAAACAGGTTGGACCATTAACAAGTTGTGATAGATTGAAAATATCACAGAAATCATTCAAGGTAGCACTTTTATCTGAATTGAGCATGTCAAAATTCAGGTCACCAAATAATAACATATGTTCATAATGTATTAAAGATATATCAGCAAATCTGGAGAAATGTTCAGTAAATTCATTGTTTGACATAGAAGGGGGTTTATATGCCCCAGCATTCAACCACTTTCTGTCAATATAAATATACTTCATGACACAGAGTTTCAATTTTTTCACTCTCTAAAGATTGTTTTCTGCTGGATGGAAAGTCAGATCTGATAAAGGTAAGTAGGCCCCGCCGTACTGGTTCCTGTCCCTACGTTGCACTTTGTACCCATCTACACTGAACAGATTGTCATTAAAAGATTCATCAAGTTTCGTTTCAGAAATAATTAATAAATCTACAATGTTGTCAGTTAGTACCTCTTTTATTTCGTCAAATTTGTATCGAAGGCTGTTGATGTTCAGGTGTGCTGTCATGAAATTTTTGGGATAAGATCTCCGGACATCTCTAAGGTCTTTAAACGTGTGTTTGTTTATATTTACACCGGAAGTAACAGTTTGATTTATCCTCTACATCTTCAATATTAAAAAAGGAGTTGCTAAAAATAGGCAAAATACAGTTTGCACAGTACCAACTTTCAGATGATGTTGATAAACGTTGGTATTCGTCTTTCGGTAGGTCAATACATTTAATGTGATACCAATATGTACAGTCTTCACAATAAATTCCACGTTGATTTCGTTTTACTGGTTTGGAACATTTCCCACAAGGATATTTTACTGGACCAGGATTAGTTGAAATGTCTCCTGATAGCAAAAGAATTATAATTATTGATGTATACGTTGTTGTATTTTGGCTTGGTAAGTATTTGTAGTAACGTCTATTTGTATAATGGCGGATCTTTTCTGAGACGATCCTCGGGTATAATAAATCTAGTGAAAAGTCATAGCAAGATGGTTTTGGTTTCGTTCCCGAGTATAATCCGAGATCTTCTACCATGTATTCGTTGTCTGGGAGATCAATTTGCGTTGGAAATGCAAGGATGCGAGCTACAATTAAAGTTGTTGTTAGAGTAAACAAAAGCCCGTCTAGTCCCGTCGCCATCTTTAAATCTCTTATCTTATCTAATCCGTCAAAGTCCGCTTTCTTCCACGCGTTGACATGAAGAAAAGAAGTCATAATCTACATTTTACATAGTTTTAAGTGTTATGTACTTGAAAATCTGGATTTAATCATCATTTTCTTTACTTTATTACATTTTTTTTTATTTAAAACGATGTATTTTAGCAAATATTATCATTGTTCTTCTTTTCGACTTTTCTGATATTTTTGTTTTTCTGGTGTATAAGTAACGAAGTGAAATCGGTAAACGTATGAATATTATCCGGGGTTAACTATTATGGCCAGACACCACTGCGATAATGTGGTTCTGCTATTTATGTCGTTTTAAATGCTACCTATAGTAGAATTATGTATTTAATCATCATTTTGACTATAGAAATAAATAATGATAATAATAAAAACGATATAATTTGGCTAATATTATCATTGTTCTTCTTTTCCCAATCGCAGCGATGTGCAGATCGACATGAAGAAAAGAAGTCATAATCTACGTTTTACATAGTTTTAAGTGTTATGTACATGAACATCTGGATTTAATAATCATTTTCTTTACTTTATTACAAAAAAAATATTTAAAACGATATATTTTAGCAAATATTATCATTGTTCTTCTTTTCCCAATCGCGGCGATTTGCAGATCGACATGAAGAAAAGAAGTCATAATCTACATTTTACATAGTTTTAAGTGTTATGTACATGAAAATCTGGATTTAATCATTATTTTCTTTACTTTATTACAATTTTTTTTATTTAAAACGATGTATTTTAGCAAATATTATGATTGTTCTTCTTTTCGACTTTTCTGATATTTTTGTTTTTCTGGTGTATAAGTAACGAAGTGAAATCGATAAACGTATGAATATTATCCGGGGTTAACTATTGTGGCCAGACACCACTGCGATAATGTGGTTCTGCTATTTATGTCGTTTTAAATGCTACCTATAGTATAATTATGTATTTAATCATCATTTTGACTATAGAAATAAATAATGATAATAATAAAAACGATATAATTTGGCTAATATTATCATTATAGTAATTAGCACTACTTACTATTACTAGCTTGCACTACTTCAGTCAGATGATTATTTCGTCTCTTGGTTTTCACGTCTAGGTTGTTCTGTGGTATATCTCGTTATGGCAAGCGTGGTCAGTTTGTGATGCATCATGGGTGCCCTTCGGAACTCCTCGGCCCCATCCCCCACGACTCACAACACTCTTCCACGTTTTATTTTAAAGGTCCCTGGCCAGCCACTGAGACACCCCCCAAAAACAAGGGGCCACCCCGGATTGAATAACAAATCCAAAAATTACCCTAGGGCTCACAAGAGGCGGTCAAAGCCTCCACAAGCCCTAAGCTTTCGATATCCATGGGACGGCGTCCCCAGGAATCACAAGACCAGCAAACTGTGTATGCTACACACCAGACCCTGTGACGCCCCCTACACCCACAATGCACCAACTATCTATTCTGATTAAAAAAACCCTTATCGTCATTATCCATAATATCCTTCCCCCCAAGTATTATTAAATAATAAATATATGTCGCGATGGGTGGACCGTACCTTCCCCTTTTCCCTCAAACACTGTCATTATGCCCCCCAGAGTCCCCAATACTTTCCCCACTGCACTATACCTTCTCCCGGGGATGCCTGTGACACCCCGAGCAGACAAAATTTCCCATGGCCTTTGCCTCTTCCTGTGTTATCCTTACACAATCACCACGATACCATTCTTTGCACTCATCGCACCTAATCATGAACTCCCTAGTGTATGGCTTTTGACAAGCACAATAAAGCTTAGCTCTATACCCCCGTTGATCTTTGACGCCCCCCTTCTCCTTGGTATATCCTGTCCCCTTAATGATTTGTTGACTCAGTTTTTGGGCCCACTCTGGAACCTCGCGGTCATGACATAACTTCAACCTATCGTGGTTAGCGGTGATTATCACCCGCTTTAACTTTATTTTATAGAGATAGGGGGTCAACTTTTCAATTACCACTCCGGGGCCTTTCCACGAGGGACTCAATTTTCGAGTTTATCCCTCAACTGTAGCAGTGTCCAACTGATACACCGAATCCCCCAGTTTTAACTCCCTGACCCTCACCTTGACATCATAATCTCTCTTCATTCGTTTTTGGGATTGTTTGAGAGTTTCCCTAGCTACTCTGTGGGCCCCTTCAATAGCTGTGTGCAACTCCCCTACGTATTGGTCCCCTTCGGGCTGTCTGGTGTTCCCCGGACTCCCGAACATTAGTTCCGCAGGCAACCCAATCTCCCTACCCAACATCATCATATTGGGTGTGTACCCTGTGCTTCTATTTACCGAGGACCTTAATGCCCCTGCCAACTGCGGTAAGTATTTATCCCAGCTCCGCTGATTTTTTCCAATGAAACACCGCACCGCTGCCATCAGTGTACGATTGCATCGCTCTACTTGTCCGTTCGCCGACGAACGATAAGGGGTAGTTCTCGATTTATGTATGTGAAGTAATTCACATATTTCCCTGAACAAAGAGGGCTCAAAATTCCTCCCCTGATCAGTGAATACTTGGAATGGGCACCCAAATCTAGAAAAGAACTGATTCACTGCGTCTCTTGCCGTTTCCTCTGCACTCTGGGAAGGCAAGGGGATGCACTCTACCCACTTGGTAAATTGGTCGACCATCATCAAGATGTGTTCATTTCCTCTCTCAGTGCGAGGTAGGGGCCCAATGAAATCTAAATGGACTCGTTCCATTGGCGATCCTGAATGATAGGATAACATTGGGTGTCTAGCTGAGACCGTTGACTTCTTATTTTGGTTACACTCCATACACCCTTTCACGTAAGCCGACACATCTTTACTTATCCCCCTCCAATAATACCTAGACTTCACTTTCTCGATTGTCCTTTCTATGCCCTGGTGTCCAGCTAAGGGGGAATCGTGACAAAGCTTCACAATTTGTTCCCTATACATCTTTGGGACCACCCTCCTTGCTGACTTCCCCTCATCCCCTTCTCTCCACAGGACCCCTTTTTCCAAGACAAAAACTTCCCTGTTTATCCAATAATATTTGCTTCTAGAGTCCCCTATAAACAATTCTCCTTCAGTGGGCTCCTCCCCTGTCTCCCTCCACCTGACCACCCAGGCTAATTCGGGGTCCACCCGTTGCTGTTCCTTCATTTCGTCCTCACCTGGGCCTTGAAAACTAATGCCCTCTGCCTCTCGAACTATTTGGACTCCCTTGATACTTTCCCATCTAAGTCTATTTCCCGCTTCCCCTGTAGAGACCCAGATCTCAGCCACCCTAGGTCCCATTTCTTCTTCCTCCTGGTCTTGACCATTACTCACGGATTGACCCCAAGGTTTATTTGCCAAGGGAACCACGTCATCTACATCCTGATCAAAACCGGACCAGTTTAAATGGGCCCTAGTACAGTAGGGACACCCCCCACATGGCAAATCCTGTAATTTCACTCTTAGATTGAAGTCGGAACATGGTCCCCCCCCCCAGGGATCCTTGACAAGGCATCTGCATTCGTATGTTTCTTCCCAGGCCTATGCTGGATTTCCATATTGAACTGACTCAGTTCTTCTAACCATCTAGCCAGTTGCCCCTGTGGCTCCTTAAAATTCATCAGCCAGGTCAGACTATTATGGTCTGTCCTGACCGTGAAATGCCTACCCAACAAGTAATGCCTAAACTGTCGAGAGAACCTAATAATTGCTAATAATTCCTTTCGAGTGGTGCAGCATTTTTGTTGCTCCGGAGTCAAGGTAAGACTCCCGTACGCTACTGCCCTCTCTTCCCCCTCTTGTATTTGAATCAATTCAGCCCCCACCGATTTATCGGATGCATCCGTATCCAGTATAAAGGGATCAGTCGCATTAGGCAGGGCTAGAACTGGTGCTCTCACCATTGCATTCTTCAACTCATCAAACGCCTTTTCCTGTTCATCTCCCCATGGATATGTACGTTTCCCTGTTAGGGCCTGAAGGGGAAACGCCATTTGAGTATATTCTTCAATAAAGGCCCTATGGTAATTGGTGAACCCCAAAAACCTCTCCACCTCCTTTTTATTCTTAGGCCTTGGCCAGTTCTTTATATCTTTGATATATCCTGGCCCAATGTATATTCCTCTAGGTCCCACTACTCTACCCAGGAACTCTACTTCCTTTTGAAACAGTTCACATTTTTTGGGCTTCAATTTTAGCCCATACTCCCTAAACCTAACCAATACAGCCCTTAGGTTTGCCAAGTGCCCCTCGAAATCCTTCCCCAGGACCAGGATATCGTCCAGGAAAGCCAGAACCACTTTCCAATTCAAACCCCTCAGCACCAGGTTGATGACTCTCGTATAAGTGGCTGGTGAGTTACATAACCCAAAAGCCATTCTAGCGAACTCAAACAAACCGTATTTAGTAATAAATGCCGTTTTGGAGCAGTCTTCAGGTTTGATTTTCACCTGCCAATATGCTGAATTGACATCCAGTTTGGAATACCATACATTCCCGGCTAAAGTGTCAAGACACTCGTCCACTAGGGGCAATGGGAACACATCCTTAATGGTGAGAGCATTTAAGGCCCTGTAATCCACACACCACCGTACTGACCATCATCGTTTCCGGATAAGAACCGGAGCCGATGCCCACTCAGACACTGATGGCCGGATCACCCCCGCACTCAACATTTTCTTTAATTGGGCCTCTTCTTCTCCTGCAAACCCTAATGGGGTACGCCTAATTCTTTGTTTAACTGGGCGATTGGTCCCAGTATCAATCCCATGCTGGATTGTATTAAATTTCCCTAAATCAAACTCACTTTTAGCAAACACATCTTCAAATTCGCATAATAACTCACTAAGCTGTGTCTGCTCCTGCTCATCTAGTTCCCCCTTGGATTTATCAAAGAGATTAATCAAATGTTCAGGAATTTCCCGTTTTCCATTCTCTAGACCCCCTTGTTCCGCAACTTTTACCTTTTGTACTCCGATAGTCTCTACGTTCGAACACACCTCTTCTGCATAGGCCAAAACTTCCCCTTTCTCTACTTCTACATAGTGATCGGATATGTTAATCAAACAAAGCACTAAAGCACTGGGTTATCACCCCCATTGTGCAATGTTCGAGGTATTAATAGCTCACCCTTGGTGGCTGCCTTTACTATATACTCCCCTGCCATAGACTCACTCAGCTGTGCCCCCACTCTCATGACTGAATTAGGGGGTACCTTACACCCCTTGGCTAGGAACACCCCCACCTCTTTCTCATTGACTAAAGGGCTTCCTGTTCCCAAACTCATGGGTATAACATCCCCTGATATCTGTAGTTCCTTTTCTTTGAGATGTAGGGACACCCCATTAGCCTCTAAAAAGTCTAAACCCAGCAACATATCCTCCTCTATTGGGGCCACGTAGATTTCTACTGTGAATAGATGTGTCCCTAGGACTACCTGAAAAGGGCCAGCAATATACCCATTCATCTGCATTCCCTTCCCTGCGGTGTTCATAACCACTTCCTTACGGATTGGTGGGGCAGGGTTCAATGATTTGTAGAATTCCTCGGACACCAGTGTTACCTGTGCTGCTGTATCTACTACAGCTTGTAACTGCATGCCTTGTACCTCTACTGGGACCCTAAACATTACCCCATTGGACAGCTTGAGCACCGTTACTGCTCCGTCCTCTTCCTCATCCGTAGCACAATTCCCTATACTATCCTCTACCCCCTTTTCCTCCTCCTCTATGGACTCGTCCGTGTCCCTCTTATCCCTATTGTTTTCTTCCCCTACTGACTCCTCACTTGAGGACTCATACCCTGGATTCTCACCTTCACATTTGACCCGTCCCTCCGGACTACTAGAATCCAGAGGGTCGTCCTTGACTTCCCTATTGTTTTCCTCTCCTTCCGACTCCTCACTTGAGAACTCATACCCCCGACTCGCACCTTCAGATTTGACCCGTCCCTCCGGACTACTAGAATCCGGAGGGTCGTCCTCTACTTCCCTATTGTTTTTCTCCCCTTCTGACTCCTCACTTGAAAACTCATACCCCTGACTCGCAACTTCAAATTTTACCCGTCCCTCCGGAGGTTCACCCAATTCCCTATTTACCCCTAGGAGCCTATCCTGCTGATTCTTCTCCTCCATATCTACTTCTCCTCCCTCTTTTACTTCTTTGAGACTATGTATATTGGCGATAAGGGGTTGGCTCAAGCCTCGCGAGTTACCCCTTTGGAGTTTAAAGCCTCCTTATTTTCCTGAAATGACACTCGTTTCTCCCCTGCCGGAGACCCCAACCTTGGGCACTCCCTCTTGAAGTGTCCCATGGCCCCACAGTGGAAGCATCCCTGTTTATCCCCCTGTCTGGGGGATGGACTTCTTGATTGTGCCCTATACCTATCTAATCGATTTTTCTTCACCTCCTCCATAATGGCTGCCATTTGAGTGGAAAGTGCCACTATGTTGGACTTTATCTCACTCATTTCCTTCCCCTGTGCTGACAGTACTTCCCCCATTTTTCTCTCCAAACTCTTATCTGTAACCCGATCAGTCCCTATTGCGCACACCCTGGCCTCTCCCCCGTAGTGAGGCCCTGGAGATACTTGTTTCACCTCCCTTCGAGGATTACGCCCAAGGGTGGTCCCAAATATAGCCTGATTATTATGTTGGAACCACCTCATTTTATCAATAGCTTCCTCTATGTTTTTAGGTCGGATATTAGAGGCATAACTCCCGGCCTCTTTATCTGCTGCCCCTTGGCATAGCCTCACCACTGCTTGTTGATACATGTGAGTTTCGGGCAAATCTCTAAATGCTCTAGTGGCTAGGGATAAGACCCGATCCGCCCAGTCCTCCAGGAGTTCATCCGGAGTCTGACGGGCATTATTAAATTGGACCTGGGCTGTTTCGGGGAGTTCACGGAAACCAAACCGTTTTTCTAGTTTCCGTATTAGGTCCATATATACCATTTCCTGGTTCCGCTCAACCAGGAGGGCATAATATTCACTTGCTTTCCCATCCAGGCACCAGCAGAACTGGTCCCTGCATTCTCCTTCCGTCCACTCACTAACTTCCGCATAACGGGAAAATTTTGCATAGAATGCTTTCCAATTTGATTTCCCATCAAACTTTAAGGACATCGGCAAACTAACACTCTTCCCCCTTTCCCCTTTGACCTCTCTCCCCCTCATACTCCTCCTTTCTTGCATAATCGCTAGGATTTTCGGGTTCTCTTCTGGGGGACACCCAGGCCTGTTCCCACTACTCTGTAACCTAGGAATAGATGGGTTTCTTCCTCCTGGGCCTTCAATGTCTTCCCCACTTGGGCGGTAATGTCCCCTTTCCCTATCATACTCATCTCTACATTGAACTATTCTAGGGACTTCATTTTCCCTTCCTAGGGTATGTCTTGTTCTACCTCTACTCTCCCTCATCTTGGGGTTAGTATTTTCCCTACTCCACCTCCCTCCGGTATTCCTCGGAGGGGAATAGCGGCCCGCCCGGTCTTGCCAAATGCTTTCCCTATTAGACGGGGCTACTGTTCGTATGTTTGGCACTCTCACTTCAGCCCCCCCACTGGCTAAAACCCCACTATAATAAAGGCCTGGTTCTCTAGGGAACGCATACCCCGCACGAATATCCGAGTCTCGTATATGCACGTTTTGCATATACGCCCGATCCCTCTCATCGCTGCTCGAATCCCAATCCAAATCGTCCCGTCGCGTTCGACGAACTGATGGCGGCGGATATTGTCCCGGAGCTGATGTATATTTAACTCCCCCTGGGGTTTGTCTTTCCATGAAAGTACTTTCCATCTCACTATAATCATCATCTAATCTCTCGGGTAAATTGGCCTGTTGCCACCAATCCCCTTCCTGTTTATTATAATATGATTTTCCCCCTGTTAACGGGACTTTATCAAATGTACCCATATCCTTCCCCCTTTCTTTAACTTGGCCCTGTCCTGTCCCATCCCACTTCCCTATTAACTTGTCAACACTCCTAACCCTTTCCCTATGTCGATCATACAGGGATCCCATTCCTTCTTTATTTTCAAAAGAGGTAAAATCCAAACAATCCAGTAACGGTTGTGTTATCCTAAGATATGGAACCTGATTTAGGTCATCCAATTCCAGATCACCCTTTGCCTCCCTTAATTCCAAAATTTTATCGGCTACCTTTGCCCCTATACCTGGTACTGACATCAGCTCCTCGATGGAACAATTGTTAATGAAAACACGCGGCATTGTTAATAAAAATAAACAACAAAAACACGTGGCTTTTTATTCTGTGGAGTATGCGTGCATGTACAATTTTTAACGGACCAGATTTTTACACTGGGCCGTTTTTGTCTACTTTTGTTTAAAATCGATAATGTAAAAAAAAAAAAAAAAAAAAAAAATTATTGGGGGCACCGGACTTACAACTTATTTTTAACCAGCTCTTATTTAAAGATGGCTTCTAGAAACAAGCTGCTTCCGGTTTGGGGTTCACATTTGGGGAATACACGTGATTGCTGAAACACGTGGTGGGGTTTACACGTGAGTTGGAAAGGGGTACTTTCTCAATCACGGGAAAAAATTAAAGATTTCCAATTTTGTCTGCCAATCCTACCTGCGTATCTCCCCTTGAAATTTCCTAATGGACAATTTCCCCTGAAAACCCCAGGTCCTATCAGCCAGGCAACTTTAGAACAAAACAAAAAAAACAAAAACAAATTTTTTTTACACGTGGTGGGGACTACACGTGGGTGGGAAAGGGGTACTTCTTTGAACGGGCAAAAAAAATTAAAGATTTCCAATTTTGTCTGCCAATCCTACCTGCGTATCTTCCCTTGAAATTTCCTAATGGACCATTTCCCCTGAAAATACCAGGTCCTATCAGCCAGGCAAAACTGAAACCAAAGAAAAAAAAATTTGCCCCCTAAAAAAAATATTTTAATTGGCGGAGTTGCGATTTTACTCAAAAATCGCTTTTGGTTAATTTAATAACCTTTCTCGCGAATAATTCGACTTGTAGTCGCAGCGCCAATATAGTAATTAGCACTACTTACTATTACTAGCTTGCACTACTTCAGTCAGATGATTATTTCGTCTCTTGGTTTTCACGTCTAGGTTGTTCTGTGGTATATCTCGTTATGGCATGCGTGGTCAGTTTGTGATGCATCATGGGTGCCCTTCGGAACTCCTCGGCCCCCATCCCCCACGACTCACTACATCATTGTTCTTCTTTTCCCAATCGCAGCGATGTGCAGATCGACATGAAGAAAAGAAGTCATAATCTACGTTTTACATAGTTTTAAGTGTTATTTACATGAACATCTGGATTTAATAATCATTTTCTTTACTTTATTACAAAAAAAATATTTAAAACGATATATTTTAGCAAATATTATCATTATTCTTCTTTTCCCAATCGCGGCGATTTGCAGATCGACATGAAGAAAAGAAGTCATAATCTACGTTTTACATAGTTTTAAGTGTTATTTACATGAAAATCTGGATTTAATCATCATTTTCTTTACTTTATTACAATTTTTTTTATTTAAAACGATGTATTTTAGCAAATATTATCATTGTTCTTCTTTTCGACTTTTCTGATATTTTTGTTTTTCTGGTGTATAAGTAACGAAGTGAAATCGGTAAACGTATGAATATTATCCGGGGTTAACTATTGTGGCCACATAGCCAGAAATCATGGGTGATTTTGCTCATGAATATTCATAAACCAAATCGCGTCATTTATGACGTCAGCAAATAAACGTTGAACCATATTTGGAAGAGGCTGATGAAAACTCGTATCTATTTTTTTTAAATGATATTTCATCACAGTTTTGATCACATAAATAACTTCATAATTATTTGTGATCGTATCAAAATTAATTGTCATCATATGTTTATTAGGAATCCAATGATGTGTGTAAAAGATCGAATTATATTTAATGCACTGCCCCCCCCCCCCCTTTTTTTCTACGAAATAAAAATATGTAAATAAAAAATATAATGTGCATTTTTTTTCAATTTCTGCCCCACATTAGTATTAGTATGTCATTGAAATCGTTTAGTATATATATTGTTAAATTTTTTTAACTTTATATATCGGCAGTATTGTTACCAATTGTATTATAGTTACTTCTTCTGTCGAAATAAAAAAATACCCTTGTGGAGCCTTTTTTAATTGTTTATTTACATTTACAATGGAATGCGGTGCTTACTCAAATAATGCTATGTCTAGCAGAAGCAGTTTTACGAAATAGTAGATTTTTTTGCATGAACCCCTATTGAATCTCTACTAGAAAGGTTAAAAAAAACTTGTGAAGCCCTCTTTTAAATTATCGTGGGAACCTTTAATTTTTCAGCAAAATATTTATCGAAGAAAGATTCCTCAACAATGTTACCGGAACTGACCGAATTTGTCCCGGCAACTAGAATGGGGATTGTAAGAAAGG
Source organism: Bathymodiolus brooksi (assembly GCA_963680875.1). NCBI lineage: Eukaryota > Metazoa > Mollusca > Bivalvia > Mytilida > Modiolidae > Bathymodiolus > Bathymodiolus brooksi. Next base: position 44,692,711 of record OY804585.1, on the reverse strand, counting down.
TGCTTTAATGTCTTGAAAACCGTGCAGGATGCATTTTTTCACTTTTTCTCAATGCTTTTGAATGGTGCTTACGCTTCAAAATTTGAAACTGGGTGGGAACCTTGAGTTTTCATGGTACAGCTGTAATATTTTGAGATATTGTTCAAACCGGTGCATAGTTTGATTTTCTATCCCGGCAAATTGTCCGGCCCAAGCTAACAGAAAGTTTCCCGTTCAACTATATGTTAAATTCCAAATTCTCTTTGAGCCGCCATTTTGAATATGCAAATAAGCAAATCACCTATCATTTCTGGCTATGCAGACACCACTGCGATAACGTGGTTCTACTATTTATGTCGTTTTAAATGCTACCTATAGTAGAATTATGTATTTAATCATCATTTTGACTATAGAAATAAATAATGATAATAATAAAAACGATATAATTTGGCTAATATTATCATTGTTCTTCTTTTCCCAATCGCAGCGATGTGCAGATCAACATGACGAAAAGAAGTCATAATCTACGTTTTACATAGTTTTAAGTGTTATTTACATGAACATCTGGATTTAATAATCATTTTCTTTACTTTATTACAAAAAAAATATTTAAAACGATATATTTTAGCAAATATTATCATTATTCTTCTTTTCCCAATCGCGGCGATTTGCAGATCGACATGACGAAAAGAAGTCATAATCTACGTTTTACATAGTTTAAGTGTTATTTACATGAAAATCTGGATTTAATCATCATTTTCTTTATTTTATTACAATTCTATTTATTTAAAACGATGTATTTTAGCATATATTATCATTGTTCTTCTTTTCGACCTTTCTGATATTTTTGTTTTTCTGGTGTATAAGTAACGAAGTGAAATCGGTAAACGTATGAATATTATCCGGGGTTATCTATTGTGGCGATAACGTGGTTCTGCTATTTATGTCGTTTTAAATAAAAATATATAAAGACAATATCATCTCATTTCTTCTTTTTTCGATCGTGGCGGTTTGTATAAGTTCCTTCGAAGAACAGATGTTATAAGTTACAATTTCCATACTTTTAAGACTTTTTTTTTTAATGAAATTATGGATTTAATAATAATTTTGGGTACTTTATTACAAAAAATTAAATAAATATATTTACAATTCATTCACATTATGCAATTTTTAGCTGAATTTTCAATTTGCAACATAAAATGGGCATTAAACAGTCTAAATGTCTGCTGGTATTCTTTTTATTAGCTGTAAGGTGACAGATGCCAAAGAAGCCATAACACTTTTGTTATATACAATTTCCTAATTAGTCTAGACAATATATACAGTTTGGGATTCTAATTTGAATGAAAAGCCATCCTCCTGTAAATGATAAAGTTCAAGATCACAAATGACTGTACTGTCAAAACAGTGTCATCATTGGTAGTTATTTAGCAATCACTTCTCATTTGATCTTTGATCAGTGCACATCGTAATTATAATTAATCAGATAGTACTGATTTTATAATAGCGTTTTATCATCGTTCTATTTAGAAATATTCTTATTTCTTATAGTGCAGAATATTTAAAATCGTTTTTATCGTCGTCCTATTTAGAAATATTCTTATTTCTGATAGTGCCGAAGCCGAATATTTAAAATAGTTTTTATCGTCATTCTATTTAGAAATATTCTTATTTCTTAAGAGTGCCGAATATTTAAAATCGTTTTTATCGTCGTTCTATTTAGAAATATTCTTATTTCTTATAGTGCCGAAGCCGAATATTTAAAATAATTTTAATCGTCGTTCTATTTAGAAATATTCTTATTTCTTAGTGCCGAATATTTAAAAATCGTTTTTATCTTCGTTCTACAAATAAATATTCATATTTCTTAATAGTGCCGATTATTTAAAAAAAAGTTTTTTTGACGTTCTATACAGAATTTTCTGATAGTGACGAATACATAAAATCGTTTTTATCTTCGTTCTACAAATAAATATTCATATTTCTTAATAGTGCCGATTATTTCCTTCTTGTCGACAGCATGTGACAAACGTTCATCTCCTTCATCTGATATGTCCGATGATGACGCTTTCTCTGTATTAGAGATACCCACTGCAATGTATACATCATCACCAAAATCATTGGTTTCTGAACATCTATCATCAGACTTGTCTGATGATACTGTAGTGACATCGCTGAAACAGGATTCAGATAATGATGTGGTGAATGTCACAAATTTGTCGAATAAAGTGGACTATCACTTTCAAAAACCATCTCAGAATGGATTAAATGGGAAATTCATGTCTGTCGATAAGGTCTTCCAAAGTGCTCAAACGCAAAAACCGATTGGACAGTACATTCCACCTGGCATTAAAGAAAACGTTTTTTTTTTTTTTGTGATTGATGACACATATAATTGTCAGCGTCGCCTGTCCAAAAACCAAAGCGAATATCCCGATGACTGCAGCACCTGGGATAGCAAAAAAAACGTAACAACAAAAGAATACATTTATTCTAACCAGTTACTTTCTTGCGTTGATAAAGAGAATGGTCTGTTAGGTAGGGAATTAAACAAAGGCTTTGTTCCTCTTCAACCCCAACCCGACCCTGCTTCCATTGTCGTTGTAAAACGGAAATATTCTACCTTGAGTAGAAACAATGCATACAACAAGAAAATAACATGGTTTGAATGTTCTCTTGGACTGATAAATGCAGTTGTGGAGTATATTGGGGACTACCGTACAAACTCCACCGTGCATGGTAATGCTAAACGCATGATTGCCCCATACATACGTGTTAACATGGAACAAAAAGCCATAATACAGGAAGGTATAAAACATCAGAAACCGTCCCGTGAAATCAGGAGGCAGGCAAATAAAACAAATCCTGATAACATTATAGGTCCAAAGGTGGTACACAATGCAAAATACAACATGCACATTGCTTCGAACCCCGATATCTCCAACAGGGTTAATGTTGCTGATGTCATCTGCTACACAGACGAACAGATAAAACTGTTAATAACAGCGATCGAAAACGGGAGTGTTATTGGTGTTGATAGAACATTCAATTTAAGTTCGTGCTATGTCACTATTCTCTGCTTCAAGAACACCAATGTCATTAGACGAAATAGTTCGAATTCGCCTATTATGTTTGGCCCTATCTTTCGAAGTTGGGATGGCCAAGAGGACACTTATCAGCGATTTATGTCGCATTTACAAAACAAACTAAAAGGTATCCAACAGTCTAGTATTATTTTTGGTACTGACCAAGACACTGGTGAAATAAATGTCATAAAAGCATGCTTTCCACAGTCAACGCACATTTTGTGTATTAAACATCTGAAGGACAATGCCAGAGGTTTTAAAACCTCCGTAAAACACAGCTTCAACCTGTGGTGAACACCATATTACATAAGATATTTAATGAGGACGGCCTTCTCCATTCTAACTCTGAAATCGTGTACAATGAGTTAGAAAGGGAATTAAAACAGCAGTATAATATCCCATATTTACATCATAGGTTTTAACCTACTTTAAACAAAAAGGTATTTTTGCCCCATTTGACAAATCTACACATTCCAAAGTTGTGGACAAACAACAATAATGAATCATTCAACAGGAACATAAAAGCCAATAACAACTGGAAGGTGTTGAAACTTCCTGTTCTGATAGATAGGCTCAGTGATATGGAACAAGACCAGATGACCGACATAAGGGCATCAATTCATGGTAGGGGAAGTTATCAGTTAACCGGACAGGCACAAGTCCTCCAATGAAACTTGGATCCAACTAACACCGGATCAGAAGATGAGACGACTGAATAGGCTTTTAACATTTAAATCAAAAAGTTCAGTGTCTGTGACGTCAACTGATGGTACTTTAACTGTTCCCATTGTAAACAATGTAGCCCGGAAACCGGGACAAAGGAAACGTGTTGTGAATGCCAAAACAACAACAATATCTGGCAAGCGTTCAAAGATAACATGATTCTTACAGACATGTTCCTAATGATGTTATTACCGGACTGACTGTTAATTTAAGTTAATATACACTTCCCTTAAAGTTCATTATAAGAGACTTGTTCATGCTTATACCACGATGCCAGGTGATTTTTGAAATTGCTGTAAAACTTTTTAAAGTACTTTCATCTCATAGATCTTCCATAAAGAAACATTTTGACCCATCAACTGTTAAAATCGGTGGTACGGTTCATAAGATATGAGAAGTTAAAGCTGTCTAATTTAGTAATTATATAATTTGTTTTTCCAATATGGCCGCCGTGAACAGAAATGTGTCAAAATGAGATTTTCACATTTATAGGACTTTTTTTTTCAAAATTGTACATTCCAAGCTATTGTATTTTACTTTAATTTAAAGACTGTACTGCAATTACCACAGAGGCTCAAGGATTTTAAATAAAAAAAATCATTATACACTTCTTTTTTCAGTCTTTGGATTTTGTGCAATTTGCATTTGTATCTGGGCAAAATGGCACGATCGACCATATTTGTTCCCATTTTTCTATATACCTAGGACAATACAATATATTTAAATACATGAATTATTGAAAAATGAGTCCCAAATTAAGGGATTACCAAATATTAAGAGTATAGATGGTATGGTATACAAGAAATATAAGTATGAATTTGGCCCCAAGGCACTTTTCAGCCCTTTCCTATGATGGCACCATTGAAAATTAACGTTTTTGAATCTTATGATTTTTTAATGTAGAAATTAAAAATTTCTCTTTGTACACAAGTTGGAGTAGGTCACTATCCCTTATAAAAACCAAAATTTAGCAACCCCTTTTCATTTAAAAGGATTTTTTTCAGTAGATTATTCCCAAAAACCCGTAATTTATGACTTAAAGATAACCAAATATAACAATATTGTCATAGAAATATTTTTAAAATGGACAATCTATTTTTAAAAAAGATGGCTTTTACTTCAGTTTTTTATTTAATTTATTTTAAAAAGACAATTATGTATAGAACAATAGGAATATTGTGGATTTTTAAAACTTGCAATATGCCACTAATTGAACTTGCATTGCTCAGGGTTCCCATAATAAAATGCCATTTGCCATCAAATAACTGATGATATTAAAATTTGTCTTAGTACATAAGTTTAATTATTGTCTTAACTTTTATTCTATACTAAATTAGGAAGCATATTAAACCAGGAACATCTACCCGTTTTGGTTCGAATGTCAGTCAGGTTTTAATAAAACTGGTGCCATAACTCAAAATTAGTGGTGATGCTGTACCACAAAACCCATAAATTTTATAGATATATATCATACTGTAATATTTTTTATTTGTTTTCCATACAAATTAATGTTTATGGTAACCAAATATAATATTATTGTTCAGAATTAATTTACTTTAGATATCAAATCTGGTCTTACAAAAATCTCCATTTTGTCAGAAATTTAAAAAAGAAAACAAAATGGCCGATATTTTTCATCTCTATAATACCAGGATTTTTCAATTGAAAAATCAGGCTTTATGGCAGCATAAGTATGGCAGTCTTTATCACGTCATCCAGTTACCAGTCATGACCAGTGACTGAAAGAGAATGAACAAACGTGTTGTAAATAATGTACATTTAAAAAAAAAAAAAAACTTTAATTCCGCCAACGCCAGTCCCCAAGCCCGGGTGGAAAAGGAGGAGGGTTACGCTTCAGGCATGTAAAAGTTTACCGAGTTTACTTAAAGCTGGAAATCCCATTTCTGCATATGTCAGTGTCTATTTATGCATTTTTTATTTTTACTTCGAAATTAAGAGCTTATGTTATATTGTTATTTAACTTGCCGACTTTAAATAAAACTTATTTGATTTGAATGATAATATTTGCTAAAATACATCGTTTTAGACAATTTTTTTTGTAATAACGTACAGAAAATGATTATTAAATCCAGATTTTCATATAATCATATAAATAACACTAATAACTATCTAAAACGTAGATTATGACTTCTTTTCTTCATGTCGATCTGCACATCGCTGCGATTGGGAAAAGAACAATGATAATATTAGCCAAACTATATCGTTTTTATTATTATTATTATTATTATTATTATTATTTATTCCTATAGTCAAAATGTGGATTAAATACATAATTCTACTATAGGTAGCATTTAAAACAACATAAATAGCAGAACCACGTTATCGCCACAATAGATAACCCCGGATAATATTCATACGTTTAACGATTTTACTTCGTTACTTATACACCAGAAAAACAAAAATATCAGCAAAGTCGAAAAGAAGAACAATGATAATATTTGCTAAAATATATCGTTTTAAATAAAAAAAATTGTAATAAAGTAAAGAAAATGATGATTAAATCCAGGTTTTCATGTAAATAACACTTAAAACTATGTAAAACACAGAGTGTTTCAGCCAATCAAGAGTGTTTCAGCCAATCAAAAAGCCCGTTAGAACTCTCTCAATTTTCACGTCTATGGCGTTTGTCAAGGATGCAAATGGGATTTCTTTCAAAAACAGACTTAAAGGACATATAAATTGACGTAAGGTAAGAAATTTTATCATAATTTGAATGAATGAAAGTATTTAGCTAGTCAAAATGACTCGTTTACGCATGGGAAAGTCTGTACACAGATGGGAAGTGGTCATCCCAGCGTTTGTACGACTTCGGATTTTCACGTCGTTTTGTTTTGGTTCGTGTATGATACCTCAGCAGTTCGGAGGCCTACACTAACAATTGGGGTCTCTTTGGAAAGGAAAATTACTTGACTTTCGACTGGTGGAAACATTTTTTGAAAATATTAAGGCGTTCCGAAGTTACGATCAATTTAACACGACGACTTAAAAAAATGGGAGCAAGTGAGTTCGCCCCCTTGTAGTTGTAGTATTATATAGTATTTTTTATTTTTTTTATTTTTTTTCGGACGCACCTAGCCCCTGTGTATTGTACCAGTATTGTGATTTAAACAAATATATATTTTACTGGTGTATAGTATTGTAATAGGTATTGTGGAAATGTTACTACTAGTATTGTCAATACCCGATTCTACCACAGGCACTCGAATTCCGGACCCCCATTTTTCCTCATTTGGTCCCTCCCGCGATTATGGTATGGATCTTTGTCTGGAAATATATCTTTGAACCATTTATCCATATTTTACAACATTTCGTGTTACAACTCTCTCGTTCTACTAACTTTTGTTTCTAGGTCCAGCTGCCGCATTACTTATATATACATAAAGGTATGAAACAATCGTCAAAATACAAAGAGGGAATCCTCGTTTCGACTCGATATTTTACAATAACGTGCCAGTTTTAAAAAGGACCTTCGCTTGTCCTCGTCTCAAAAATGATTTCCCTTCATTACTATCTAGTTTATACGTACGAACAACAAATATTTATTGACGAAATTCAAGTTTATTCTCGACGACACATCCAACTTTCCTCCACTCGTGCCCATTCAGGAGGTCAGTCGAACATATTTTGTTTCGCGCTATTTCATTGGTCGGAAAGATTTTCGGAACTTTGTTAGCTTGTTCTTCGCTATGCACGGCCAATCCATTTCGTATCGAGAGGCCTATTAAGCGGGAGTTTTAAATAAGAATAAAAGAATACAAGTTTCAACAAAAATACTGTTATTTTGGCAAAACTTTCAAAGAACAAGCACGAGAAGTACACGGCAGATTAAATCTAGGACTCTGTTGATGAACTTTTTTTTCTTCTTTTTTTTGGAGAAAGGGGGGGGGGAGAATAGATGATGTTGTTAGGTATATATTGGTTTGTTGTTGAAGATTCAAGCAGATAAGCGAAGCTGGTTGTTTCCTTGAATGTTGTTGGATTTTGTTTTATGTACAATATACATGATGTACATTTACCCATATCCATTCTATTTTTCAGGTAAATAACATAATTAGAACTTTTCATGAGTATCGCAACAAATTTTGATCTTTAATTCTTTCTGTAGCTGAAAGAAATATTATAAAATTCTGGTTTGAACAATACACACCTAAAATTGTGGATGTAAAAAAAAGGGGGGGGGGGGGGTAATTACTCACAAAAATGTTTTTGTACCTAGACACGTATTATTTTTGGGTCTAATGTACTCTTTTTGGGGGGGGGACAACATTTGTGTTGTATTTTTTTATTGGTTTATTGAAACATAAAGTACTAAAAATGCACACCTGCATGTTTTACTTATTTTAACTGTTTAAATCAAAACTGGGCATCAGAAATTGCATTAAGAGGGTTTTTTTTTTTTTTTTTTGGGGGGGGGGGTCATTAATTATTTGTGTTGAGCCTAGGGACAAAAATGTTGATGCCCTCCCTCCCCCCCCATGTAAATTAAAGAATATTTTGTTCTTTCCTATGTTTATTGCAAAGGCCATTACAGTTGGAATTTTACACGTAACTCCCTAAACAGAGAAGAAATACAAAACGTTTTTCCATCAATGATTATTCTTAACATATTTTTGCTTTTTTATTGCTACTGAGTTGCTGTTGGTGATTGCAAACAGCTGTCTAGAGAGGCACTTGCCACATGGATTGCTGTTTGTGATTGCCAATAGTACATCTATTTTGCATGTTTGTTTAAATGTACTGTAATTGCTATTATTTTATGTAGTGCTTGACAGTTGTTATGTTTATATCTGTATAGTCGGTTTAAGAGCACTTTAGGGCTCATGTTGATTTGTTGTCTATGTATATATATACCGACTCTAAATAAAATTTACTTACTTACTTACTTACTTACTAATCCCTTTAATGCAGAAATTTCTTTTGAGGCATATTTACATATACCTGTTTCTAAGGCAGAAGAGGGGAATTATGAAAGCTACAATTTACAAGGGGTTTACTTATGTACACTGTCTTTTTGTTGTTGCTGGGATAGGGGTTGAGGAGCGTTAACTCATTTTTATTTTTTGACAAGCCTAAAAAGGAGATTGTTTTGCTTTATGATAACTAGTGTCCCTCTCTCTCTGATCTTTTCTGTGATCAAATGGTCATCCGTCAAAATTTATGTTTGAAGTGCATTTTTCCATTTCAGACAATATTCTTACCATGTCACTAGGTTCGTCATTTTTTTCTGGTGCCTATATAACACATTAGCTGAAAAGGTTTACTTTCCACTTTTATTCTTATTTAAAACTCCCGCTTAATAGGTCTCTCGATACGAAATGGATTGGCCGTGCATAGCGCTAAAAAAGTTCCGAAAATCTTTCCGACCAATGAAATAGCGCGAAACAAAATATGTTCGGCTGACCTCCTGAATGGGCACGAGTGGAGGAAAGTTGGATGTGTCGTCGAGAATAAACTTGAATTTCGTCAATAAATATTTGTTGTTAGTACGTATAAACTAGATAGGAATGAAGGGAAATCATTTTTGAGACGAGGACAAGCGAAGGTCCTTTTTAAAACTGGCGCGTTATTGTAAAATATCGAGTCGAAGCGAGAATTCCTTCTTTGTATTTTGACGATTGTTTCATACCTTTATGTATATATAAGTAATACGGCAGCTGGACCTAGAAACAAAAGTTAGTAGAACGAGAGAGTTGTAACACGAAATGTTGTAAAATATGGATAAATGGTTCAAAGATATACTTCCAGACAAAGATCCATACCATAATCGCGGGAGGGACCAAATGAGGAAAAAGGGGGGTCCGGAATTCGAGTGCCTGTGGATTCTACAAGGATTTTTATGTGTGTAGGGTAGCTATGTTGACTTTGACATGAAAGACTGCATAAAGTGTTGTATGATATATTTATTTTGTACAGTTATAACATGTGAAAATCGAGCACTATTTCAATGAAAGCACACATTAACGCACATTTTACAACAAATGAAAATATCATGATAAAATTACATATTAAGGTGGTGATACACAGCTACTGTCATGAGAGTGAGTCTTAAATCTTCAATGGTCTTTGTCTTTAGTGGACCGTGTTCTTGAAGTAGTTGAACCAGGTCTTCCTCTTCTTTGATTTTTTCAAGTAGGTCTTTTTTCCCTAGGGACATTGCAAACTTCAGCGATCTGTGGATGGACATCGCTGTAACAGCAGTTTCATCTTCGTCTATAGTTTGGTTGCTCTCTTCATTAGTGCTGTCTGATGTAAATGCCTGTCTCTTTCTGTATTGGTATTCTGTTTCTGATGATTTTCTTTTCCTTCTGACAGTGTGACCTGGCTCTGTAGATGGTATCTGAACTGCTCTATTGTTGTCATAACTGGGCGAGTGTTGACGCCATAGTGTTGTTCCTGCATCTTTGACTCTTGTTGTACTCTTGAGTTGGCCATTAGTAATTTGGTTGTAGAATTTTTCAAGAGTTGGATGTCTAAGTTCAGCTTTTGCAAACTTATTGCATGGATATTAATTGTGTTTCACTGTGGTCTTTTTTCAGTTGTTCTAGTTATAGGAAAATGCAAGTTCATAAGTACAATTCATATATATTTTTACTTGTATGATTACACAAAGGCAAACATTTACAATTTTTTTTTCAAAAGTTCTTGCATAGAAAATAATTTTTTACAAGAAATAAACATAATACCTTGGGTTGCTATTTGAATCATAATTTTTCTAATTAACTAATTAAATGATTACAATAAACAATTAGTCATTTTCTCAATTAATTAGTTACTAATATGTGATTATATTTAATGTTTGATGTTATTGGTGATTTAATTTAATTCAAATTAATCAATATAATTAACTGGTTATTTTTGCTTGATTTCATAGTTCTTTTGATGCTGTGAGTATAATTTTGTAAACTGAGTAATTTAATTTGTTTGATGATCAAAGTTCTTTTGATACTGTGAATATAATTTTGCACACTTTGATGTTTCGTTTTGATTAGTTGGAAAAGAAATTCTTATGATCACAACTATGTAAACACAAGCTTATATAAGATTTTGCTTATTATTATTATTTGCTGTATGCTACATGTTTTTTTTAATGTCCCTTTGATAAACAGTCTGAGTGCTAAAAAAAAAAAATGAGAGCATGGCAAATGTTTACTCAGAGCTAGCACCCAACGTTATCTTCAATAAAGACCCAACTGCAGTACCAAGACTACATGAAAGACCACAAGCTACTGACAACAGCATGCAACTGCTTAACCTGCACCAAACCAATGGAAATGGTAACCAGACCACTCAGTTCTACTTCAGATGGGTTTGGCTGGCGATGCACCAACCAAAGATGCCCTAAAAGACACACGTACAGAACTATACGAACTGGGTCCTTCTTCGAGAAATCCAGAGTTCCAATAGGGAAATGGTTGTACAAATGTATATCATCTACTTATGGAGTCACCAAACCAAAGCAGGTAGAGATTGGAGAGAAGACGGTGATCCAGATGTACCAGTACACCTGTACCTCCGTGATGTCTGCACCACTAAGTTACTCACCCATACAACTAGGCAGCCAAGATGTAGTAAAGGCAAAGTACCGATTTAAAGAAATGAAAGGTGTATCATCACACCTACTACCTAGACGAAAGAATGTGGCGTGATCGTTGGGGCAACTGTGGTAACCAAGCATTCGGCAACATCCTGGAGCACATAGTAGAACAGAACCTACATTTGTAATTTAAGACATTTCATAATAGGACAATTCATGTTATCACCACTTTTTGTTATCTTGTTGAATTATCATGATGATTGTGATGTATTACTGATACGATGTTATAAATGCCAATAAAATGATACACAATGAACTTGTACTTTTAGTATGTTTTTCAACAGTTGATGACATGAACCTCCTAATATGAAGCAATCCAATACACTACAAAAAATCCAATATCTTAATTACATTACTGGTATACCAGTATTGTACAAAATTTAAAAAAAAAATCACAATACTGGAACAAATTTGTATACCAGTATTGTGCACAATACTAGCTAGTATACCAGTATTGCGATTGCCAAGTACAGGAGATCCTTAAGAATTAAAGCAAAATTCGATACAAAACACCAAAGAACATTATTTGCAATTTAGGACGCCGTATTAAAAGCGATAATTTGTATTTTAAAAAATCCCTTTAACTGGTCTCAATATTTTCATCTCGATTTTACCTTTGGTATTTGACAGGTTTTATCACCTATTTCGAAGTAAATAACATACATTTAAGATATAGATGATAAATAAATATATATTTCCTTCAATGTTTTCACCTGCGGAATAAATTTATAACTTCTATCAGCCACAATGTACGATTTATTTTCATCGTTAAAATGTAAACATTGCACTTACCAGTCCAAAAATATTTTCGCCACTTCAGCGTTCGTTTTCACTCGTAGAACTGATCTGAGCTCATTCCAACGATCACACTGGTCTCCAATCCATATCCTGCTCAAATTACTCAATTTAGCATTCGATTCTCTTTTCCGGTGTTTTCTTTCTGAATCTGTAAATCTTCTCTTTGGACCACGCTTCGAACTAGATTCTGACATGAAACATAGACAACAATCTCAGTAGCGTTCAAGTTCAACAAAGGTTGTATGAATACGGAAAATCTTCGGTGGGAATTATTGCAGGACAGGACTTAATTCTGGCTACTTGTTTCCCCTTTTATTATATAGTAATGCGACCTGAAAGACCAATTTTATTGCGTTTTTTAAATGTTTTAACAAGTTTAAATGATTTTATTATTAAAAGAATTGTGTTTTTATTTTTAGTTAAATATATAGCCAGCCATGTTGTTTGACAGATCACAACAAAATGAGGTATTTTTATAGAGAATCTTCCATACATTTTTTTATGAAACTTTTGATTCCAATAGAGCAAGTAGTTTCAAATGAGTTTTTTTTGTCTTTGACCAATTAGAAACTCTGCAGCAATGTTATTTGATGAGGATTTTTTTGTATAGGACCTTCCATACTTCATTCATACAAAGTTAGGTTTCATTTAGAAAAGTAGTTTCAGAGATGTTTTTTTTATGTATTTGACAAATTAGAACCTTGGATTGCCTCTGGGGAAATGCTGTTTGCAAAAAATGAGGTCTTTTTGTAGAGGTCATTCCATACATCATTCCTGCAAATTTTTGTTCCAATTGACCAAGTATTATCTGAGTAGATTTTTTTTTTGACCAGTCAGAAACATGAATTTCTTCTGGCCATTTTGTTTGCATGATCAGAACAAAGTGAATTATTTTTGTAAAGGACCTTCTATACATAATTCCTGCACAGTTTGGTTTTATTAATATAAAGTGGTTGCAAAGAAGATTAAAAGTTGAAATTTTAACAACGGACATCAAGTGATGGCAACAGATCACATGACCCATTGATATCTGTAAATTGCTGGACTCACTAATTTTGGCATTTATCTCATTTTACTATTTCAAGTGATGGTTCCATTTAATCTTGGAAACTAGATCAAATCCGATTGAAAACGTAGGCAAGGAATGTCATGAGGAATATAATTGAACATAATTAGACAATCAATTCAAAGATAAAATGCAACTAACATGCCAAAATTAGATGAAAAATATAAATTGTGTATATTTTCCATGGAAATTTCAGAATTTACGCCCCATTTGGTCTCTTTTCCATAAAAATTTGCTTATTTTCTGTAATGACTTAGAGGCGACTCGGGAAGATGCACAAAAAAAAGAAAAAGTATTAAAATTGGATGAAAAATGAGAAAGTTAAATTTTTGGAATTCAGATTTTGTTGGCAACTTACAGATGAATTTATCTCTGAAACTATAAGAGATGGGGGAAATCCATCAAAACTGTAGTGGAATCTCAGCTAAAAATTCTATATGCCTTCCAAATATGCAAAATTTTGTAATTTGTGCCATTTCCTAAATAAAAGAGTAACATTCATTATGTTCCACCAATAACCCATAAAAATTGAATGAAAAACATAATAAAATAAATTTTGCAATTTGACACTTTCGGTAATCTATAAACGCTCTACAGGAAACTCTCATCTTAATAAATTAAAAGAAAAAAATGCATCGAAAGTGAAACCAGAGGCTCTCAAGAGCCTGTATCGTTCACCTGGTAATAAAAAAAAACAATTGGTCCTATGTAAAAACTATGTCCTGCAGTGGTAGTCATCTTGGAATTACGATCAACATAAAAAACACAAAGTTTGTAAAGGACCTTCCAATGATTGATGCACAGTTTAGGTTCAATCAGTGCAATAGCTTCAGAGAAGAATATATTTCTGTATTTTCCCCATATGGTTCTGTGTTAATACTATGACCTGTGGTGGCAGCCATCTTGGATTTCCGATCGGCATAAAAAAAACACACCTTGTAGAGGACCTTCCAATGATCATTCCTGGGCAGTTTGGTTTCAACTGTCCAAGTGGTTTCAGAGAAGAAGCATTTTGAAACATTTTTCCCATAGGGTCCAATGTTAAACTAAGTCCTGCCGTAGCCGCCATTTTGAATTTCATATCAGAATAAAAAACGTAAATTTTGTAGAGGACCATTCAATGAACATTCATGTACAGTTTGGCTTTAATCATATTTGTAGTTTCTGAGAAGAAGGCATTTGAACATTTTCCCATAGGGTCCAATGTTAATCTATGTCCTGCGGTGGTGGCCATCTTGGATTTACGATCGGCATAAAAAACACACACCTTGTAAAGGACCTTCCAATGATCATTCCTGGGCAGTTTGGTTTCAATTATCCAAGTGGTTTCAGAGAAGAAGCGTTTTGAAACATTTTTCCCATAGGGTCCAATGTTAAACTAAGTCCTGCCGTAGCCGCCATTTTGAATTTCATATCGGAACAAAAAACGTAAATTTGTAGAGGACCATCCAATGAACGTTCATGTACAGTTTGGCTTTAATCATATTTGTAGTTTCTGAGAAGAAGGCATTTGAACATTTTCCCATAGGGTCCAATGTTAATCTATGTCCTGCGGTGGCGGCCATCTTGGATTTCCGACCGGCATAAAAAACAGAAAATTTGTAGAAGACCTTCCAATGATCATTCCTGGGCAGTTTGGTTTCAACTGTCCTAGTGGTTTCAGAGAAGAAGCATTTTGAAACATTTTTCCCATAGGGTCCAATGTTAAACTAAGTCCTGCCGTAGCCGCCATTTTGAATTTCATATCGGAACAAAAAACCTTAAGATTGTAGAGGACCATCCAATGAACATTCATGTACAGTTTGGCTTTAATCATATTTGTAGTTTCTGAGAAGAAGGCATTTGAACATTTTCCCATAGGGTCCAATGTTAATCTATGTATTGCGGTGGCGGCCATCTTGGATTTCCGATCGGCATAAAAAACATAAAATTTGTAGAGGACCTTCCAATGATCATTCCTAGGCAGTTTGGTTTCAATTATCCAAGTGGTTTCAGAGAAGAAGCGTTTTGAAACATTTTTCCCATAGGGTCCAATGTTAAACTAAGTCCTGCCGTAGCCGCCATTTTGAATTTCATACCGGAACAAAAAACGTAAAGTTTGTAGAGGACCATCTAATGAACATTCATGTACAGTTTGGCTTTAATCATATTTGTAGTTTCTGAGAAGAAGGCATTTGAATATTTTCCCATAGAGTCCAATGTTAATCTATGTATTGCGGTGGCGGCCATCTTGGATTTCCGATCGGCATAAAAAACATAAAATTTGTAGAGGACCTTCCAATGATCATTCCTATGCAGTTTGGTTTCAATTATCCAAGTGGTTTCAGAGAAGAAGCGTTTTGAAACATTTTTCCCATAGGGTCCAATGTTAAACTAAGTCCTGCCGTAGCCGCCATTTTGAATTTCATACCGGAACAAAAAACGTAAAGTTTGTAGAGGACCATCTAATGAACATTCATGTACAGTTTGGCTTTAATCATATTTGTAGTTTCTGAGAAGAAGGCATTTGAATATTTTCCCATAGGGTCCAATGTTAATCTATGTATTGCGGTGGCGGCCATCTTGGATTTCCGATCGGCATAAAAAACATAAAATTTGTAGAGGACCTTCCAATGATCATTCCTATGCAGTTTGGTTTCAATTATCCAAGTGGTTTCAGAGAAGAAGCGTTTTGAAACATTTTTCCCATAGGGTCCAATGTTAAACTAAGTCCTGCCGTAGCCGCCATTTTGAATTTCATACCGGAACAAAAAATGTAAAGTTTGTAGAGGACCATCTAATGAACATTCATGTACAGTTTGGCTTTAATCATATTTGTAGTTTCTGAGAAGA